>CM046471.1:8490025-9090025 GCA_025506415.1 Flaveria robusta | reverse complement strand
TTCTTGATGGAGGATTGGAGGTGTCAGGTTTTGGTTTTTATACGATATCCATGAAACATTCTGTAATTACATTTTTCACCTACTTGTTCTGCAAGGGATTACTAGTTTTACTTGCTTTGCTTGTTAATAGACATTTATCTATGTTACTTAAACTTTGAATATGTATTTGATAGGTATAGTTTCTTAAGTAATGTTCTGTCGAGCACTACCATTAAAAAAAAAGCTTACTAGATACAATGTGTTTCAGGTTTTGGATTCTCTATCGGGCTAAGCAAGACGGTCCTGTAGTTCTGGTGAGTCTCAATTGTTACTTCATATGGTTTATTAGAAACTGCAGGTGCTGCCGTGTATATGTTTAAATTGTTAAAAAGGAAAACAATAAAACATATGAATGTGACTTCTGCTTTTTGAAACGAGGAGAAAAGAGACTCCTTTTCTCATAGATATTTAAGTGTCTTGAACAATTTTTTTATATAGAAATGACTATCTTAACCCTATATTGATTTTTAGTAGACGGGTAAGAGTGGTCACTGGTCACTTATAAGGGTATTGTAAAACCATCACCATTTTATAGTAGGGAACTGATCACTTTCTAATGGGTGGTTTCTTAACATGATCAAAACATACTCTCCACTGTATATTCTTGTTTTGTACATGTTAAATTGATACAGCAACAGAAAAATAGACTGAAATATGATTAAGCTAAATCTGGTTTTACACATTTAGGGATGGAGGCATCCTTGGGAAGGGCATGGACATGGAGACGAACATTAGGTAATCCTTCTGCTGCTTATGGTATATTTATGTGTGTGTGCCCGCATGTGTGCTTGCTGAAGTACATTTTGAGATTGGTATAAACCACTAGAACTATATTTGGATGAGTATGTTGCCACAAGCCAGAGAAACTGTGAATAATATGCGCCTCTTCTGCCTTTGAGACAAATGAAAGCAGTATACACAGAAATCAATTATCTGGCTGTGTGCTTGTCATTTTTTGTGCACTGTTTCTAGTTTCTATCTGATAGAAAGTGGTTTGCTTAGTTCCTTATACAAAATGTTTAATATACAGGGAGGCCTCTTTGACACGAGTCTTGAAATGCTTCCCAACTTTTAAATTGGTGTTGACTATACTATTATGGCAAAAAATAACCGTAACTTGAATTCAGTGGTTAAAACATGATGTTGAAGCCTTAAAAGGAAAATCTGGAAATGGAACATTGTCCAGGGAGGGTGGTCCGCCATTGGCATTAGCTTTAGCGGTTTAAAAAGTTAATGAAATGCTATATATATATATCATGGTTGTGCATATGAATGTGGAAGTATTTTTTTTCCTAAATACGTCAAAACGGCCAATTTAGTGTCTTTTTCACTTTGATGTTTGAAACCTAGTATAACTAATTAAAACTGAAAGGTTTCCCTGTATATGATCTAATGTGTTGTTGTTTTCTTTTTTTCTTTTTTTTTTAACCAAGTATAATTGATGTTTGTGTGATATATCAGTCTCAGGTGCCAGGATGATCCAAAGGGACCATAAAATCATCTCTTGTTTTACTGCTTATTTGATGAGATACCATGCTTGTCTGTTAAATAAAATGTTGACTATGAAACTCATGAACAAGTACTGTTATTTTATTGCAATTCTGTTCTACACTTGTCAGGATTGGTATTTTTGTTCATCTGGATAGGGTTACTAGGGTTTGGTAGACATTCATGACAACACGAGCTCAAAGACCTGCACATATGAACTTGGCCGTTGATTGATAAAATAACCAAATAAAATAATAGAATTATGTCAGAAACAAACGAGTAAAGAGCATGGCATCATGTGTTAGCAATCATGTTTACACTGTTAATTTGTAGAGGGTCAAATAATAATAATAATGTTTGTATGGTATGTCGTTGTGAAACATGGTCAATCTTGGTCAAATATGAAAATCCAGTGTCAAGCAAACATTGTAATAGGTCAAACATAATAATAATTTGTCAAGCTTAGTCGGCCTTCCACAGTTCCACTCAATCTTGTCAAACATGGTTATAATGGATCTCATAGTCATAACATGGTCAAACATAAGGCTAAAGATAATCGATCTTGGTTAGACATGATCACGCATCGTGAAAGATCGAAACTAGCAAGAGGTTAGCCAAAAATTCAAACACCAATGAAATATAAATTCATAAACTACACTTGATTTATAAGGAAGGAACACCATTGAGCCCAGGATACCGATAACTTTGAGGAGCATAGAGGACCATACTTGATCAGCCACGATCTGGAAGTGAAAATATTTTCATGCGATTCCAGGAGGTCGTGCATTAAGGGCATAGAACCGATGATAGAACCACTCCCCTTCTTGATAATGCCAAATTAGTAGGGATTCTACCCATGTTTGCTTTCCAATTAAATACGTTCACCTTTTTTAAAACCTAATTATTCCACTCAAATTTGTAATTCTATTAAAGAGCAAAAGGCTGGGGGCTAGGGTGAGTTGAGGGGGATAGCGTAAGTGAGCGCATGAGTGTAAGACAGTAAAACATAACTGTTCTAGGCGGGGTGGGCCGCCCACCTTCGAATGGTGTTGGTCCTACGGATTGTGAACGGATTCCCCTCTGGAATAGTGGGAACGATGGGGTATTTCGAAACTCATGAATCAAGGAGTTTATTATAGGACCCAAAAAATTGGAAGAGCCCAGTAAATTGATACACGAGTTGAGTAGAGCTCTAGTATTTCACTTGGGAGCAACGGGTTTAATGTTTTATTTATACTCTAACAAAAGAGAAATTATATGGGACACATGATGGCATCACATTCATCTTTATCAAAATTTTCTTGGTTCTCTTTTTAATTAAATAATTACATTAATTACTAATAATATTATTTAATTATTTTTAGAGTAAATATAGTTTTTCATTAAATTAAAAAAAATCTTTTTATTAATGTTATTTCAAAAAAAACTTTTATAAAATAATAACTTTTTTCAAAACATCAAACTTTTTAAAAATACGAAATATTTTAAAATTGATGTATTTAAAAAGTAAAACTTTTATAAACCAAAAATAATTTTAAATTGGTAGTTATAATAGAGAAATTTTTAAAAAGTTAAAACAATTTATTTTGAAAGAAATATTTAGTTTTATTTTTCTTAGAACAATAAAAAAAGGTTTAAAAACAAGGGTAGGGTTAGTAAAAACAGTATTTAATTTGAAAAGTTTAAGAAAAATTGTGGGCTTGACACGGATGTCCTTCTATTATTTTAAAAAGTAGGACATTTTGGTTGTTATGTTAAATATGTCCGATCATTCATTGTGTTAAATATCAATTTATTGTGTCATATATTTTATATCATTTGTTATATGTATTTATCATTATGTTTTATGTTTTAAATCATTTTATATTATTTTATTATTATTTTTTTAGATTTTATAAACTTGTTATCTATCAATGTGATTTACAATTAGATAATACAATAATATACTTTAATCAACGTATTTTTTAAAACTCATAGTGTTGAAGATAACATAATGTATTATTTTTGTTATTGTTTTTTATAGATTACATAAGCTAGTTATTTATCATTGTGTTTTACAATTAGAAGTGCACAATAATGTTATTTTACTAATGTATGTTTCAAAACTCATATTGTCCAACATAATACAATGACAATAAGTAAACACAATACAACATTATGTTATTTTATCATTGTTTTTAATGTATTAGATTAATTAGTTGTTAATTAATTATGATGTTTACATATTAGAGATACACAACAATATAATTCTATCATTATATTTTTTTTAAATTCATCATTTTATGTAAGCATAATAATATTTAAAAAAACACAATACTAACAAAAAAACACAATGAACTACAGTAAATACACAATAATGAGATATGAGCTTAAAAACATAAAAAAATATTATTATCATTTTATATAACAATAATGTACTCGTTTTAAAGATAAAAATATACTCATTTTATGGTGTACTTTTTTATTAAAAAAATAATATCATACATAAAGTTATTAACATTTAAAAAAAATGAAGGAATTTACAACAAGTTAACAAAAGTAGTTATTTCTAAAATACCAATATAACAAACTTTTTCTTACAATTTAATCTCAACCATTGATTAATAAGATTGATAGCTGAGATTAATTTTTCTTTTTTACATTTTTTTAGTTTTAAGGGATTTTTATTTGAACATCTCCTTAAAAAAAGTTGATATGATTGTTTTATTACTTATATCCTTACTCATACGTAATTTTAATTATATTTTATTTTAAAATTTTGTTTTATAATTAATAAATTTCAATGTATTTAATATTTTATTTATCCAAACAGTGTAATACACGAGTTTACTAAAACTAATTATATTCATAAGAGTTAATAACTTAAATGGTCCATGTGGTTTATTCAAAATAATAAGTTTGGATACAAAAAGTTTCAAGTAACAGGTTTAGGTATTGTGATTTCAATTTTGTAACGAGATTGAGTATTAACACTAACAGATGTTAAATTTTCTGTTAAATTTGAATAAAATAACTAAAGTACCCCTTAAGAAGCTAATTTGTAATTTATCTCTCTTTTTATTCCAGGGACCATTTTTGTCATTGTCACTAAAATAAAAATAATACCTAACTCAAACCCCCCCCACCCACCCACCCACCCATCCTCATCTCCCTCACGTCCAACCACCACCACAACCATTTCGTCCACCGCCCATTTCCTCTCTTCCCATCTCCACCATCGCCACCCACACACCTTGGTCAAATGAACCCACCACTACAACCATTTTGTCCGACCACACCCATCCGATGACACAACCATTTTCTCAAAAACCCTAAACCTCAATTCAGGGATTCTTGACTTTTAGAGCTTGAAGATAGAACTTTGAGCCCAATGTCAGAACTAGTAGCACTGTTGGTCCGTTGGAGATAAAGCGCAATGGATGGTAGGAGGTGATGATGATGCGATGGTGGTGATGACGTGATGATGATGGTGAGAAGGTGGTGATGACTCGATGATGGTGGTGAGATGGTGGTGATGACACGATGATGATGATAATGGTGAGATGGCGGTATAGATGTGATGGTGATGCGATTGATGTGTGGGGTGGTGGTAGTGGTGGTGGCGGTAATGGTGGCGATGGCCAGCGATGGTGAAGATGATGATGAAGATGGTGCTGTTGTTGTTTCATTTCACAAGCTAAAGACGGTGGTGGTGGTGAGGACGATGTAACATTATGGTGGCCGGAGGAGGTGGCCGACGGTGGTTTCTGGCATGGTTGCCGACGGTGATTGCCGGTGGTGGCGGTGAAATCAGTCTGAACCTAAGGGGTAATTTAATACATATATGTTTATATATAATAATTAAATTACACAAACAGTTCTTTCTTTAGGTTAAATGACACACACAATCCCTCTAAGTTACATAATAGTCATTGTAAAATAAAAAGACGAAAATACCCTTAGATTTAATAGAAAAATTAACGCCTATTTGTGTTAATACATTAACTCGTTATAAAATTAAAATCATAATACTCAATTCTGTTACTTGAAACACTTAGTAACATATTCATAATTGCGTAATTAACGCTATTCATAATTGCTGAATCATAGTTAACCTTAGTCAATAAGAGTCAAGTACCCTAAAAAAGAGTTAATTTTGTTAAATTTGCCTTGATATATGTGGCAAAGTTCCAAAGATCTTTTATCGCATAAAAACAGAACATATTTTGTTTAAACAAGGTCAAATGTGGCCATTTATTGCGCTCTTTCTATTGTGAATTCGTATAATTTTATGAACATATATAATATTTTGGTTTTATTTATTCATAGATATAGCTAGTAACCGAAACAATAACTACCGAAACAATTCCTGCTAAATAAAATGATGGCAAAATTATAGCCGATTGGGCAGTTTTTGTCGTTGATTATCTTATCTCTGTCGCAAAACGTATCAGCAACCAGATTATTGCGACATGGTCACCGATGGCCACTTGTGACGGATTTGGCCATTTGTGTAGTTGTGTAAGTTTATTAGTGTATTAGAATGGTTAAATAGTACCCATTACTCACAAATCTCTTATAATCATAGATTCATAGTTATATAGCTGTTAGAACATAGATAACTTTGGTCTAATTGAATTTCAATTAATAAAAGTAGAAATTTTTATAAAAACAAAAAAACTTGCTCAATAAAATTCCAGTAAAAACAAAAACTTACATAATTGTCTTCAAAGTACAATTTTTTTTCAAACATTAAAACAAAACAAAGCAGAAAAGATGGAGAGTGACAAACAAAAGAAAACTATGACATCCACTTCTCCTATTCTTTTTGAACCTTTTGTAATAATGATGTTGATTAACTTATAACACTAATTAATGTATCTCTTCATTCTTATGGCACATACCCTCTTTGATCATTTTTATGGATACCCCTCTTGCCTCTCATACTCTTCCATTGTATCAAACTCATATTTTGATTTATTCCCATTATACCCTTCTCCATTCTCACTCACTTCTTCCTCATAATTGCCTTCATGGTTGTTCCCATTGTTGTTAACATCATAAGAGTACTTACCATTCTCTAAAAACCTTGTGTCACTCATTCCTTGTCGCTCCGCCATGTACCCGTTTTTGCCATTGGTTTCTGCGTTAGAGCTCGTGTAACTGTTGCCGTTGTAGCCGCTATTCTCATTTGTGAAGGTCATGTAATTGTTGTTGTTTTTGTTGTCGTTGTTTTCCATGTAGCTATTGGTCTTGAAACCGTTGTTCTCATTCGTAGAGCTTGAGTATTCATTGCCATTGTCGTTGTAGTTGTTGCTGCTATACATATTCTGGTTGTAGACATTCTCATTGTTGTTGTAGCCATTGTTCTCATTGTTGTAGCCATTTTGGTTGTAGCCATTGTTTTCATTGTTGTAGCCATTCTCATTGTTGTTGTAGCCGTTTTGGTTGTAGCCATTGTTCTCGTTGTTGTTGTAGCCATTTTGATTGTAGCCATTGTTCTCATTGTTGCTGTAGCCATTTTGGTTGTAGCCATTGTTCTCATTGTTGTTGTAGCCATTTTGGTTGTAGCCGTTGTTCTCATTCATGTAACTCGAATAGCGATTCACATTATTCGAATAACCATTATCATTAGTAGAGTAACTCTGACTACTTAACAACTTCTCAAACGGTGTCTCCTTTTCTGAACTAAACTTATCTGGAGTTTCATTCTTCGGATCCTCCTGGGAGGACGAGTGGTATTCCTCTGAGGAAAACTCACTCATCCCATGGCCATAAAGGCCATAACCATACTCCTCCTCAGCTGGTGCCGGCGCAGGAGCCAACAAGAATGGCTCCTCCTCCGGCGCCAAACCTGGTACCAGCACCAGCGCAGGAGCAGGTGCTGATACTCGTGACGAGGAGGAGGTTATTGGTGAATTCGAAAGGTAATGGATAACCTTGGTGAAGAACTTGCTCTCTCTAGCATCTAGTTGAAGAGAGAATGAAAGAACTATGAGGAAGATGAATGTGTTAGTAAGGGAGGCCATTGTACTAAAATGGAGTTTGAGTGGCAAGATTTATGATCACAAAGTGGTTGATTTATAAGAGGTTTAAGCGGATTTACAGGCGGTGATTGTGGTGGTGGTCTTGTGGGGTACCCTTAAAATGATGAATCTTGATGGTGTCTTCTTGCATGTGCATCTAATGAGGATGTTTAAAGGGGTGGGGTAGGGTAGGTTTTGGGATGCACCTAATTCACGCTACCTTAAATCATTACCATCTTCTTTTAGTATACTATGGCAGACAATAAGTACAACTATGTTTGATAACCATAACTAACTTGTTAAAAGTCTATTTTAATAAATATTGACAAAATAATGTTGGTGTTATTATTGGTTTGTAATTTTTGGTTCTATATAGGAGGTGTAACTACTATTACGGTTTGGTATAACTACGAACAATTTATGTATCCATTGTGAATTTACTTTTGCATATCCTTTGTAGTCGGGTCAAAAGAATTTAAATAATAACGTGAATTATTTCTTTTCAAGTCAGCAATAATATTATGATGGTAAGATGTTTCTGCTCTATTCAAGAAATATAAAGTTTAAATCATCGTCCAAATTGAATTATAAGTAATTAATAAAAATAAATTAGAAGTTGTGCTTATTAAGTGTAGACAACATATATACATATAAATTTGAGAAAAGATTGAAAAATTGGTACTTGTAACATGGTCAGATTGCATGTTTAGTTTTTAAGATTAAAAAACTGTAAAGTTAGTCCAAAGTTTTATAAAATATTGTACAAATAGTTTCCACCGTTAATTTTACTGCTAATTTTTAACAAAAAAATATGTCATGTGCCATTTTGTTTCTTATTGTTACTTAACTATTTCTGTATATGGTGATGATTGAGATGCATTCATCTATCAACTGTGACGCCCTGCAAATTGGTAACAATATCAATCCCTCATTTTAAAAAAATCATCCACTCAATGAAATAGTGATTTCCTCTTTTGGAAAGTTTTAAAAATTATTATTTCTTTCTAAAACAAACGGAGCACCTATTACAGGTAATAAAGGGCACAAAACCATCGTTACTGTGGTTGAAGATGCACATTATTATGAGATAAAAAACAATTAATCTGGCTGCACATTACATAATTTAATTGGCTCCCCCTTACCATTGGCTATACATTTCATAATTTAAAGAATAAAAATAATCACATGTTTAATATTTAAAAAAGTGATCAACCACAAAACATGTTCCCTAATTTTCTTCATTATTCCAATGCATCCCAATTTAACCTTCAAATATAGCAGTGAATGGGGTACCATAAATGAATTGCATGTTTTAATAACTTTCTTACAATCTGACCAAATTACAGGAAATGTTTTTGCAATTTTCTCTAACTTCGACTCATAAATCCTCGCAAGTTATCCATACTAACATAAGTTAAAAAGGCAATGTTATTTTTATTTAAAACATTAGTTAAATACTTGAACTGATAAATAAATAAATTATAAAATTAAAGAATCTTATATGAATGATAAAACATAGACTTTCATACTTAATTTATAACTATTTTAACATTTAAAGGGAGTTTAATAGTTTTTAGAAAGGTGTGTAAATATGGAGAGAACAAATGTGTATTTAATAACAAATCTTATATATAATAATAACATAATTATGAAAATGGAATATAATATGTTCTAAAAATGCTGATTGAAATGAAAGTGACAAAATTGAAAAGTCAAAAGAAGAAATAAATAAAAGTAAAGGTCTTTGACCTTCTTTCACTTCGTTTCCCCCTTTCTTTCTTTGATAAAGTAGTTCACATTAAATAATTAATTTTACATATACAAATAATAAAAAGCGAAATGGTTTAAAATATATAACTCGTCTTGGCGCAATGATCGGAAGAAGGAGATGGTCAAAAATGAAAATTGTTGCATAACCCCTCCAATTATGTTTGACTTTAACGTCAATTTAGCGCCGGAACATATGAATAGGATAATTACATTAAAAAGTAATAAGTTACAAAACGAGATTAAAATAATACTTATAATTAATTAAAACATTATATCAATATCAATACTATATAATAAAATAAACTTTTTGAAAAACACGTGTCAACTTCAAGTAAAACTTAAATTTTTGTTTTCTGTCTCTCTATTATATTAAATGAAATTAATTTTAATTAAGTAAATTAAACAATTAAATATATAAATTTTCTTATTATAATAAATTATTAAAACATACTAAATTATAAGATTTTAATTATATCTTATCTTGAAATATAATTTTATGATTCTTGACTTGGATTATTTGTTATTTATAATTTGTTAAATTTTTATTATTTATTATTTTATTAATGGCTAATGACATGTAATATACAAAATATTACTAAAGTCTAATGATTTTAATATGTTAAATATTTTTCTATCCATGTAATACATGGTTTCTAACCTAGTTTAACTATATGCTTGATGAATTGATGAATTGATTACTTACAATTAGCTTTAGTAAACCAATGTGTTACACGAGTTAAATAAATAAAATATTAAATAGAATAAAAATTTATTAATTATAAAATGATATTTTAAAATAAGAAATGATTGAAATTTTTTTTATTATAAATAGAATAAAAAAATTTTCTTTCAAGATAAAAGTTTTAAAAAAATATCATTTTTAAGAACTTTCATATTATAACTTTCAATTTCAATTATTTTTTGTGTATAAAAAACTTATTTTTTAAAACCACCAACTTTTAAAATATTTTGTATTTTAAAAATATTTGATGTTTTAGAAAAAAAATTTATTTTATAAAAATTTATTTCTTTAAAAATAATAGTAATAAAAAAATCTCTTTCTTAATTTATTAAAAAATAATTTTAATCTAAAAGAATATTAAATAATATATTAATAATTAATATGATTATTTAATAAATGAAAGAAACGAGAAAATTTTAATAAAGAGTAATTCCAATTACTTTTTATTAAAGTAAAAAGATTTTTAAAAAAATTTCCTAATTTCTATAGGATAAATACATAAGAACCTACACACTACAAGACTTAAACCTTTAATCTTTTAGTTGCATTTAAACATTTAATCTTTTAGATGCAAGACACATAACTTAACCATTAAAATTTTATATTAAACAATAATTTTACAAGATAGAGAAACTATGATAGCTTTGGATTTAAAAGTGAACTAGATTTTTTGCCATGCGCGTTGCGCGGGTCTTTAGCCATGATACAAAATATCAAAACGCATATGTCAAACATAATATAATAACAATTACCGTTCCAACGTAAAATCCTAAAGCATGTAGAAAGGTAAAAAATCCCGCCGCTACGATCTCACTCCGTCATAAAAAGTGATATAATCATTTTATTGAGCCCAAAAAAATATAAAAAAAAGACAAAACAAACCACAAAATAAAAATAAATAAAAATAAAAGTTACATAAATAAACTCTAGCAAGCCTAATTCATGTTTACAAAACATGTGTTTGAGTTGAAAAAAAATACAAAAGCAAAAGAAAAAAAAAGGAAAAAAAAGAGTTGCTATCTAGATTTGAACCCAGGCGCACTAAGTTTTGTAATATAATATCCTTACCACCAGACCAAATGACTTTAGTTTACAATCTTTTGAAACAATAGTATTAATCTTTTGTCTTGTTTGACTTTTACATTAAATAAAAGCCAATGGCCAGCTGTCACGCAGCTGACACTATTCCTCCATTTGTGTTTTAAAGTATAGTAATATGTTAAAACTCGATTTAATATGCAAGCCCAGTTAATGTACATGGGCTCGTTAACCATAGACCAACCTACTTCATTGGCAAATTATGGATAAACCAAGGGTTAGACTTTAGAGCATTCATCACTTCCCTATCTCCATCCTTATATTACATTAAAAATATTATTTTTTTTTCTACAATTAAATAATACTTTTTAATACATTTATCATTACTTTTTTTTCTTTTTTACTTACAATTACTTTCAAAAATATTATTAAAAATTTAGGATTGAATACTATTTCCTCAAATATGATGATTAAAAGTAATATTTTCTCTCTGCTATACTTATAACCACTCACAATTATCCCTTATTATATAGAGCACATACTCATATAAGAATGAGTATCCTACTACAAATGCTTTTAGGCCTCCAGGTGAACATCTAAATTGTTTCATGAACCGATACACCCAGCCTGAATTGAAGTTGAATCAATTTTAAGTTGGTACTGTTTGAAACCGGTTTGTAACCGACACAAACCATAGGTCAGAGACTGGTTCTAAACCGTAAAGTTGATTAGAACTAGTCAAAAGTCTGCTAAAATTTGACCAAAACTACTTAAATCTAGTCAAATATCGAAAGGTCGGTCAAGAAACCCTTTTCAACCCGAACTAGCTTCAAGCTCAAACCGATTTTAACTATTCGTTAACTAAAGTAAACCACTTCCAACCCGAATTGTCTTAGAGGTTGGAACCTATTTGTGCAGCTCTAGTTAGACCCAACATCTTCTTGTAAAATGTAACAAGCTAGACCCACACATGCAATGCATCCTCGTATTATTTATTCTTTCTATCCTTCTGCAACAACTAACTCATTCTATAATAATCTTTCTATACACACATTATATTTGTATACATTTAATGTGCTTATCTTGGTACATGAATGGGTGAGTTGAGCATTGGAGGGTGTTCTTTAGATTCTAGACTCGGGCCTCAGGTGACTTTTTAACCGGTTTATTCATATGTTATTGCTCATGAAAACCAGGCAATAAAGACTCGTTATATTAGACACGCTATGTTGTTGCTTGCATGACTCATTATGTTAGACACGCTATGTTGTTGCTAGTATGACTCGTTATGTTAGACACACCTCGACTTTGACTGCATGCCCCTCCTAGCTTTCATCGCAATGGCAATATGCATGGAGATTTTTAACCCATATGATATCCACATGAATTTGATATATCAAAGTTTAAAAGATAGTCCAAATATATTTAAAAGATTTTTAATCATGAGTAGAAAAACAGGCTTGAGTACGTTGATGAAACACTGGATTAATTGCTAAATGAGTAGCACCAATATTGTCACATGACAATGTAGATGGATGGACTAGCAAAAGATATTTGTAACTCATGAAGTATGAAACTCTATAGCAGTGTGAGCAAGAGCATGGTACTCCGTCAGATACTATAATGAGCAATCATACATTGTTTCTTAGAACTTCAATATATGAGCTTGGGTCCAAGAAACACACAATAACCTGTGTTAGATCAATGATCATATGTGCAACAAGTCCAATCAACATTTGCATAAGTATAAATAGCAAAACTAGGGGAATCGCGAATAGTCAACCCATGATGCATCAAACCCTTAAAGTACCTAAGAAACCATTTGACTATGATCATCTAGTGATGAACAATAGGTTTATGAAGAAAGTAGGAAACCTTACTAACAACATATGGGTCTTATAAAGCCACACTAGAATGCAAGGAAAGCTGATGTCCATGAAAGACAGGAGTAGATGGTGGTTGGCATTGACTAAGTCTCGTACACTATAATAGATCTCGCAAGTATCTCTACCGTGATAAATGAAGAGTATCATACTAGAATGTAGTTTGGATCCATAAAAAGTATCTCAACATGCCCAAAGCCTTGAGTGTTATATAAGAGTTTAAACACCCAATTAAGTTAGCCACAATCGATGAAGAACTTCTCATAATAATGAGGTCATCAACATATACAAACACGCAACACATGATAGAATCCTGATATTAAACAAACACATGTTTTTAAAGACACATTGAGTGAACTCGAATGTAGGAATGGCTGTAGATAGCTTGAAAAACCTTAGGGCGAGCTTGAGATCATAAAAACCTTCTTCACTAGGTAGACATGATATGGGCAAGATGAGATGACAAAACCATGAGGTTATGTTATATACACAGTCTCAAATAATCTCTGTGAAAAAAGGCATAATTGGTGCCTACCGGCTGAATATCCCATCCTCGATAAAAAGAAATTGATAAGGCTAATATGATTGTAGTCGATTTGACAACCTGGCTAAAAGTCTTAGTATTGTCAATGCTCTTTATATAATGAAAACCCATAACAACCTTCTAACTAAGCCATCCGTGTTTCTCTTAATTCTATATATCTAATTACAACCAACAATGTTGGCTAGAGTGAAGCCTCCTCCAATACCCAAGTCTGTTTAAAGTGCAAAGTATAAATTTCTGTATGCACAACATCCCACATATCATCCCTAGCTTGGTTGTGTTATGATGTCTCCCGACTATGTTAGGTTATGATATATTTGATGCATTGATCCTTCATGTTATGTATTGTTATGATTGTCAAGCCATGTTTTAAAAAAACTAACACTTACTCAGCAACACACACTTTTTAAGTATGCATATAAGGTTAAGAAGGTACACGAAGGCTATTATGTTGATCATGGCATGAATTGAAGGCTACCTGACATATGAAGACTAACATCCTGGTTTTAAGAAATAATTGTAATAGACAAGTTCTTCTTGTTTAAAGACTATCTTCAAATGATTGATATTTTAAATGTTTTCGTTGCTATTTCTAATGAAATTTTCATTTTTAAGAACTAAGTATGTGGTATGTAAATCCAACTGTAAGGTCTTCTGAAAATGAAGCCTTACTACATGCTACATAAGTTTTGACCATATACATATTAAATTTTATTAGCCAACTTTCATCGTGATACATGAGTGTGGGTCATGTAGCACTTGCATTTAAGTTGTTTTAAAAGAATATAACTTATAAATAGGTGGATTCCATTTCTAGATGTGTAAAATGTGTTTCTTTTCATGAGGTCTAATGTTTATCCCGTGTAGTAGCTAATAACCTACTATTAAGAGTTGATTAGATTAATGTTAAAACAAATTTCAAAAATATTTAGTGTGGTCCCAAAAATAAACATATTAAGGAACACTGACTTTTCAAACCACCAAAAATAACAACAATTTCTAGACGGAAACGTGAAGACAATATCTTCTTTTGGAAAGCCGACCACATAGGCACACCACATATGCAATCTTTAGGCGACAAAGATCAACGACCAGAAAACTTCCGGCAAAAAAGCTAGCGACGGTGGGATGCTGGCAAATGTCGGCGACAATAAAGTGCGGGTGAAAAAAAAGACTAGTGATAGTGATAGGTGATTTTTTTTATTAGAAGTTCATAACATCTACGTATTGTGAATTTAACTTTTCTTAAAAATGAATGTCAACTCCCTAATGTATCTATTTGGAGTCCGCTATCCAACCAAAGACATTATGTGGCTGGTTTTTCAACATTAAATTTACATATTATTTTGAAAGTCAACTTTTGTAAGCTTATTTTAAAAAAACTCTAGACATACATACACCTAAACATTATTAACTAGACATTTCAAACACAAGCCATATTATCAAAATACAACCCGTAGTAGTCTATAAATATTAACTCAATTACTTTTTACGACCTCAAAATATTATCCAATTCAGTGATTTAATATTTTACACACATATAGAAGCTATCGAAGAATACGGCCGGTATCCACATAATTCCAAAAACAAAAAGAAAAAGTAATGCTTAGAGCATTCATAACCCACTCTCCATCTCTTTATAATTACACTAAAAATCATTATTTTTTATATCTTATTTTTAATAAAATAATATTTTTTTTATACTTTTATCATTACATTTTTTCTTTTCTTTACTCACAGTCACTTTCAACAAATATTAAAAAATTAATAAAAATAAACAGTATATTTTTAAATATAAAGATAAACAGTATATTATTTTGTATCTTTCACTCACAGCCTAATATAAAAACACACTTATAAATTTATAGAAAACGGTCTGTGAATGCTCTTAGAATCGGGACCGTAGAGATATTTGGAAAGGACTTCGGTTACAGGTGTTTGAAGCATCCTCTGCTCCGATCACCGGTGACGATGAAGGCCGTAGTGATCACAGCTCCGGGAGGTCCAGAGGTTCTCAAACTGCAACAAGGAGAAGATCCAAAGATCAAAGACGACGACGTATTGATCAGAGTTGAAGCCACAGCTCTCAACAGAGCCGATACGCTTCAACGGCAAGGCAAGTACCCTCCGCCGAAGGGCGAGAGCGAGTATCCGGGACTAGAATGTTCTGGAACCATCGAATCCGTCGGCAAAAACGTATCACGTTGGAAAGTTGGGGATCAGGTCAGTTAGGGCTTCGATTTTCAGATTATTGTTGTAGATTATACTTGTGAAAGGTTAGTAGGTTCCTTGTGAGTGTGTGTGTGTGTGTGATTTGATGTGTAGAACTATCGGTGCTAATAATCGGAGAATTCAATCGAATTCGACGTTTAATTGATGAGTACTCAATGGATGTTTTCTCTGTTGTACAAATTCAATCAGTTTTTGTATCATATACATGAAATTTTTCTGCTGGTGAAGTTGTATAGATGAGTCTAGGGATGTTCACGAGCTCAAGACGGTAGGCTCGGCTTTGTTTGTAAACCAGCCAAACCGAGTCGACTCGGTTTGTTAGTGAACCGAGCCGAGCTAGCTCATGAGTCTGTTTCATGCGAGTTTTTTTGAGCTTATTTTGAGTGAGATTTAAGCCACGAGTTATTTGAACATCCTTGGAATTAGTTTGGGCATCATATGTTGGGTACTAGTCGCTAAAATAGGGTATAAACTAAAATTTATATAATTATTATTATAAAGTGATGAGTAGACTAACCAAAAGCATTCACTACTCAAGATTAAACAAGCTAAAAATCGAGCCGGCTTGAGCTTAAAGGAGCCAAGCCGAGCTGGCTTGGTTTTGTTAATGTTTCGAGCCGTGAGTTGGTGTGTAAACGAGCTCCTTTTGAGCTAGTTTTGAGATATTTGAACAGCCCTATTAAGATGGCTAGATGTTCATGTCAGTAGATAAATTGCAAATGTCATATGCATTTGAGTATGATTTTGAACAGTTACCTTGTGTTGTCAAGTTTGTTATTCTTCATGTGTAATAATAATATGGGAGTATTGAGGTGTAGGTATGTGCTCTTATAAGTGGTGGAGGATATGCTGAAAAGGTAGCTGTACCTGCTGGTCAAGTCCTTCCTGTTCCGTCTGGCGTTTCCTTGAAAGATGCTGCTAGCTTCCCGGAGGTGGCGTGCACCGTCTGGTCAACTGTCTTCATGACAAGCAAGCTTAAGTCAGGGGAAACATTTTTGGTAAAGTGTATTTTTCTTCTCTATTTCAATTTGATTTGTGGGCATTAAATCCCAAAATGGTCAAAGGAGTCGATGGGCAGTGACACAAAAGATTTTTGGAAGTTTCAATAGAGTACCAAGATGATGTCAAACATATATGCAGTACATGCATACGCGGTCTAAGTAGAGTAATCTTATGGCCCCAAAATTGTTATGGAAGGTACTAGATAGACAACATGAATAATTTCCAAAAAGGATACATTAGTCTTCAGACAGTCAAATATAAAAAAGAAACTGTTGGGATTTTCAAAATTTACTCGCATAGTCGCATGATATGTTTACTCAGAGGTTGTAAGGTTTTCAGATACATGGTGGTTCTAGTGGCATTGGTACATTTGCTATTCAAATCGCCAAATACCTCGGCATTAAAGTGTTTGTCACTGCAGGTAAGTTCTCCTTTTCATATATGTGCGTTGTTGATTCAGACATTCAGTTAACCAAGATTTCCTGTGATCATACGACAACCATTTATATATTCTTTGTTTAGGGAGTGAGGAAAAATTAAAGGCCTGTAAGGAGCTTGGAGCTGATGTTGGCATCAACTACAAAACTGAAGATTTTGTTGCTCGAATAAAAGAGGAAACCGGAGGGAAAGGTGATAATGATTTGCCTCAAAACTTGACTTTTCAAACCATTGTACTTGATGGTTCTTTTCAAATTACAGTGTTATAAACCTTTTTTTTTTCATTTTTACAATAACTTTACCTAGTTTACAATGAACAACCTACTATACCAGTTAAAAAATATCATTTACTAATCTACTTTCTTAATGTCTGACCTTGGATGAGCCGAATAACAGGTGTTGATGTTATACTGGATAATGTTGGTGGACCCTACTTCCAGAAAAACCTAGAGAGCTTAGGTATCGATGGCAGGCTTTTCATCATTGGTTTCATGGGTGGAGTGAAAGGCGATGCAAATTTATCATTGATGCTAGCAAAGCGGCTCACTGTGCAAGGTATATACGCCCAAGACCCTTTGTTTATGCGCACGCGTTAAATTTTGATAATCTTGATTATATTCCCTTCCAAGATCCCCGGAAAAACTTATCATCTTGGATAATTTTAGGCCATATCGATGTGCTATAAGTATCTTAACTTTAACCTTCAAAGGGGTTGGGTATTGTTAAGCTCTGATCCTTTAGGAGAAGGTCTCAGGTTGGAATCTAACTTTTAGTGGTGCCTGCTTTTAACTGCATGAAGGTCACCTCCAAAGTGCAAACCGTGTTATAACTAGTCACATTGGTAATCAGGGTATTGGTGGGTTGGCTGTTAGTTCATCGTGATGATTAATGATTTGGATTTGGGTTGGAAAGTTGTTCATTTTTTTATCGTCGTTGAAGGTTATTTCATAATGTATTTGGATGATGCAGCTGCGGGTCTGAGAACCCGAAGTGTAGAAAACAAAGCTGAAATAGTGAGTGAAGTCGAGAAGAATGTTTGGCCCGCAATCGCACAAGGGAAGGTAAAACCTATTGTTTACAAGTACTTCCCTTTATCTGAAGCAGGAGAGGCTCACAAGCTTATGGAAACCAGTACACATATTGGCAAAATACTCTTACTTGCTTGAAGCTTCGGTTCATACCCTCAAATGATATTACAACACTTGTTATTTCTTCTGTTTACGGTTCAATAATAGCCCGAGTTTGAAGTAATAAATAGTCTTGGGATAAAAACTGTCATTACACCTATCGGATCGTTAGATTAGGATATATGTTTCTCGTCATCTTGGATCGTGGGTTTTGCGTACTAGGTTACAACTAATGACATGCTTGTAGTGCGAGGAGCCGTCTTCTAGGCTTAGGTTGTGGAACAAAAACATTCCTCTAAAAACATAAACTTAACACAAGACGTGGATCTATACCATTGCGTTCAATTAACTTACAATGATGCATTCAACTTCTCAGTGTATGTTCATTGTTACAATGAGTTTTGAAGCATGTAAGTTCTGTGATCAAAATTGTGGAGATTAGCCTTCTCGAATTGGCCAACTACCCTTTTCTTTGTTTACCTCAATTAATCAAATTCTCGGTTTCTATCAAAATCAGTGTTGAAACTAGAATTTTTTAAGAGGTCATGGTGCAATTTTTATATACAGAAATATGTTCTAAAAAATAATTCTTATGATAATATACACTGATCATACATAATTAAAAGGACATAAATTCACATAAAGTAACTCTTACTTAATCCAAATAAAATTTTAAAATAATATAAAAATAAAAGCCTAAAACTTATTGAACAGAGAACATATTATCTAAACTAGAAATAACAAACTGAGCCTACATTTTACAAGTTATTAGTAAAGTTAAAATTACTCATCAAAGGGAAGTGTCACCACTTGGTGGTAAATGATGTATTCCCCTCTATAGGGTTCAAATCCTACGGTGTGCAAGTTTGGTAGTGTTAAAAAGAGTAGATTAAATGCCGGTAAAGAAACAAGGAGTGATGCAAAATCTTCAGCGTAGTTAAGAAGCAAAAGGTTTGTTCATCATGAGGATTGTGGAACGAAGGTAAGACTGTTTCATATTGTTTACCATAGAACAATTTCTTAAATGTGAAGTCTTCGACATAGTTTAAGATGCAAGCGGTTTCATTTTGTTTTAAGAAATGGTATGCTTCAAATGAATGATTTCGTTGATGCGTCAACTCAGTTGAAAATGCATACCATTTCATTCTGTCTTGATTCTTGAACATTAGTATGATTATAGAAGATTTTGCATTACTCATTTACTGTATACCATTTGTTACAACATCAGAAAACTATAAATGCAGAAATGGATTACCAATCTGTTAAATACATCTTTCTCATTCCAGCCAATCTAAACAAAATATTGTCTCAACTGCATAAAGCTTCAACTGCCAAGCTTTTTGTCACGCCAGGACATGGGTTTCCAAACTTCGCCGTTGCAACAGGAACTGAACACTTTTTCTTGCCTATACAAGCCTGCATATTTCATCAAACATGGCTTTATGCTTTCTCAAAATCAAGTTTATGTTACCAAACGCTATATCCAATTAGAATAGTTATGTACTAATCTGTAATTATCATAGTCTAGAGGATATCTGTGTGATATCTAGCTATCGATACTCTATATATAGAGGCCTATGTAGCCCTATCACGCACACAGTCATTTATGGTTTAATTGGTATCATAGGCGCATAGCGAACCTAATTGCAGGAAATGACCGGCTAGATTTCTCTCTTTACGTTCCAAGCTACATGGCGTTCCCATCCTTAGCTTACCACAAGATATTAGACTAGTTATGCACTTACCTGTAATTAACTAATTATCAATCAAGAAGGAATCTATGTGATATTTGACTATATATGACTTCATATATAGAAGCCTATGTAACCTTATTATGCACACAATTAATGTACATTACATTTACTGATTCACAGTCACTACAAAATTTTTGACCATTAGAGGCGACAGGTGTCGCCGCTATTAGCCCCCAAAGTCGCCGCTAATACTTTTAGCGGCGACTTGTCGCAGCTATCGGATCGCCGCTAATACTTTGCTGCTAATGACCAATAATTCGTCGCTAATGACTGTCATGCTAATGATCTTTGTCGCCGCTATTGGTATTGCCGCTAATGTTAACATTTTTTGTAGTGAGTTAAACTAGCTAGATTGAGGTTAGAATATGTTGTTAAATTAAATCAAACAAACATGCATACAAAAAGCAAAATGAAATGACAACTCTAGTACCTGTTTGACAATAGGCAAGACATCTGTATGACAACTTCCTTGAGTAAATGTGCCACAATCTCCTTTGGGATCTCCGAAACTAGCAAACCGAATGGATGTAATTTTCCAGCCTTGGTCACATGTCAATCGAACCTCAGGGGTTTGAGAAGTGGAATCAAAATCATCCTCCGAGACATGGCCACACACCTCCTGCCCGGTTCGTGTCATCACAGAAATTTTCGACGGGTCACCACCAAGCTCTTCATGGAGAACTAGCAAGTTCTCACCATCATGCACCCACGTTCGTGGTACATGATATCTGGACATAAATATTCTTTATATCATTTTATAACTCTTAAATACAATATTTTGAGTATGCTACTTACAATACTTGAGCAGGCTGATCACACTTCTTCTGACATTTCTGTGCGTCATAGGTTCCCCGATAGTCGCAATGATTAGTGCACCCTGTCGATGGCGAAAGATACGTAGACCAGTATCGTCCTATACTTTGACCGTTGACCCAAGCTTGACCTTTCCCCATACCAGCAAGGTTTAGTGATAGAGGACCTTTTCCTTCAGGTGCAATGAATGTGGACTGAGAAAAGAAACAGAAAAATCAGAGTGTTGATCACACACACTGACGGCGATAATAACTCTTAGAAACAAAGTGAAAAATCAAGAACCATATTGGTTTCAAAACATATTACATACTTTATACCAAATGAGACTCTGATTAATAGGCAAGGAAGCACCCTGGGTCCATAGGGAACTATTAGCAAGATTGATTTTGTCAAGTCCAAGGCTTTCCCCTTCAGTTCCCACCTGAATGAAGATGAATGTTGAGTATAAAGTTTGATAATAGATGAAACTAGAAACCAATGTTAAGCATGAACCTGGTAGGTCCACTCTTTAGATGAATAATCCTTTTTGGTGTTCTTCAGGTCAGCAAGGATGACTGAATACAGGCCTGCCCCCATGACATCAAACCATGGACCATAGTTCTGTAGAAAATTAGATATCTTACAAACTTTGCCTTTCTATCTTAATATAATCTTCATAGGTTAAACAAGTCAACCCGAACACAATCCGTTTAATTTAACAGGTTAAACAGGTCAACCCGAACACAACCTCTTTACTAAATTTAGAAGTGACAACCCAAAACCTTTTTATTTTTATGTCTAGTTAGTTGAATATTTAAAAAAGATTTATGACGAATTATAAAACAAGATGAATAATGAATCAACATTCCTAACTGACTCACTCATTGCTCATACCGACTCATAAAACTATTTGCGTAGATTACTCTTTTTGTGATATTTGAAGTCTAAAAACCTACGTAGATATGGTCAAGTAACTTTAAAAGAAGAAAGAGACGGATGGGCACCTGTACGCCAATCAACATACTAATTATATCCAATGTGTTGTTTCCTTGTTCGAGAGTAATCTTTTCACTTATGTTAAAGCTTGCGTCATCATGATAACCATACCCAAATGCTACAATTGATCAAATAAAAGAAAACAATGCATACAGTGTGAGTAGTTAGTTTGAGCTCACATATGCATAAGAAATATAGTAACTACACTATTGTAATACTACCTAAAACTTTTTTGTTCAGGAAAACCAGGGCAGCATGTCCCAAACTCTGAATGAGCAAAAATGCATCCTGCTTTTCATCAGCTTCTATGCTGCAAAAGTGACAGAATAATATCATATAAGTACTCATATTCACTTGTATAATTACACCTCTTCCAGGCTTATATATAATAATTTTAAATAGTTATTTTAAAAACATTTTGATTAACTATAAATTACCTTGTACTGTACCATAGAAAATCGCTTGTATCTTTTGTCGTATTTATCTGCTCCAGCAAACTAGTCGTCGTGAATGAATCATTACTCCAAAGGCCCACTTTTTCCAAATACCAACTCCAAGGTGAAGTTGACAGTGATAATTCAATCACACCGACACCGGGAGCATATTTGGCATCACCAATACTTTTCTGGGAAACAACCTTTATCCATACTCAAAATGAAAACAAATATAAACACATAAGATTTCAGATTTTATGCAATTATACGAACAATGAAACATTGACATGGAAAATATAATATTTTCACCTTTGCTGTGTTGAAAATAACATTGTTACTGTCTGGAAGGATGCTCACAGACCATGCAGGGAGAAAATATGATTTTCCATTAAATGTCACGTTTGCATCTATGCTGCTACCATAATTTGCAATAAAAGCAGCACAATCATTGGCTGTTTTACAGTATACATCTGCCTGGTGAGTAAATTGATTTGTGTAAGTGAGAGTAGACATAATGCCGTTTTGTTAAAAATTTGTTCTTTGGACCAGGTTAGAACCTGTCAAAAAGAATAACTCTTCAAATGTAAATAAACAGTGACGTACACAACATTTCTTTGGAATATAGTATCTGTCGATATGAAAAAAAGGAAATAATAATTGATTTCTGGGGCAATTTTTATAAGATGAATTTCGAGACTCCCCAAGAAAGAAAAAAATCAAATAAAAATCTGTATAAGGATACGGTTGTGCAGAAATTATTAGATTTTAAGAAAAATCATAAAAAACCTAGTATATATACATACACACAGTAACATTTAATATCAATCTAAATATACATATTTTAGTTTTAATACATTTTTATTAGAATTTTATTGAAAACTGGGTTGTATCCAAAATATAGTACTTTGTGGTCTTGTAACATCCAAAAAAGATTTTATGTTGGATGCAGCTCAGTTTCACTAAAACTTATATTGAGATGTTTTTAGGCTTAAGCATACCTCTAAGTTTATACCAAGAGATTGATGAGCATGATCTCCGTACACCAAATACTCCTCACATTGTTTTATTGCCATGTGTAGGTCCCGCAAGTGACCCCACTTTGGCTGCCGTATAAATCCTGCAAAAGTTATCCTCATTAATCTGCTAATGCTTCAATACAGCTAGTAGCAGTTCTTTAACAATCAGAAAATTACCATACTCATCTATTGGAGCATCATAATCATAGCTTGTAGCAACCAAAGGGCCTCCAGCTGTACGTCCAAAATTCGTTCCACCAAAATACTGCATGGGTTTTTTAAGTACACATATGTGTTAACTAACAGTTGACATGAAGCAAAAGAACCAGTTAAATGTACCATATAATAGTTGTGAAAAGTGCCTCCTTTCTCAAAAAATCGTGCAACAGCAAAAGCCAGGTCTTCAACGGGTCGATAAGGAACAGGATAACCAAATGAAAGAAACCTGAAAAGTCATATAGAAATAGGATATTGTATTAATGTATGTGTATATGCTTTCATGTAGGGTGAAGCAAAAGGTTAACTGTACCATCCAGTGTAGTCCTCTGTCCATATTTTTGGCTTTGAAGGAGAATTTGGGGTGAAAGTATCACAATAGAATCCATTACATGTGTTTATCTGCATTATGGAGTGCCATTATCCAAGAAACTGAGAAATACTTTCTAAATGGTGAATATATTTAGGGATGTAAATGCTCGTAAAATACTCGAGATCGACTTGTTAAAAGCTTTAATCAAGCTGAGGTTAGATGCTTGAGTCTAAATTGGAGCTCATATAGCAAACAAACTCATGCCTAAGATTCGTATATCGAGCTTGACTAAGCTCATAAGCCTAAAGAACATGCTATTCATAAAATATAATTACATAATAAATATTATCATATGTAATTATTAATTAAGATAAAAATAACTCAATAATATATATTATTTAGAGATATGAATACAATTATAAATATCTATATATAATAATTAAAAAATTAATAAATAATAAACGAGCTGAGTATGAGCAGAGCTTAAGTTTAAAAATTTACTCACAAACCGAGCTTGAGCTTTAGACATAGAGAAAAAATGAGCCAAGCCCAAGCTTAGGTAGCTTGAGCTCGGTTCAGCCTGTTTGCACCCCTAAATATATTTTTTTATGCAACATATTTCTATATTATAAAAGTTGTGAGATAATTTAACTTACGATTGGATCAGGTGCATCACCCTGTGCGCACATGACCCAAGGAACAGATGTGTTGAGATTTATAGCAGTTTCTGCTGCCCATTTCACATATAGCTCTCCGCCAATTCCATACGCCCACTCCACATTTCCATATTCATTCTCTACCTGTTTTACAGAACAAAACAAATCACATTCTGATATAGACTGAGAAACACACGAGACAGAACTTCAAGATTGTTCATCTAGAACCAATGAGCAGAGTAGAGAGTGTAGAAAGGAGTCACCTGAGCAAGGATAATTGGGCCTCCTTGAGATGCAAAAAGATTCTCCTCTTTCATTAAATTTACTATCTTGGCAAGAAAAAGTTCCATTTCTGCCTGCGCTATAATTTATGTTAAAATCTTCAAGTTTATGCAATAATTGCTCCCTATTAAAAGCCTGGTAAAACAGGCAGGTTAGGTAACATGTCAAAATGGGCTGAGGTCAAACTAGTTCGGATCAAAACAGGTTCTGATCAAAGTGGGCTTCGGTTGTTTTAGAAAGAAACTAAATGCATATCTATGGCAGCTAGGGGCGACGACGGAGGTGGTGGTGACATTGGAGGTGGATCTTCACAATCTAGGTGAGGAGATAGAGCGAGAAGAATCAAAATTTAACATTGTATGTGTTTATGGAGTACCTGAAAAGGGCCATTTATGGTCCGAAACTGAATTCCTGGGATGAAGTGTAACCAAAGAGGGAACCCCCTGCTCAACAAAACATAAAAATGAAATGAATACGGAGGATAAAGTTTCGCATTCAGCAAAAATGTAAAAACACAGACCAGTAAGGTTTGGCAAAGGCATATGGACTAAAGTGTACTTTAAAAGAAGAGATTTTTACTAGAAAAAACCGACCCATAATTCCATTCGGCACATGCATATGGACCAATACGAAGATGAACAAACAGGGCAGCATCCTGAACCGTCTTCACAAACCTAACCAAGTCGAACCGCCCTTCAAAGTAGTACTGTCACATAAAGAAAGAAAGTGATGGTCATGACTCATGATAGCAATCCATTCTCATTAACTCTATAAATTTGTTTTGATAACTTCATATATACTTTGGTTTTCCCCTTTTATTCAACATATATCATGCAAACATCATCTTCACTATTATAAATATACAGATTCACACTAAATACTATACCTGTCCCTTCACAGGCTCATGATAATTCCAGAAAACATAAGTCTCGATTACATCCAATCCTCCTTCCTTTGCTTTCTCAATGATATCCGGCCACATCTATAATTCAAACACAGATAAACCAAATTGTTTATATAATAGGATTACACAAAGTTAATACCACAAGTATATATCTTCTAGATTACGATAACTACAGCTAAACACATAACCAATCCAACAAGCATCAAACATCAAACACATTCTCATAAACCGAACAAAATCACGTACCATAACATGACAACAACATCAAAAAAGAAGAAATTGAACTCACTTCAGGAGTGGCTCTAGGATAATGAACAGATCCAGACTGCAAAATTCTCCTTCTCCCATCTATAACCAAAGCTTTACTGTCATAAGTTACAGTCACACAAAACCCTAATTCAAAAACCCAAGCTCCATAAACTACAATTACGAACAAAATCAACCCCAAAATCCCATGTTTCCCCATTAACTCAGTTCATGCAATATTCAAAAAGCTATCATGAAGAGGAATCATTCCGGCATATTAAGTACGAAACAATGGGACGATTGGTTTCAAGAGATTGATTTGTAATAGTTGTCAATATCAAATAATAAGACAGAAAATAGAATAGATTTTTGTATTATACCTGTTGAGATTACTTGAAACGATGATCCCTAAAATTGATTCTTATGGATCATTATAGTAAGATTGTTATTTGCTAGGGTTAAATGGTACGACAGTTGTGTGTGTGTGTGTGTGTGTGATGTGTGTGTTTTTGTTGCTTTCCCGCCATTTTTAATAGTGGTTTTGTCACCGTTTGCTTTCTGTTTGAGGTTCGTTTATGGAATTGAATATTATTTAAAAAATATTTAATTTCAGTTTTACTTCCTAAAATTTAACTAAAATAACTATTTTTCTCCAAAATATTAAAAATATCAATTTACCTTCAAAAGTTTCATATGTTGTTTCAATTTCACTCTAAAAGTTTTATTATTTTGGATAAAATTAAAACAAATAATGAAACTTTTGGATTAAAATAAAATAATTTATGAAACTTTTGAAGGTAAATTGATTTTTTAATCTTTTGAAGGAAAATAATTATTTTTTACAAACCTGAAGGAGTAAAATTAAACTTAACTATTTAAAAAATGAATTGTTTCATTCAAAAAGGTTTTTTCTTATATTTGCTTCACAATATTTGAAAAAATTATTATTTTCATCCAAAAATATAATATTATGATCGATGTGTTATTCATAAACACATCATAAGCCTATAGGTAGGCCCATAAAGGCTGAGAAGAAAGTCGACATCTAAATTGAAAGAGTTATTAAAAGGTGGAAGATTATCAAAGAATAAAAACATCAAATACTTGCCTAAAGTTTAAAAAGAAGGGACAAATAACAAGAGTTTTAAGGGATTAGAGCGGTAATGGATTTTAAATTGATTTTTTGTTGGTTTGATTTGGATGTATAGATTTTAAATGGGATAATTGTATATAACCCTTTATAAATATTGTTAATTGCATATTTACTCAATTCAAAACCAAACTTGCATATTTCCCCTTCCTTAATCTACTTATTGCATATTTACCCAACTTAAACCTAAAATTATATATAACACCTCCTTTAATGACAAAAATATCAAATTTACCCATTTTTACTTTTTATTAATATAGATAATAGAATATCTATTTTATTCATGGTTGTTTGTGATTGTTATTTGTTATGAATTTTTTGGTTCTTTAATGAATTAAACATTCGGTTTTTGTGTTGTATTTTATTATTGTTACTCCAAAAGCTTGATAAAAAATAGACTCACCATAGATTAATAAAATTATTAAAGAACATAAGGAAAAGAAAAAAAACTTTAAGAGACTAAAAACACTTATTAGCGAATCATGATCAAAAAACAATAAAATAATATAAAAATAAAAATAGCTACTAAAACTAGGTGTGTATGAAAATTTTAAAAAAATTATAGTTTTGGTAAAGACAAAGGTAAAAACGTCAATTTATAAAAAAATTTAATAAAATAAATCAATGGGTAAATTTGTAAATTTTTTCATTAAGGAAGGGGATATATGTAATTTTTGTTGTGAATTGGGTAAATATGCAATTAAAAAGATTAAAGGAGGGGATATATGCAATTTTAATTTTGAATTGGGTAAATATGCAATTAAGTTGTTTTATAAGGGGATATATGCAATTATCATATTTTAAATTGGTTTCTTTTGGTTTAATTTGGATGTGTAGATTTTAAATTGGTTTCTTTTGGTTTAATTGAATGTATAGATTTTCTAACAGTTTATGTTGATTTAATTTGTTTTGTATGGATTTTTTTTTACCAATATGTAAAATGCTTTGTGACCCATTTTTACTTTTTATTAATATAGATAATAGAATATCTATTTTATTCATGATTGTTTGTGATTGTTATTTGTTATGAATTTTTTGGTTCTTTAATGAATTAAACATTCGGTTTTTGTGTTGTATTTTATTATTGTTACTCCAAAAGCTTGATAAAAAATAGAGTCACCATAGATTAATAAAATTATTAAAGAACATAAGGAAAAGAAAAAAAACTTTAAGAAACTAAAAACACTTATTAGCGAATCATGATCAAAAAACAATAAAATAATATAAAAATAAAAATAGCTACTAAAACTAGGTGTGTATGAAAATTTTAAAAAAATTATAGTTTTGGTAAAGACAAAGGTAAAAACGTCAATTTATAAAAAAATTTAATAAAATAAATCAATGGGTAAATTTGTAAATTTTTTCATTAAGGAAGGGGATATATGCAATTTTTGTTGTGAATTGGGTAAATATGCAATTAAAAAGATTAAAGGAGGATATGCAATTTTAATTTTGAATTGGGTAAATATGCAATTTAGTTGTTTTATAAAGGGATATATGCAATTATCATATTTTAAATTGGTTTCTTTTGGTTTAATTTGGATGTGTAGATTTTAAATTGGTTTCTTTTGGTTTAATTGAATGTATAGATTTTCTAACAGTTTATGTTGATTTAATTTGTTTTGTATGGATTTTTTTTACCAATATGTAAAATGCTTTGTGAATGTTTTTTGATCATTTTGACCAACATGCAGAAATTGGATTTTAATTTGAACTTTAATAAATATAACCATTTTGACCAAACAACTTATTTGTTTTTTGGAATGTTTTTCCCCGATATGCAGAATGCTTTGTACCATAAAGTTTTGACATAAAGCTTTGATAAATATATAGAATAAGTATGCATTCGTAATTTGACAATTTGCGGATTTGAAGTCTTGTAGAACAATTAACCAATAACCATTTGAATGACTACGAAACAATTAACCATTATCCAAAATCATTTGTACCGTTAGATAGAACCATTTGGACCATCTTTAGGTATCTTGCACTATAAAATAACGAACCAATATGCATTGACATATTTTGAATCAATATGCATAATCATCGTTCGTATATAAACATCTTTAGCACATGAATATAATGTGAACCCATATGCAAAACTATCTTTAGTACATCAATCATTATTTGAGTCATTTCTCATTACATTACATGAGATAGCAATTACATTAGATGAACTCGACGTATTTAAAAAGAATACATTAGTACATTACAAAACTAATTAGAACTCCTGAAAAAAAAAATCCAGGTAATTGTTTATGTTGCACTAATTTGCTTATGTGGTCCATGAACTTTGAATGATAGTGATGTCGAGTAGTGCTTCAATTTGATTAAATCCGACGGGGGACGAGGAAGACGATGGATTTAATGATTTCGGATGGTGCTTTCATGTAGTTGCTGCTATTGCTCTAACTGTAACATTAGCCTTGATTCTGGCTTTCAGTGTAATGATAATGACTTCTCTGCTTCATTCTACCCTTTCAATTTTAGATTTAGGGTTTGTTCCCTAATGCTCGATCCTAAAAAAAGAGGGGCATAAAGGTTAGATGCGTTATTAAAGTCTCAATTACTTAATGTTTTGTTAATTACAAATTGTCAAATTACATAAATGTCCATCACGTTTTTTTCACATGCTTGACTTAACTCTCAATCTGTATGGGAGTTGGTGTAAAGGACAATAAGTGTGCAAACTTTTTTTTAAAAAATAAAACATACGATGTGATTATTGAAACTAAAGGACATTCGGTAAATTTTATGTATTAATAAAGACATAATTTGTAATTTACTTTTTTTATTTAGTGGATTTAGTCATAAGCTAAAACGATGATACATCTTTACAACACATAGGTATTGTTTTGTGATATATTGATACACATGGACATGGGAGAGATTTGAGAGTATCCTTAATGTGATTGACACATCTTATTTATTAGTTTTTCATTGACATTTTTTTTTTTTGCTAAATTTAACTTGTGTTAGAAATGCTTAAGAGGTTTGTGATATATTGATACACATGTACATGCTGAGGAGAGATATGGAAGTATCCTTAATGTGATTGACATATCTTATTTCTTTAGTTTTTCATTGACATTTTTTTTCGCTATATTTAACTTATGTTAAAAATGCTTAAGAGGTCAAGTTTATGACGAAGCCCAAAATGTGCATGGTGAGTTCAATGGAAAAAAAAAAAAGATTTTGGAAAGAAATAACTTGGCATGATGGCATCTTATCTCAATTGTTGTTCATAATTTAATTTAGGGTTAATGAATTTAAATACTCTCAACTATTAGGTGATACAGACATTAAAGTGATTACTTGGAAGTTATATTCGCCAAAATGATACTTGGGGGTGGCAGCGGCCAATTCCCAATGGTTGGGAGTATTTAAATCCATTAACACTTTAATTTAACGTTTGTGGTTGTTGCTAAAAAAGCTTTAGGGGTTGTGCACTTTTTGACAAATTAACCATTTTGATGGATGTGGTTTGTGGTTCTGTAAAAGAAAATATAGTCTTTAAGAAACCGAGAGAGAGAGAGTAGAAAAATATATTCATATTGTATAATTAAACTGGAATTTAGTTAAACCAAGAGCTTTATTTTACACATGAAAATACACCGTAGAATTCTCACTACAAAAACGTATAACTTGTTGATTTTTTTAAACAAACTTATTAATTTATTTCATATATTATTTTAGGATTTAAATATATTGCAAATGAACACTAATGCACTCGCCAAAATCCAGCATTGGTAGTTTAAATATTACAAGTTATTGGAATTTGTGTTTGAATTGATTTGATTTTTTTAATGGCGTTTGAAGATATCGCAAGGGTCGATACTTAAGTGAGTCTTCCTTAGAGGAAGGAAACCCAACATTATGGGACAACCCCTTTGAGTCAGGTTTGAACTTAAGACCTAAAAGATCTTAAGCTCAAACCATCACCCTCATACCATTAGACTAGAAATCGTTTAGTGTTTAAATTTATTTGATGTTACACAATTGAAGGCTAGAGTGTTAGAGAACTTCAAAGAAAAGATCAATACAAAGTTAAAAGCGGTTTTAGTAGTAGAATTAACCAAAGATATGCTACAAAAGGTTAGTAATGTGGATTTTACCCACTTTAAAAAATGACACTTCTTTTGGACAAAAAATAATGTTGAACATGATTCAAGAGCATGTCAACTCTTGGCATCGGTACAAAGGAACGGATCACCAATCAATATTACTATATTTTTAATTTATTAACTTTGTTGGGTACATGCAGAATCTTAAAAGCCTGTTTGGTTAACAGAATATTCAATGAAGAAATTGGAATTGGAGTTTGAAAAAAAGATCACCAATCAATATTACTATAATTTTAATTCATCGCTGTTCGTCTAGATTTTGGTTTCTTAGATCGATTTTGATTTCGCTGTTCATGCGGATTTCATTTCGTAGAATTTGGATTTGATTTCATTGTTCGTCATCGTCAATATTCATCACTGGTCGTCTTCAATTCATTGATGGTTCTAATTTAGATTGGATCGATTCTTGGTTAATTTTGTGGATCGAGCTTTATTGAATACTTTGGAATGATCGGATTTGAGGATAGATGATGTCGATGAAGATAGAAATTGTGAAGTAGTTTGTTGAGTGAGGACATTTTAGTCAATTTTAAACATTCCAATGGAATGTTAGAATTCCATCCCTCGTATGAAGGAATGTAAATTCCTTTGGTCGTAGAAAAAGTTTCTAATTGGAAACTTTTCAAATTCTAATTTTATTTCCAATCAATTCTATAAAGCAAACGGACCCTAAAAGTTTGGTGTTTGCTTTAAAGAGAAAAGCACAAAATTACTTAAAATAATTTAAACGGTTGGAAGTCTTTTGAACCCATTCTATAACTTTGATGCCTGGAGTAATTGTATCGATCCCTACGACTTCGATGATGGAGGAAATTTTACACTTGAGCATCAACTTGCAGCATATCACATGTTTACTATTTGATTTTTGGTCGTAATACATTTCTCAAATTGTCGAGTCGAACCAAAACCAATTAGACCTTGTTTAGTTTGTCATTTTTCGAAAATAGTTATAGTATATCCCCAATAGTGAGCTTTGTTGATTTTTGACTGCAATGAATTGCATATGGTATATGCAACATACGCTGGGTGAAATTTATGTAAAAGGGTGGTGTCATCTGTATGTATAACATGCTTGGGAAATATTGTGGAAATAACTTGGAGACTACATTGGGAAAAACAAAATAAAATAAAGATAAATGTGGATTGATTTAATGTTATAAATCAAAACTCATTAGAACAATGAATCAAACTTTGCAGATGTTGAGACACCATTATAAACACACACACCAAAACCCATTACAATAACGTTTAAAAAGTTATTTAGCTAAAAATGATATCATCAAATTTGTTTTCTTATAATGAAGAAGTTAGCATACAAATGATGCTTGCAGCATATCAAAGTCATGGGTTGCCTGATCTCCAAGGGGTTTGCACAACTTGGTCTAGACCAACAAAACCGAATTACCTAACCAGACTGGTACCATCTATGATTTGTAATTTTGTATGGTTCTCCATTATCAATGATCCTATAAACTTGTTTTTGGTCTGATTCTCAGTTCATCTTTTATCAAAAATTGGTGCTCAGCTTTGATCTGATTCAAAATTGGGACTGACCCATAGTTGTCAATAGCGAAGAGCGATCGATAGGGACAAGCTACCTATACGTTACATAGCGAATAGTGTTAAATAGCGACCGCTATTTTATGTTTAGCAATACACTAGTAGAAACTAAAAGTAACATTCACACCACCAGAATTGTTACAATAGCACTAAATCATGCTTCTTTATAAGCTAAAATAAACATTCACTATTTATATATATAAAAAGATTAAAATAAAATAAGAAATAATAGAATTAAAATTAAATTAAACTAAAAGGTTGCTATTTAAACGCTACAACCAAATAATGACATACGACCTATACGCTATATAGCGAGCGCTATTACTGCTATTGACAACAGGATACCGACCCATAAATATTGTGTTACATAAACTCAAAATAACATCATTTTAGCCTAAATATGTATTCAGTTAATGGCTCAGTTTGAGGCCGAACCAGTTCTAAACTGCTACCAACTGGTTTGAACATGTTTGGTTTTTGGTCCATCATCATCTATAGTTCTATTATCCACTTTTGGTCAGGTTTCTAGCCAATGCACACCCTTAACAGCCCCTCAAATATTTGTAGCTAATAAAGCTATAAAAAATCTACTATAAGACATAAATAACGAAAACGTGAAGTTCAAAACGAAACTGATAATCAATTTGTAAATGTCACACTTTGTTTATACAGACATCTGAAACTTAAGCAGCACATATATAATATACAGATGATGATATATAATACTGAACTAACCTTGTTGTAGTTTAGATCCTTCGTAAGAAAACAACCGCACCGCATTTTTGTAGCTTACATCCGCGACTTCTTCTTTACACAGATCAAGCAAAGATGCAACATAAGAAAGCACAAAGTGGATATTGGCTGGATGATTAAGCATTTCTTTCTGGTCCCCGTTATTTTCATCTTCTTCCACCAAAAAAATGGATTCTGAAGTATTCAGTTTGGGTACTGCATCAGGTGCATCAGTCTCCAGTAAAATTCTATCAGCAGGTACAGCTTTCAGCATCTTTTTTACCTCAGTATCTTTCATTGCCATAAGATGCCCCGAAATCGAAAAATAAGCCCCAAGTTTAGCATATTCAGGAACCATCTCTGCAGAGCCTATGTAAGAGTGCAAGATTACGCCTTCAGGAAATGGCCCGAGAGATTTCATTATATCAAGAAGATCATCAAAAGCGTCCACACAGTGCACAGAAGCCGGTCTTTTCAGTTCTTTAGCAAGTTGAAGCTGCTGGCTGAAAGTTTGAACCTGATCTGCGAAATCTATCGTCTTTCCAAGCGGCCCTTTGTCCAGACCAATCTCTCCTACTGCAGCCGAAGGGTTGGCGTCAAAAAACTCCCTTAAAGAAGTCAACCAGTTGGGGGTCCGGTCCATGATGAACCATGGGTGCAGCCCGAATGATGGAATGATACTAGGATAGTTGTCACTCATCTCCTTCACCAAGTGCCAGTCTTTCTCGGAGACCCCGTTGACAGCAAAATGAAGTACGTCTTGTTCTAGAGCTGTCTCGATGAGCTTCGGGGCCTTGTTAAAGATTCTCGGGTCTTGTAGGTGGCAGTGAGCATCAAATAGTTTTACCATGGCTCTAACAGATATCTTGCTTCAATTTCTTGATAAATGATAGATTTCACCTGTCCCAACAGCAGTTTTTTTTTTATAATCAGGAATTTCAATATGTTCCATTTGAGTTTAAGATTTAGGGATTAGGGTTATTGAAATCATCAAAACATAGAATTCTTTCAACTCAACTGAAAACAGATAGATACAAATATACAATAGCTTTCTTCATTAAAATGAAAGCAAAATCAAGCAATAAAAAAGCTATAACCCATCATTTATCAAGAAATTGAATAACAACACTGATAAATTAGGGATTTGAATTGAAACTGAAGCAAATTAGTCCTGAACTAAACGGGATCCAATTCAATTTCACATATGATCAAATGATTAATCAAGCTTCAAATCAGTACAAAAGTGTCTCCTATTTGATTTTGGTAAGGTAAAATCTACCTAACAAGAGGTGTTTTTCTTCCAATTACGTTACAACGACATTCGCAAATGAAAACAGAAGCATGTATGAACTATGATCAATGAAGACGACGAGTGTAACAGAGATAAAAGTTGATATGTAGAAATTTGACACAAAAACAACATTTGTAGAGCATGTTCTTACCTGTATAGATTAATGTATCCACTGATTCAAAGTTCAAACGAGGTGATGAAGATGAAGTTCAATTTCGTATTGAAAAGAACCGAATGAGTAGTTAAACTGAAGCATAAAGCAATTTCGTTGACTTCACTATATAATGTTTCCTAAAATCATCTTTTAAGTGTGAATTAAGGTTGGATTGAGTTTTTCATAAGAATATTTCATACACGTTACAATAACAAAATTAATTAAAGATTTAGGTTATATGATTTGCTTTTATAACAAGTTAGGTATTAAAGATTAACCCTTATTAAGTTTTCTATTAAATTAAAATAAAATGAACAGAATAACTTTTAAGAACAACATTTCAAAATTGACGGCTTAAACACGTTAAAAAACAAACATTTTATAAAATATTTTTAAAAAATTTATTCTTGTATTTAAAATGTATTTTATTATATAATAAATATATTAATAATGAAGTAATAAAAATATTAAACATTAATAAACTTTTAAAAAAACAAGAATATAAAGCTTTCCTTAGTAAAAATAATACTACAGTTTTAAAGGTAAATTAAATTAATGGTCGACACGGGTAAAATGTCAATTTCATTAATTTTAACATTATTAATTGTTAACTAATAAAACTTGGACCAGAGATGAAAAAAAAAATATTGGAAATTATATTTAGAACTTTTAAACTTTAAATACCATATCTAAAATTTTTACATAACATAAGGACCATGCATGTAAATTACTTTATCTTAAATTTAACTTTTTCAACCCGTGTAACACACGGGTTTTTAGGCTAGTTTCGTATAGAAAAGAACCAAATGAGTACTTAAACAGTTAAACTGAAGCATAAAGCAATTTCGTTGACTTCAATATATTATGTTTCCAAAAATCATCTTTTAAGTGTGCATTAAGGTTGGATTGAGTTTTTCATAAGAATATTTCATACACGTTACAATAACAAAATTAATTAAAGATTTAGGTTATATGATTTGCTTTTATAACAAGTTAGGTATTAAAGATTAACTCTTATTAAGTTTTTATTAAATTAAAATAAAATGAACAGAATAACTTTTAAAAGACGATTATTGTAATCTAAAATAAAATGAACAGAATAACTTTTAAAAGAAGATTATTGTAATCTACAATTTGTTAAGAAAAAACTTGGGTCTAGCAAGAAAGATGATGTTTTCTCTAATATTTTATGTTCAAAGCATAGATCTAGGCATGTAATCATGTGCAGGTGATGTTGAAACACATTTCATGATTAAAGTTAGTAACTTTATGATACGTTCTTAGATATCTCGAAAAAGTTCTAAGGATTCTAGCGTTTTTTAATTAATCTTAAAAAATGTGAGTTATATATCTCATTCTTTTATGTTTTTCTATGATATTGGGGATGATATGTATGCTTAAAATATTTTGCACCACATATGAAATGTTTACTAGTATATGCATATAACTAGCGCTAATAATCCGTGTAATACACGGGTTGATTAATAATTATTTATATAATAAAAATTTATTAATTATAAAATAATATTTTAAAATATGATATGACTGAAATTACATATTAGTAAATACTATAAGTAATAAAACAATAATATCAACTGTTTAAACTTTTATTTTTAATTTTTTTCAAAAAAAAATAAACGTTTTATTTTAATACAAAATGTATAAAAATGTCATTTTTAAAAAATTCCTTATTATAACTCCCAATTATAATGATTTTTGTTTTTAAAAAAATTACTTTTTAAAAACACCAATTTTAAACTATTTCGTATTTTTAAAAAACATTTCATATTTTAGAAAAACTTCTTATTTTATAAAAATTTGCTTCTTAAAAAATAACATTGATGAAAAGATATATTTCTTAATTAATTAAAAGCCTATTATTAATCTAAAAAAGTATTAAATAATATTATTATTAATTAAGGTAATCTATAATCTATAATCAATAATCTATATATCTAATAAAATAAGATTTTTTTGCCACTTGTCACTCTCTTAAACTACATTGTTGACACTTGTCATTCTTTTAAATATACTCATTTTATTTTCCCTTCAAAAGGGTATTATAGTAATTTAATCACTCAAACTAATTTCTCTCTCTTAATAAAAATTAATTTTATTAATTAATGTATTTCTCTCTCCCATCTAGATTTTTTAAAATCAAGCTATGTTTTTAAAATTAAATTTTCTTAAGAAAATCAAAAATCAAATCTTTTTATTAACATAGAAATCATAAAAAAAAATTAATAATATGAATTTTTTTAAAACACTAAACCTTTTTGAAACAAAATATTTTAAATCGGTCCTTTTTTAAAAAAATTATAAAAAATATGAAATTTTCTAAAAGTAGTTTTATTAAAACAACCATAATAATTAGAAACCCGAGTTTTTAATAAACAAAATTTTTACAAACAATTAATTTTTTATAAAAAAAAATCTTAACACGAATGTTTAAAAATAAAACTATTTAGATAATAGAGTTAAAAAAAGTAGTATAATTGTTTTATTTCTTCAACTATTACATAAATATAATTTTAATCATATTTTATAGTAAAACATCGTACTATAACTTTTCGTGTTTATTATTAAATATAATGTGTTTAATAAATAGGTTTATAGCCTATATATTTATCTTTATATCTATCTATCTATCTATAACAAAAATAAATATAAAATAAAACTTGATACAATTGTAATTTTTTATCATACTAACTTTCTCATTGTCTTTATTATCATTAATAATATTGAATACTAATAATATTACTCATACCATTTTCAAATTAAAAATTATATAATTTAATAAATTAAAAGCTATTTTTTTAATTAAAAACGCACTTTATAAAAACAAAAGTTTTATAAAATAAAGAATATAAAAAACTTTTTTAAAATAAATTCATTTTTCTTAAAACAAAATATTTAAAACCCATATTTTTTTATAAAATAAAAGTTTAAGAAAAATACATTATTGTTTATTTACTTAAAGTTGCTATTGATATAATATAAGAAAAATACATTATTGTTTATTTACTTAAAGTTGTTATTGATATGCAATTATAATCATATTTTATCTTCAAATATAGTTTTATAATTTATAAATATTTATTACTAATTATTTTGTATTTTATTTATTCAACCCGTGTATACACTGTGTAATAACCTAGTTATTTAATATGAGAGATAAGCGGGAAAATTTTCGTGTGAATTATTGTGATGTTGCCACGTGTCACCCCAATTTACTATTTTATTAGAGTATGAAGATGAGCCATATTTAAAAATGTGGCAACTTGTATCTGAAGTTGTGCATCCACATGATAAAGTTTATGCGCATTTGAGTTTCCTGACCCGCATCTAACCATACTTAGTGATATTCTCGAACTCCATTTATTCACGTGATGTAATTAAAATATTGCATAATACTTTATTGAAATAAGACATTGTAGCAGAAAACTTAAAAGAGATTCACCTCAACCATACTTGTCAATAACAAACATTTGTTCTCAAATCAAAATATTAAAAATTGTATCTTAAAGTAATATTTCATTCAATTAAACAAGTATGGTTAAACAAGGATATACAAATTATCCTTAGCTTAACTAGTTAAGGTAAAGTACCCATGATATGTAAACATATGAAGATCATGAGTAAGTCTCACTTTAAGCAAAATGCTCAAAATTAAGCAATAGGGTTTCCCAATAATGGATTTCCTACTAAGGGGATTAGGGGTGCAGTCGCAACTGGGAAATGGATAAGCGGACTCGATTAAGATAATACATATCATCCGAAGTAAGGTTGTACATTTGTTCAAAAAAAATTTAAACAATAATACTAATCTTTGGATGTCAAGTAGCCTCATTCTCAAGCTATCCTCAGCTTTAGTCAATCCCAGCCAACTAATATGCATATAAAAGTTAGTATTGGTAAGTGAGTTCTATTTTTATAATATATAGAAAGTATATATTTACTTCCTTTAATACACACACATTTATCATTCATATCAGTTAAATTGACATTCATATCTTTTGTCGTGTTCATTATCTTCGATTCATTCATTATTTTTACTCTTTAATAAACTGAGGTTGCACAAAACAAGAGGCTAAACATCTGATTGATAACAAATGTCAACAACTGTCAGCAAACATTTTTCACGATCAGCTAAACCTCTGATAGTTGACTCACACTACAAGACACATAGCCTACTCATGAATAAAGGTCCATTACATTCATCTGACTCACATAAGTTAAATCCATTTCATTCATTTGACTCACATAAGTAAAGTCCATCCATCAATGTTTGCAAGGCTTCTCATTCTGGGGCTATATTTCTTTTTATTAGGTTCCACTATCATTTTTCATCCATTAATGTTACACTTTGTTGTACATAATACTTTTATGATATTTTTCATTTCATTAGATATATAACATGGAGCATCAAGTAACCCTTTAAAGATAAGAGATAGGTAGGAATCCACATACACATGTAAAGTTACAAGCTTTATTCATTTAAACACACCATAACACCATTCGAACCTATATATAGCTTAGATTTGTGAAAAAGTATGAGAAATCCATACCTTTTTGCTTGTTTTTGACTTTCTCTATCTAAATTGTAACTTTTTCTAAAATCTTCTTTTAAGTTCAAACGAGGTGATGAAGATGAAGTTCAATTTCGTATAGAAAAGAACCAAATGAGTAGTTAAACTGAAGCATAAAACAATTTCGTTGACTTCAATATATAATGTTTCCTAAAATCATCTTTTAAGTGTGCATTAAGGTTGGATTGAGTTTTTCATAAGAATATTTCATACACGTTACAATAACAAAATTAATTAAAGATTTAGGTTATATGATTTGCTTTTATAACAAGTTAGGTATTAAAAATTAACTCTTATTTTCTATTAAATTAAAATAAAATGAATAGAATAACTTTTAAAAATCGATTATTGTAATCTACAATATGTTGAGAAAAAACTTGGGTCTAGCAAGAAGGATAATGTTTTCTCTCATATTTTATGTTCAAAGCATAGATCGAGGCATGTAATCATGTGCAGGTGATGCAGAAATACATCTCATGATTCAAGTTAGCAACTTTATGATATGTTTTTAGATATCTCAAAAAAGTTCAAGGATTCTAGGGTTTCTTTATTAATCTTCAAAATGTGAGTTATAGATCTCATTCTTTTATGTTTTTCTATGATATTGAGGATGATATGTATGTTTAAAATGTTTGCACCTTAGATGAAATGTTTACTAGTATTTGCATGTACTTAGCCCATATTTAAAGATGTTGGCCACCCACATATGAAGTTGTACATTCACTCATAAAGTTTATGCGCATCTGAGTTTCCTGACCCGCATCTAACCATGCTTAGTGAAATTCTCGAACACCATTTATTCACGTGATGTAAGCTCCCGAACCAAGAAGTCCTTACAATTAGTCAATCATAATATAAAATATTACATGATACTTTATTGAAATAAAACATTGCAGCGGAAAATGTAAGGACTTTCACTTCATAACCATACTTGTCAATAACAAACATTTGTTCTTAAATCAAAGTATTAAAAATTGTATCTTAAAGTAATATATCACTCAATTAAACAACTACGGTTAAAAAAAGATATACCAATGATCCTTAACTCAACTATTTAAGGTAAAGTACCCATGACATGTAAATATATGAAGGTCATGAGTTCAAGTCTCACTCTAAGCAAAATGCTCAAAGTTAAGCAAGGGTGTTTTCCCACTAATGGGTTTCCTACTAAGGGGAATGGTGGTGCAGTCGCAACTGGGAAATGATTAGGCAGACCCGATTAAGATAATACATATCCGTCGAAGCAGGGTTGTATATTTGTTGTTCAAAAAAACTTAAACAATGATACTAATCTTTGGATGTCAAGTAGCCTCATTCTCAAACCATCTTCATCTTTAGTCATCACCAGCCAACTAATCTATTAATTATAATAAAAAAAGGTTTTTATATGACACGTGTCAACATATTAGGCATTTTCACTTTTATTTTCCCGCATCTCTCTCCTAATTAATGATTAATGATATTAGTATATATAGTAATATATAATTTAAAACATTTCTAAATTTAAAAAAAAATAGATATCATAAAAATTAAAAACTAGATTTTTTAATGAAGAACATACTTTAAAATTGTATAAGACAAGAAAAAATTCTTAAATACGAAGTATTTTAATACCATTTTTCTAAGTTTTATAAGATGATTAGTTTTTTTAAATAAAATTAAAAAAACACTAGAATGTTTTAAAAAACAATTAAAAAATCATAATATTATAAAACGATATTTTAAAATGATATTATTGTTGCTTTTTACTTAAAATACTTATATATACATAACTCAATCATATCTCATTTACAAATATTATTTATAATTTTTTAAATTTTATTATAAATTATTTAATATTTTATTTATTCAACATGTGTATTACACGGGATACTATACTAGTATGCATATAAAAGTTAGTATTACTGAGTGAGTTCTACTTTTATAATATATATAGAAATTATATATTTACTTTCTTTAATGAACACACATTTATCATTCATATCAATCAAATTGACCTTCATATCATCCTTTGTCATGTTCATAATCTTCAATTCATTCATTATCTTTCCTTTTTTATAAACTAAGGTTGCACAAAAAAAGAGGCTAAACATCTGATTGACAACAAATGTCAACTACTATCAGCAAATGTTTTTCACGGTCAGCTAAACCTCTGATAATTGACTCACACTACAAGACACATAGCCTACTCATGAATAAAAATCCACTACATTCATCTGAGTCACATAAGTTAAATTTATTTCATTCATTTGACTCACATAAGTAAAGTCCATTCATCAATGCTTGCAAGGCTTCTCATTCTGGGGCTACATTCTTTTTATTAGATTCCACCTTTTTCATCCATTAATGTTCAACTTTGTTGTACATAATACTTTTATGATATCTTTCATTTCATCATATATATAACATGGAGCATCAAGTAACCCTTTTAATCCACATACACATGTAAAGTTACAAGCTTTATTCATTTAAACACACTATAAACATCATTTGATAGGTTAGATCTATGGAAAATTATGAAAAATCCATACCTTTTTGCTTGTTTTTGACTTTCTCCCTCTAAATTGTAACTTTCCTTTCTAGCTTCTTATGAAAATGCTTTAAGTGCAAGAAATAAGAAATATGCAGCTTTCTTTTCTTATATAGCTGAGAGATATTAGGGTTATGTTTTAAAAACCCACCTGTTGTCCCTTTTCTTTTATTAAAATCGCAAATTTCCATTTATTTTCTTTGTATCCATTAATATGAAATTTCAGATGTTACACATGCATGTAATATGCCACCTGGACCTTATTAACTACCCATGTCTAAGGACACTTAGAATATCTTCCCTATGCATGTCCTACATGTCAACTAAGAAGTTTATGTATGTCAAGGTTTAATGTATATTATTGTTATCTAAGGTCAACATGTTATTTGATTTCCATGCTATGAAGGTCCTTTGTGGTCTACCATGTCAACTAAGAAGTTTATGTGTGTCAAGGTTTAATGTATATTATTGTTATCTAAGGTCAACATGTTATTTGATTTCCATGCTATGAAGGCCTTTTGTGGTCTACCTGTTACTCGAGGCTTGCATAATGCAAGCATTTGATTGCCTTTTTCCGTGCATTGCATGGTCACTAGAGTCTTACAAGCATTTGATTGTTTTGCTTTCTGCACTGCATGGTCACTAGAGTCTTGCCTGGTGCAAGCATTTGATTTATTTGCTATATGCATTGCATGGCCTCTTGAGTCTTGCAAGAGTGTGCTCGCCTTGCTTTGTGCATTATATGGTCACTGGAGTCTTGCTTTGTGCAAGCATGTCACCATAGTATTGCCTAGGGCAAGCATCTGATTACTTTGCTTCGTGCATTACATGATCACAGGGCTCTTATTTCGTGCAAGTATATAACTAGAGTCTTGTGCTTATGTATATGCAAGTTACCCTTTAATCTTTACATATGATTAATCTATGTTATGTATGCAAACCCCATTTTTTTAGTGTTAAGACGTATCAATGACTGTTATGACTTCACTCCTATTACTATATAAGGTTTTATATACTCCCAATATATGAATGTTTATGTTTCAAAGCAAACTATAACTCAAACAACAACGCTGATTTTGAGTCTACCAAACTTTTCAATATGTTTGGACTCATAATACCTTATGGTATTTTGATACGCACAGAAGCGTGCACACAAACATTTAAAAAAAATTCTATTATGCTGGTTTTTATGTGACTTCTTAAATGCACACTTCTATGTTTCCCTAGGTGATTTCGAGTATCAACTAAAACAAAAACGGTTTTCTTAATATTTTGAAAAGACAGAAAAGACCCTGTGTAGTTCGTTATTTTTCGAAATCATAGTTATAGTATAGACCAACTGTGAGCTTTGTTGATTGTTGACAGCAATGAATTTTATGTGATATATGTAAGACACACCGGGTGAAATCTATGAAAAAATGGTGGTGTCAATGTATATGAATAACATGCTCTTGAAATATTATGGAAATAAATTACATTGGAAAAACAAAATAAAACAAAGATGAAACTGTGGAGTGATTTAATGCTAAACATTAAAACTCATTATAGCAATGAATTAAAGGTTAGAAAGTTTGACACTCTTGTAAGAGGACATGTGCATCAAAGCTCAAAACAATGAATCAAACTTTGCTAAGGTTGACACACCATTGCTAAACATTACTTTATTAAGTTTATTATGGTTGAGAAGGATTTGTTGTTCAACTAATCAAATTGTTATCTTATATTTTTAATATTTATCTTATAAAACATATCTTCTATATATCTTTAATTTTTATATTTTTAATTACAAGACACTATAATACAGGAGAATTTTCTAAAAAAGATGGTTTCTTAAGTTTGAGAAATTGTTTACTGAATCTGGTTAAAAATTTGTATGCAAAAAAGTTTTTAGAAACTTTTAAACATTAATATTATTTTCTATGTATTAATTCTTTCCTTTAATTTTATATGTATACACGTTTATTTAATCTATCTTTACATGTGTATATATTACAGATTTATTAATAGTAATTGATAATTTATATTTGTTTTTACTTTAATTTTTTCAACCCGTGTAACATACGGGTAGTTAAGCTAGTGTAAGATAAATCAAAGTATAGTTAAGCATGGGTTGGAATGACATAAAGAGGCTTCCCAAAATAAAGACTAATATCTCATTTAATGATATACGTTATGAAATGTCTTAAAAATGAGTGTTTCAGTGTAATTGAAAGTTCTATGTTACGTTTCCTTGATTGAATGACTTTTATGATTCCGTTGTTATAAATTATAAAAATTTTTGTTTAAGAATTATGATTATGAACTTATGATATTGAAACCAACAGCGAAGACTTTCGGGAATGAAGCCTTACATATAAATGTAAAAACTATATGATTATATCTACTAATTTCTTTCTTTTTACATTATGATTTTTTCTATTATTAAATTTGATATTATAAATAATATTTAAGAGGCTTCCAGAATAAACACTGATATTTCGTTTAATGATTTAAGTTATGAAATGTCTGAAAAATGAGTGTTTCCGTGTAATTGACAATTCTATCTTATGTTTTCTTGGTTGAATGATTTTTATGATTCTACTGCTATACATTATGAAATTTTTTGTTTAAAAATTATGTTTATGAATTTATGATATTGAAACCAACAGTGAAGACTCTCAAGAATAAAGTTTTACATTATTATTTTTTCTATTATTAAATTTGATATTTTATATAATATTTTATGCTATTTTTCATGTTACTGGCTTGATCTTCACAAATTCATCAATATTTGTTTATTTTCTGTACGATATCCGATTGAATCTGATACAAATCTGATTTTCTTCTGGCTTGATTTTATGCAGTGATTGTTCCTCAATCAAGTGGATTTGGTGAATGCTTCTTGACTTGCGTTTCAAATTTGAGTGAATCCCGTGTTGAATGGTCTGCTAAATATTTTTTATTTTATCTATTCTTAAGGTTTATAGATTGCTTTGCTATATTTTTCAGCTGAAGAATACTTGTTAAAAAAAATAACTATGAAGCCATAACATTGCTACATCCATGCTTTGGTCTACCAAACTTTTCAATATGTTTGGACTCATAATACCTTATGGTATTTCGATACACGCAGTTGCGCACACACAAACATTTAAAAAAATTCTACTCTGTTGTTTTTTAATGTGACTTCGTAAATGCACACTTCTATCTTTCCTTTGGTGATTTCGAGTATCAACTAAAACAAAAACTTTGTTCTTAATATTCTAAAAAGACAGAAAAGACCCTTTTTAGTTAATTATTTTTTGAAATGATAGTTATAGCATAGCCCATCTGTGAGCTTTGTTGATTGTTGACGGCAATGAATTATAAGCGATATATGTAAGACACACTAGGTGAAATCTATGTAAAAATGGTGGTGTCAATCCATATGAATAACATGCTCCTGAAATAGTGTGGAAATAAATTACATTGGAAAAACAAAATAAAACAGAGATGAAAGTGTGGAGTGATTTAATGCGAAACATTAAAAGTCACTATAGCAGTGAATCAAAGGTTAGAAAGATTGACACTCTTGTAAGAGGACATGTGCATTAAAGCTCATAACAATGAATCAAACTTTGCAAAGGTTGACGCACGTCACGCACCATTGTAAACATGCGCATCAAAGCACGTAGAACACCTAATCAAACTTAAAACATTTGATGCACACTAAAAACGTGTGCATAAAACCCATTACAATAATGCATGAAAAGTTATTAGCTGAAAATGATATCATCACATTTGTTTTCTTATAAATTATAATAAAGAAGTTAGCATAATAATGATGCCTGTAGTTGTGTAGCATAGCAAAGTCATGGGTTGCTTAATCTCAAAGGGGTTTACACAGCTTGGCCTAGATCAACAAAACTGAAGTACCAAACCAGACACGTACCGCCTATGATTTGTTTGGTTCTCCATTCCCAATAATTCTGAAAACTTGTTTTCGGTCTGATTCTCAATTCAAGCTTTTTCAAAAATTGTTTCTCAAACTCTGGTCCGAATCAAAATGGGACCGACACATAACTTTTGTTATAAAAACTTTTAGCCTAATATGCATTCAGATGATGGCTCGGTTTAAGGCTGAGCCAAGTTCTAAACTGCTACCAACTGGTTTGAACATGTTTGGCTTTCGGTCCATCATCTTCTATTATCCTGTTTTGGTCAGGTTTTAGCTCATTCACACCCTTACAATAATGAATCAAACTTGAAACGTTTGACACACACTAAAATGCACGCACAAAACCCATTACAATAACGTTTGGAAAGTTATTTAGCTAAAAATGATATCATCAAAAAAATTTTCTTATAATAAAGAAGTTAGCATACAAATGATGCTTGCAGCATAGCAAAGTCACGGGTTGCCTGATCTCCAAGGGGTTTGCACAACTTGGTCTAGACCAACAAAACCGAATTACCAAACCAGACTGGTACCATCTATGATTTGTATGGTTCTCCACTCTCAATGATCCTATAAACTTGTTTTTGGTCTGATTCTCAGTTCATCTTTTTTCAAAGGTGCTCAGCTTTGATCTGACTCAAAACTGACCCATAGTTGTCAATAGCAGATAGCGGTCGATAGCGGCAAGATACCTATATGTTACGTAGCGAATAGTGGTAAATAGCGACCGCTATTTTATGTTTAGCGATACACTAGTAGAAAATAAAAGTAAACATTCACACCACAAGAATTGCTAAAATAGCACTAAATCATGCTTCTTTATAAGCTAAAATAAACATTCACTATTTATATATATATATATATATATATATATATATATATATATATATAAAGATAAAAATAAAATAAGAAAAAATAGAATTAAAATTTAATTAAACTAAAAGGTTGCTATTTAAACGCTACAACCATATAGTGACATATGACCTATATGCTATATATCGCTATAGCGAGCACTATTACTGCTATTGATAACTGGGGACCGGCCCATAAATATTGTGTTATATAAACTCAAAATAACATCATTTTAGCCTAAATATTTATTCAGTTGATGGGTCGGTTTGAGGCCGAGCCAGTTCTAAACTGCTACAAACTGGTTTGAACGTGTTCGGTTTTTGGTTCATCATCTTCTATAGTTCTATTATCCACTTTTGGTCAGGTTTCTAGCCAATGCACACCCTTAACAGCCCCTCCAATATTTGTAGCTAATAAAGCTATAAAAAATCTACTATAAGACATAAATAACGAAAACGTGAAGTTCAAAACGAAACTGATAATCAATTTGTAAATGTCACACTTTGTTTATACAGACATCTGAAACTTAAGCAACATATATATAATATACAGATGATGATATATATAATACTGAACTAACCTTGTTGTAGTTTAGATCCTTCGTAAGAAAACAACCGCACCGCATTTTTGTAGCTTACATCCGCGACTTCTTCTTTACACAGATCAAGCAAAGATGCAACATAAGAAAGCACAAAGTAGATATTGGCTGGATGATTAAGCATTTCTTTCGGGTCCCCGTTATTTTCATCTTCTTCCACCAAAAAAATGGATTCTGAAGTATTCAATTTGGGTACTGCATCAGGTGCATCAGTCTCCAGTAAAATTCTATCAGCAGGTACAGCTTTCAGCATCTTTTTTACCTCAGTATCTTTCATTGCCATAAGATGCCCCGAAATCGAAAAATAAGCCCCAAGTTTAGCATATTCAGGAACCATCTCTGCAGAGCCTATGTAAGAGTGCAAGATTACGCCTTCAGGAAATGGCCGAGAGATTTCATTATATCAAGAAGATCATCAAAAGCGTCCACACAGTGCACAGAAGCCGGTCTTTTCAGTTCTTTAGCAAGTTGAAGCTGCTGGCTGAAAGTTTGAACCTGATCTGCGAAATCTATCGTCTTTCCAAGCGGCCCTTCGTCCAGACCAATCTCTCCTACTGCAGCCGAAGGGTTGGCGTCAAAAAACTCCCTTAAAGAAGTTAGCCAGTTGGGGGTCCGGTCCATGATGAACCATGGGTGCAGCCCGAATGACGGAATGATGCTAGGATAGTTGTCACTCATCTCCTTCACCAAGTGCCAGTCTTTCTCAGAGACCCCGTTGACAGCAAAATGAAGCACGTCTTGTTCTAGAGCTGTCTCGATGAGCTTCGGGGCCTTGTTAAAGATTCTCGGGTCTTGTAGGTGGCAGTGAGCATCAAAGAGTTTTACCATGGCTATAACAGATATCTTGCGTCAATTTCTTGATAAATGATAGATTTCACCTGTCCCAACAGCAGTTTTTTTATAATAATCAGGAATTTCAATATGTTACATTTGAGTTTAAGATTTAGGGATTAGGGTTATTCAAATCATCAAAAACATAGAATTCTTTCAACTCAATTGTAAACAGATAGATACAAAAGCTTTCTTCATTAAAATGAAAGCAAAATCAAGCAATAAAAAAGCTATAACCCATCATTTATCAAGAAATTGAAAAAGAAAACTGATAAATTAGGGATTTGAATTGAAACTGAAGCAAATTAGTCCTGAACTAAACCGGATCCAATTCAATTTCAAACATGATCAAATGATTAATAAAGCTTCAAATCAGTACAAAAGTGTCTCCTATTTGATTTTGGTAAGGTAAAATCTACCTAATAAGAGGTGTTTTTCATCAAATTATGTTACTACGAAATCCGCAAATGAAAACAGAAGCATGTATGATCAATGAAGACGACGAGTGTAACAGAGATCAAAGTTGATATATAGAAATTTGACACAAAAACAACATTTTTAGAGCATGTTCTTACCTGTATAGATTGATGTATCCACTGATTCAAAGTTCAAACGAGGTGATGAAGATGAAGTGCAAATTCGTTTATAAAAGAACAAAATGAGTAGTTTAACTGAAGCGTAAAGCAATTTCGTTGACTTCAATATATAATTTAAATAATACTAAGTTGCTTCTGGTATTGTACAATGTGATTGCAAATCATATTCGAACCTGAATTTCTTATTTAAGTCGGTATTTGAATTGTGTTTTGTTAATGCGGGTTGCCCCGAATACTATATCGTCAGATTTGATAATCCATATTTTATATTCTAGGATTATTAACCGATGATGTTTGTTTTTGATCTTTTATAAACTCGATCAATCATTCAATCAGTCCATCTTCAATCAATGACAAAAGTCTTAAAATCGATCATTTCATCGGTCCATCTTTCAGGTTAAACCTTTTAAACCAATTACAAACAAAGTATGATGATTCCATACTCGAGCATTATCATGTATTTGTTAAAAGTATATGTTTGTTTATACTTATGTTTCATATGATTTAGTATTAAAGATGAAATAAAAATATATTGAACTTTGTGGGTATCATGTTTTACGATCTGTATTCATGTTTTGTTCAGAAACAATATTTGAAACATCATGAATTTATCTCGATCTGTATTCATGTTTTGTTCAGAAACAATATTTGAAACATCATGAATTTATCTTCTTCAATGAACTAGAAACAAGTTTCAGTCCTCTGGTTAGTATTGTTGTTTAGAGCATTCGAGTAACATGGGATCTGATGTTGGAAATTTACTTGTAATTTGACAAGTTAGCATGTTTTGAACTTTGTCTCACATTGACGGTGGAAGAAAACTTTAAGTGACTTATAAAGGGTTGATAAACCGGGTGGATTGAGTCGATCAGTTAAGCTAATCGGATCCTTTGCGTAACCGAATTCGCTAACTGGTGGAGGTTATCCCCACCCCCCGTTTCTCTCACAGTTGGTTACGATTTAGGCTTATAAATTGAGGCCTCGTGCTACCGGTTCATCATCTCAAATTTCGCAGCCCTTCTCTAATAGAGCGCTTAAAATCCTTTAAGCATAGAAATCTTTTCCGTGCAGTTCATCACCCGAAGAACACCGATTAACAGGCTGGTTTTATACTTTGCGTGTTCTTTACTTCGTCCAATAACGAGACACTCTCCTACCTTTCTTGTAATCAGTGTCGGTCACGTAGGATCAAACTAATTCGGCCAATAACTTGATAATAATAATAATTAATAATTGTTCTGTTTGGTCTGATCTGATTTCTAACGTCTCATAGCAATGGTGGAAAATGGCAAATGCGGACTTGCACCGTTTGTATGGAATAGACATGAGGTTTTTGATGACTTTCATTTCTTCCAAACATGTGATAATATTCTTTTTGCTAACATCTGTTTTTTTGAAGGGAGAGAATGTTGAATTGATTATAAATTTTAGTAATGGAAAAGAACCAATTAAAGCAATCCAAGAGGGAAACCCAAGATATAAAGCAGGGGGTTCAACTCTCTCAAGAGATGAAAGTTATTTTATTTCAAGTCATCGAGCACTAATTAATACACAGCTAAATATGTTTGTATTTGCCAAAGTTGTTGAAACTGTCCACGTTTCGATGTTACTGCTATTCCCATGATGTTAATAGCAGTAGAATACTACCATATCTTTATGTAAATACATTGGTAACTTTAATGACTATCAATATAAGTATTCGCAAGTTCTAAACCGGCCCATTTTCAGGTATCCTTGACTCATGATAGACCTGCCTATACCTGTCTCCGCTGCAAAGCGCGGGTCACAAATACTAGTTTTATCTATTTTTTAGGTTTATAGATTGCTTTGCTATGTTTTTCAGCTGAAGAAGACTTGTTAAAAAAAATAACTATGAAGCCATAACATTGCTACATCCATGCTTTGGTCTACCAAACTTTTCAATATGTTTGGACTCATAATACCTTATGGTATTTTGATACACACAGTAGCGCGCGCACAAACATTTAAAAAAATTCTACTCTGTTGTTTCTTATATGACTTCTTAAATGCACACTTCTATCTTTCCTTTGGTGATTTCGAGTATCAACTAAAACAAAAACTTTTTTCTTAATATTCTAAAAAGACAGAAAAGACCCTTTTTAGTTAGTTATTTTTCGAAATCATAGTTATAGTATAGCCCATCTGTGAGCTTTGTTGATTGTTGACAGCAATGAATTATATGTGATATATGTAAGACACTGGGTGAAATCTATGTAAAAATGGTGGTGTCAATGTATATGAATAACATGCTCCTGAAATATTGTGGAAATAAATTACATTGGAAAAACAAAATAAAACAGAGATTAAACTGTGGAGTGATTTAATGCTAAACATTAAAACTCACTATAGCAGCGAATCAAAGGTTAGAAAGATTGGCACTCTTGTAAGAGGACATGTGCATCAAAGCTCATAACAATGAATCAAACTTTGCTAAGGTTGACACACCATTGTAAACATGCGCATCAAAGCCCGTACAACAACTAATCAAACTTAAAACATTTAATGCACACTAAAAACGAGCGCATAAAACTTATTACAATTACGCATGTAAAGTTATTTAGCTAAAAATGATATCATTACATTTGTTTTCTTGTAAATTATAATAAAGAAGTTAGCATGATAATGATGTCTGTAGCATAGCAAAGTCATAGGTTGCTTGGTCTCAAAGGGGTTTGCACAACTTGGTCTAGACCAACAGAACTGAAATACCAAACCAGACACGTACCATGTTGGGTTAATCGGGTTTCGTTCACGGGTCACGGGTAAGTCGGGTTCGAATGTTGGCGGTTCATGTGACAACTAGAAATTTGGTCATCCATGTGTGACTTAGACGTGGGCTACTAGGTTTGAAGAAGTCTTCAAAGTTGTTTTATTTTGCTTTTTATTAGGAGTAATATTAGTTGCACGTTTATTATTTTTTCTTATATAAAAGCTTAGGGGTATTTTCTTTAGAAGTGTGGTCTGTCATATTGTAACTCTTGAGTTCAATTAATCAAAAGGAGTCGGAGTTCCAGAAGGGTTCAAGTGTTTGTTGAGTGATTATATTGGGGCCTGAACCAACATTTGGTATCAGAGCCTAGGGCTCGAGAGACGGAGAAGGCCGGTTTGAGAGTCGACCGTCAAATGGCAGCCCTTCGCTGCAAGGCATACGCAGCAGGTTATCGGCGTGTGTCGGGATAGCAGGTGGCTGTTTCGGGGCTGTTCGACAGCAGAAGACGGAGCGTGAAGGTGTTTTGGTGCAACCGTTGTCGTGGTGAAAATACCGTTTGGGACGACGGGGGTGACCGGTGATAAACATTGATGTTCCGGGGCTGTTAGAGGTGATCAAAGAACCTTTGATCGGCTTGTTTCTTGATAAGAGTTTTACCGACAGAAGTGCGTGAAAAACGGGCGTTATGGATCCGTCAAAGCAGGTGGCTTTGGATTCGATTCGTTTGGCAGGTGAAAGAAAGCGGTAGAAGGCGAAGGCTTTGCTTTCTCGATCGGTGGAAGAAGTCTCTTTGAACAAGCGTGATCAGTGAAGGTTATGATTCTCAAGATGTTAAGAGAAAGAAAGAAATTGAAGAAACAAGATGGTTGTGACAACATTATGGTGTTGGAGTTCAAGTCGGGCGATTTTGGATGTGGCCGGGGAAGAGGTCGTTGATCCGTGAAGAGTCAAGACGTTAATGAACGGGGTTCCAGCGGGATGCCATGTTAGATGTTGCGATTAGAGATGACTTTGGACGTGACTGAGGTGAAGATCGGGTGTCCGGAAAGGGTCAAGATGGTTCAAGGTGAAGGTGATTCGACTACCGTGAACAAGTGGTGTGAACAAACAAACCTATTAAGGGGGTAAATGTTGGGTTAATCGGGTTTCGTTCACGGGTCACGGGTAAGTCGGGTTCGAATGTTGGTGGTTCACGGGACAACTAGAAATTTGGTCATCCATGTGTGACTTAGACGTGGGCTACTAGGTTTGAAGAAGTCTTCAAAGTTGTTTTATTTTGCTTTTTATTAGGAGTAATATTAGTTGCACGTTTATTATTTTTTCTTATATAAAAGCTTAGGGGTATTTTCTTTAGAAGTGTGGTCTGTCATATTGTAACTCTTGAGTTCAATTAATCAAAAGGAGTCGGAGTTCCAGAAGGGTTCAAGTGTTTGTTGAGTGATTATATTGGGGCCTGAACCAACATACCGCCTATGATTTGTTTGGTTCTCCATTCTCGATGATCTTAAGAACTTGTTTTTGGTCTGATTCTCATTTCAAGCTTATTCAAAAATTGGTTCTCTACTCTGGTCAATTCAAAATGGGGAGGACCAACACATAATTTTTGTTATAAAAGCTTTTGATGCAGGAGCATCCTTTGTACCCGACCCGAAGCCTAGCGCGGAACTCAACCCGAAAACCCTTATCCGGACCTACCAAAGGCGTGGAAGAATTGCTTAGGCAAGGGTTAAAGGAGCTTATTATATTGGAGTTATTTTTATTTTAAAATTGTGCTTTATCTTGTTAATTTTTTGAGAGATTATAGTTTGTAACATTTTCCTTTTTTGGGTGGATTGTTTCTTTTTGTTCGGCTGGACAAGAGTTCCAGAGGGGAGTTTTTTTTTAGAATTGAAATTACTATTCTCTTTCTTCCTTGAGAAAGAGTTCTTTGATTACTTGAATTCTGGCCATTTGATTGCACTCTAATTGCATCATCTGGTATCAGAGCACAGGATTAATCAAATGGCAGGACGTGGAAGAGGTAAGACCGCTGTTCGTAGAAACGCCGACAGAGGCAACGAAGGGGACATACCTGATCTGCGTGATATTGAAATCGAAAGACTCCGGCAGCGTGTTCGGGAGTTAGAGGTGGTGCAGGAATCATTTGATGAATCTGAATCGGAATGCACTGTATGGGATGATGGATCTGGTGAGGAGAGAAACCCGCTCGGGGTTCATCATCCAAGGGACCGACCTCGTTTTCAACAAGACCCACTTCGTAACCTGGGTATTAAGATTGAAATCCCTGATTTTGATGGAAGCCATCAACCTGATGACTTCTTGGATTGGATACACACTGTGGAACGAGTTTTTGATCTCCGGGAAATCCCGGACCATTTGAAGGTCAAACTTGTGGCAATTAAGCTCCGTAAAACTGCATCATTGTGGTGGGAACATGTGAAGAGTCGGAGACGTATGGATGGTAAGTCAAAAGTTGAGACGTGGGAAAAAATGAAAAAACTTCTATTCGGGAAATTCTTACCGATAAATCACCGTCAAGAAGCCTTTCTAGATTATCATCAAGCGATCCAAGGCAACATGTCTATCGAGAATTTCATTGGCCACTTTGATCGACTTCACATGAGATGTGCCATTGATGAAGAAGAACAAACAATTGCTCGGTGTTTGGGGGCCATAAAATCTGAGATTGCTGATGTTGTCCACCTGCAACAGTGTGTAACATATAATGATGTTTGCAGGTTGGCCACGTTATGTTCCCGAGTTTACTTAACGAAAGAAAAAAAAAGAAAAAAAAAGAAAACATTTTTTTTTTCTTTCTTTTCTTTTCTCTTCTTTTCTCTTCTTTCTTTTCTTTTCTTTTCTCTCCATTTCCTTCCGATTTGAAAAGAATGTTTTTAGCCCTTATTTTCCTTTAATTTCCTTTCATTTTCTTTCTTTTCTCTCCATAAGTAAACTCGGGAACACAATCTTTTTGTTTTCCTTTCATTTCCTTCCATTAAAAAAAACTCAGGAACACAACTTTTTATTTCTTTCCTTCCGTTTCTTTTCTTTTCTCTCCTTAAATGAACTCGGGAACATAGCGTAAAGGTAGAGAAGCAACAAAAGAATCGGATTCGTTTGTCGGGGTCCCGGGTCGTGAAAACCCCAAAATCGACAACAACTTTAAACGGAAAATCAGGATCTACTCCCGGTCCAGTTCTTGGCCAGCAAGGTGCTTCGGGAACCTCGGCGTCTAAGGTCACCCGCTGTTTTCGTTGTCAAGGTGTGGGGCACATGTTTCGCGATTGCCCCAACAAGCATGTGGTGACATTGGTTGATGATTCCATGCCTCAATTTGATGAGGCCACTAAAGTAGAGGATGAAGTTGTGGGTGACCAAGACTTGGTGTATGCAGACCAGGGGGAAGCATTAGTGGTCCAACGAGTTTTAAATACTCAACAAGCCCAGATGAAGATTCTTGGAGGCGTAACAATATTTTCCGAACAAAATGCACGTCTCACGGCAAGGTGTGTAATGTTATTATTGATGGCGGTAGTTGTGAAAATGTCGTGTCCACTTTTATGGTTGAAAAGTTGGGCCTTAAACAGGTGGAACACCCCGAACCGTATCAACTAGCGTGGTTGAAAAAGGGTAGCTCGGTTAAAGTGGATAAGAAAAGCCTTGTATAGTTTTCGATCGGGACGCGATATCGGGATGAGGTTTGGTGCGAAGTGGTACCCATGGATGCGTGTCACCTTCTATTGGGTTGCCCATGGCAGTTTGATCGAAGAACCGTGCACGATGGGTTTAAAAATACTTATCATTTTAAAAAGGATGGAATTAACATCACCTTGGTTCCACTTGATGATCGTCACTCGCAAACAGTAGAAACATCCCTAACCATGCGCCAAACAGAATTTGAACAATCCTTAATGGTTGAGAGGATTGCCTTCGCCCTTGTTGTGTTTGAACCAAACGTATCAGGTTCATCCATACCCGTGTCTGTTCGACTGTTCATTCATTGTTACATGAATTTGAGGACATTTTTCCTAATGAAATCCCTGCTGGACTACCATTGATGAGAGATATACAACATTGTGTCGATTTTGTACCCGGCGCAGTGATACCCAACAAACCTGCCTATCGAATGAACCCAAAGGAGTACGAGGAATTACAAAGCAAGTTTCTGAGTTGTTGAAGAAAGGAATTATACAGGAAAGCAAAAGTCCGTGCGCCGTGCCTGCGTTATTAGTCCCCAAAAGTAATGGCACATTTCGGATGTGTATTGATAGTCGGGCTATAAACAAAATCACGATCAAGTATCGATTTCCTATACCCCGCTTTGATGACTTAGTTGACCAGCTTCACGGGGCGTGTATTTTTTCTAAAATCGATTTGAGGAGTGGGTACCATCAAATACGTATGAGGCCGGGAGATGAATGGAAAACCGTGTTCAAAACACGAGATGGGTTATATGAATGGATGGTGATGCCTTTCGGCTTGACCAACGCACCTAGCACGTTCATGCGTCTCATGAACCACGTGTTCAAGGAATTTATTGGTAAGTTTCTTGTGGTATATTTTGATGATTTATTAGTATTTAGTAGCACACCTAAACAACACCTCTCACATTTGCAAAGGATATTTGAAGTTCTACGTGTCCAGAAGTTATTTGCTAATAAAGAAAAGTGTAGTTTTATGGTTCATGAAGTCACTTTCTTGGGATACATTATCTCAAGCGAAGGTTTAAGGATGGATCCCACTAAAATAGATGCTATTTTACAATGGCCTAAACCAAAAAACATCCACGACATCAGAAGCTTCCATGGTTTAGCGTCTTTCTACAGGCGGTTTATTAGAAATTTCAGCTCTATTATAGCCCCCATTACGGAATGCCTTAAGGGGGGTCGGTTCATATGGACTGTTGAGGCTTCACGGGCTTTTCAAGACCTGAAGGCGAAGGTAACACAATCCCCCATATTAACTTTGCCCGACTTTAACTCTGTTTTTCAGGTGGAGTGTGATGCCTCAGGTGTCGGGATCGGTGGGGTGTTAAGCCAAAACCATTGGCCTATAGCATTTTTTAGTGAAAAACTTAATGACGCGAGACGGAAATACTCTACTTATGACAAAGAATTCTATGCTATTGTTCGGGCTTTGGATACTTGGCGACACTACCTGTTGGCAAATGAATTCATTCTTTTTTCTAATCACGAGGCTTTAAAATATATTAATGGCACACACAAATTGAACCCACGACATGCCAAGTGGGTGGAATTTCTTCAGATGTTTTCTTTTGTCATTAAGCACAAGGCGAGGTCTCAAAACCGTGTGGCTGATGCCTTGAGTCGATGACATTCATTTCTTCAGATGTTTTCTTTTGTCATTAAGCACAAGGCGAGGTCTCAAAACCGTGTGGCTGATGCCTTGAGTCGATGACATTCATTTCTTCAGATGTTTTCTTTTGGTAGGGGATCACCCCAAACAATGGGATTTAACGCTTGCTCAGGCTGAATTTGCATATAACAGGTCGGTTAATCGGACCACAGGAAGGACACCTTTTGAGGTTGTTAATGGCTCAAACCCAATCACCCCCTTGGACCTTGCACCAATCCAATTGACTACTCCTATTAATGATGAAAGCTCTAAACAGATTATGGATATCCAAAAGTTGCATGCAGATGTTCACAAACGCATCAGTCAAGCCAATCAAAAGTATGCAGACAAGGCAAATCAAAGGCGGAAACCAGTTGTTTTTAACGAAGGTGATCTAGTGTGGATTCATTTGCGAAAAGAACATTTCCCGGTAGGTCGTTTTGGCAAGTTACGTCCTCGGGCTGATGGGCCCTTCAAGATTGTTAAGAAGATAAACGAGAATGCGTACAAAGTCGATCTACCAGGCCACTACAACGTGTCGGCAACATTTAATGTGGCTGATTTGGCACCATATGAAGAGACAGATGAAGAAGGTGACAGTTTAATTGGGGGAGAGCTCTCAGACGGGGAGGATGATGCAGGAGCATCCTTTGTACCCGACCCGAAGCCTAGCGCGGAACTCGACCCGAAAACCCTTATCCGGACCTACCAAAGGCGTGGAAGAATTGCTTAGGCAAGGAGTTAAAGGAGCTTATTATATTGGAGTTATTTTTATTTTAAAATTGTGCTTTATCTTGTTAATTTTTTGAGAGATTATAGTTTGTTACATTTTCCTTTTTTGGGTGGATTGTTTCTTTTTGTTCGGCTGGACAAGAGTTCCAGAGGGGAGTTTTTTTTTAGAATTGAAATTACTATTCTCTTTCTTCCTTGAGAGAGAGTTCTAATTGCATCAGCTTTTAGCCTAAATATGCATTCAGATGATGGCTCGGTTTAAGACTGAATTAGTTCTAAACTGCTACCAACTGGTTTTAATATGTTTGGTTTTTGGTCCATCATCTTCTCTTATCCGTTTTGGTCAGGTTTCTAGCCCATTCACACCCGTAACACCCCCTATAATATTTGCAGCTAATAAAGCTATAAAAAAAATCCACTGTAAGACCAATGTTCAAAATGAAAATTATAATCAATTTGTAAATGTCACACTTTTCTTAAACTGAAATCTAAAGCATAAGCAAATATATATGCGTACTATACAAAAGACATAATACTGACCTAACCTTGTTGCAGTTTAGATCCTTCGTAAGAAAACAACCGCACTGCATTTCTGTAGCTTACATCTGCGACTTCTTCTTTAGGCAGATCAAGCAAAGATGCAACATAAGAAAGCACAAGGTGGATATTGGCTGGATGATTAAGCATTTCTTTCGGGTCTCCATTATTTTCATGTTCTTCAACCAAAAAAATGGATTCTGAACTGTTTGGTTTAGGTACGGCATCAGGTGCATCAGTCTCCAGTAAAATTCTATCTGAAGGTACAGCTTTCAGCATCTTCTTCGCCTTGATCTCTTTCATTGCCATAAGAAACCCCGAGAACGAAAAATAAGCCCCGAGTTTAGCAAATTCAGGAACCATCTCCGCAGAGCCCAAGTAAGAGTGCAAGATAACACCTTCGGGAAACGGCCCGAGAGATTTCATTATATCAAGAAGATCACCAAAAGCACGCACACAGTGCACAGAAGCCGGTCTTTTCAGTTCTTTAGCAAGTTGAAGCTGCTGACTGAAAGTTTGAACCTGATCTGTGAAATCAATCGTCTTTCCATGCGACCCTTTGTCCAGACCAATCTCTCCTACTGCAGCCGAAGGGTTGGCATCAAAGAACTCCCTTAAAGAAGTCAGCCAGTTGGGGGTCCGGTCCATGATGAACCATGGGTGGAGCCCGAATGATGGAATGATACAAGGATAGTTATCACTCATCTCCTTGACCAAGTGCCAGTCTTTCTCCGAGACCCCGTTGACTGCAAAATGAAGTATGTCGTGTTCTAGAGCTGTCTTGATGAGTTTCGGGGCCTTGTTAAAGATTCTCGGGTCTTGTAAGTGACAGTGAGCATCAAAGAGTTTTATCATGGCTCTAGCAGATATCTTTCTTCAATTTCTTGATATATGATGGATTTTCCCCTGTCCCACCAGCAGTTTTTTTATGATAATCATGACATACAAGTGTAAATTAATGTGTTGTGTTTGAGTTTATGGTTTAGGAATTAGGGTTTATGATAAAAGCAGCTATATGAGCATTTCAAAAACATAGAATTCTTGCCACTCAATTGAAAACGGTTAAACACAAAAGCTTTCATCATCAATTTGAAAGCAAATTCAAACAAAAAAAGCTATAATCAAACAAAACGAATGAATTAGGGTTTTGAATTGAAACTGAAGCAAGTTAGTCCTGAACTAAAACGATTCCAATTCGATTTCCAACATAATCAAATGATTAATTTAAACTTCAAATCAATACGGAAACGTCGCAAATGCGAAGTTGATAACGTAAGATTTACCAAACAAGAGGTGTGTTTCTTCAAATTATGTTACAATGACATTCGTGAAAGAACATAGAAGCAAGTATTATCAATGAAGACGATGAATCTAACGGAGATAAAGAAATATGTCAACCGTATATAATATATAGAAATTTGACACATAAACACAATTGTTTAAGCATATATTTACCTATATGGATCAACGTATCCACTGGTTCAAACGACTGGATGAAGATGAACTAACTGCTTACAGACACTGTATAGAAAAGAATCGAATGAAAGCGAATGTACACATTTCCAAGCATAAGATGCATGTAGCAATTAATGTTTCAGAATCGGACCAAACCGCATATAAAAAACCTGATAAAATTATAATTATTTTGATTATATGTAAAAAAAGTATTAAGAAAATCTCTCTATTCTAATAAAAATGTATTTAGCAGAGACACATGCTAACACCATGTTTCTTCTCAACAATTTTTTCTGTTTCCCTCTCTTATTTAATAATTATATTAATTACTAATAATATTATTTATTTTTTTATATTAAAATAGTTTTTAATAAATTAAGTAAAAGATATTTTTACTAATATTATTTCTAAGGAAATAATTATTCATAAAATTAGAAAACTTTTAGAACATCAAATTTTTTAAAAATACAAAATATTTTATATTTGGTGTTTTAAAAAGTAAAATTTTTATAAACAAAAAATAATTATTGAGAGTTATAAGAAAAAAGTTTTAAGTATGACATTTTTTAACATGTTTGTTTTGAAATAAAAATTTTATTTTATTTATTACGAGAAACATTTCAATCATATATTATTTAGAATATCGATTTATAATTAATAAATTTTTATTCTATTTAATATTTTTTATTCAACCTGTTTAATACACGGGTTTACTAAAGCTAGTAAAAATATATATACATAAAACACGTTGACCCGTTCGATCGTTCTAATTCATGGTCCGACCCCCGCTCTGACCACTGATTCAACGTCAAAACGATTTTAAGCATCAAATCGAACCAGATTAAATTGCGGCCGGCCGGTCAGTCCGGTTCCAAAACAATGGTAGTAGTGGGCCAATGGAAATTAATAAAGCAATTTGTTATGCTTCTAAACTTCAAAATATAATATTGCCAATTTTTTTAAGAATAATTTGTACACCTCGTGATCCTAATATTTTTAGTTAACTACACATATGATTCTTCTCATTTGATAAGGTAACAGAGTTGGATATTAAATAAAAAAATTAATAAGTTTGAGTTTTATGGTTTTAGCTTTACTTTTATAATTAGTGTGAAAACTAACACTAACTTGTATTAAACTTTTTTTGTTAAATTAGGATTAAGCGATTCAAGTACCCCTTGAATGTCTACTTTTATAATTTACATTAAACTATATACATTGAATTAAAATATATACAAGAACAATTTGTGTAATTTTAGTTAAAACAAAAGAAAAAAAATAACAAAAACACTAGATCAGTCCATAAGTTGATCTCTCTACTTTACTTTCAACCACCAACGCTCCCGCCTATCACCACAGTCCACACCAAGCACCCACGTGTTTTTCGGCCACCCACCACACCACCACACCCTATTGCATCGAGAACCAAAACCATCGGCCATGATTCACTTGTAAGCTGATACACATGTTTGGATGATACTATTTGATCAAATCCACTCTGCCATGATTCCTAGGATGGATATGTTGAGTTGCATTATCTAGGACTTGAGAACTGACAACAAACAGTATCTCATGTTATATATAGGCATCTGCATCATGGATGTGTAATATATAAATAACCAGACTAGGATAAGGGTGAACCCCCACCTTATCCTACGTTCCTATGTAGGAAGGCAATGAGTAATTGTCGTACTAGGTTGATCATCTGGTATACAACACACCTATTACTTGATTTTATAAATTTGATTATTCATAATTATGCACATATTATTGCAATCACATGTTTGATTACAACTAAGCGGATGAACTTATTAGTTTTATGTTAACGTACAACTTCTTTTTAAGCATTGTAAATGTTATACATGTTAGATTTTAGCAACCAATGTTATACAGGTTAGATTTTAGCAACCAATAAGGTAGTAAGTGAGTTACTGTAGATATTATAATGTGAAGATTCGATCCCAACTTAGTAGTAGTAGAATAGTCCTTAGTATGGTTATCTTCTATTATTACTGTAAAACATTGTAGCATAATTTAAATTTAATAGAATTTATGCTTCCGCAAAACTTAAGTTGATGTTTAATCTGTATATGTCGCAAACTAGTTAAGGTCAGCGCGTCATATATATACTTATATGATGAAAACATATTTAATCGACTTCTTGTTATTCTTGATTGTCTTTATATTTGTTTCTTGATCTTTAGTTTAGAAATACTGAGTATCATATTATTCATGTTAGTCAAATAATTAAATGTAGTAAGGGCAAGAAGAACTCTCTCTTGAATGATGCTATGTTGATGATGTAGAAGCTTGCTAAATAAATATAATAATATGTCATACAAGAGATAAGAGGAATAGAACATAATCAAAGATAATTATATGATAAAAGTCATGCCCATAAATCCCATCACATAATATTAAACGAGGGTAGTTATGCATAAACCAATATGCATCCAAACATAGAGATGCAAACACAAACAAAACAAAGTTCAAACATTTTATTCTCAATAAGTCTAAAAGAGGCAATAAAGTTTACAAATGTCCCAAGAACCACAATAAATAACTGAGAAATCACTCACTTTTATCATTACCATTACCATTTCCATCCTCACTACTATAAGGTAGAAATAAGTAGAGTTAGAAAAGTCAAATACAAGTTTAGTTGCAAAGTAACCAACGTTGCGCTACATCCCTTCTTAAGGCAACAAAGAAAGTGAGAGGATCGCTTCTATGTCATTGTGATGACCTCCTTTCATAAAAATGTTTTTGATCAACTACTTTGTTTCACACTTGATAGTCACGTCATAGGTAAAAACCTTGAAGACAAGCTAGAAAACGAGTAGATGAAATAAAAATGGGTGAAATAATAATAGATGAAGGAATGTTAGGAATGATATTAAGGTCTTATTTCTTATTATATCAGTGAATACTGATGGATGGAAGTCTAAATTTTTAACTAAATTCTAGAAATGTTCAAACCTAATGATTATTATACATATTCACCGACATCTTGACATTCTTCTTATCATGGCTATAACATGCACAACATTCATGTGCAAGAATTGTAAAGACAAGGTTATGATGGTTAAATAAGATATCATGGAACACTAAGAAGTTGTTGGATGTTTACTCTACATTTTGAAATAACGAGTGGTTCAATTGTATTTTATACTTTATCACGCTAGATACGCCACCCCCTCACGTGTGGCGGGAAAAAGCTAGTTAAGGTTAAAAAACTATTTAAAACTCCACTTCGAGAAACCAACCCAATGGACTTCAATCATAAATTGAGCATAATACAAGGACCAAAGTTGTAAACATTCTTGTAAGAAAGAAGAGAAGGCCTGCATATCTACGCAAGCCCAAATGGCTCCAAACAGAAAAAAAGAATCTTTCATTCTTTTTATTATTTTTATTATTACTTATTATATATAAACACAACACATTTCAAAAAGTCAAAATCCAATCAAACAGACAACTCTAAAACCTCCAACACCTGCAAATTCTTCATCTTCAATCTTCACAAAAACCCAAGGATTCTTCAATATGAATGATAAATCACGTGTTACTAAAGGCCTTGATGAAAAACACCGAAAGGTTTGCTTGCTTCCATCACCTCCTTTTGAGTTTTTTATTTTTATTTTTGCTGTTTCGTAACAAATTCACGAGATATCAGTGGTTTATCGGATGATTTACGATTGATTTTGTGTCAGTTTGTATGATTTTGATGTTCCGATTTCAAGTTATTCCGTTGCGTATCCTCTATCTACTGCTTTGAAATCATCAATTAGGGTTGTCAATTTGTATGATTTCGATGATATGATTCGTAAGGTTACGATTGATTGAAGAAACTATGTATGATTCCGTGGCTCCGTGCTGTATAATCTGGTTTGAGCTTTGATTTTCGTTAATTTGAACACCTTTAAGTTCAATTGTTCGAATCGATGCGGTTTTCTATGATTATTTACATGAGCTGGCTTTGTTAGAAAATTTCGACTTGAAATTCAAACATTACTGGTCAAATTTCAAATTTGCATTGAGTTTTAGTATTTTGAATTCATATTGTTTGATCATCAGACTATATTGCTATTAATGATCATCAGAATTCATTTTGTTTGATCATTAAGTTCTACTAAGGTACACTTTCAAAGTTGTTTGAAAGGTCGAAAGGCCAAAACATGCATTTCTTATTATTACAACTTTTGAGGCATGATGTACAAGTTTTGAAGCATGCTATCCTATTGGAATATAAAATGATTTGAATGCTGAGGTTCTTTTAATGGAAATACCGCTAGTCATGCAGGGTGTACAACTGTTGATGCATAAATGAGTGGATTCAATAATTGGCATGTTAATAGGGTGGTTGAAAACTTAGAGAATAAATAATGTAATGAGCAGTTGGCCAAATTCATTTATCAACAGTGTCCAAAGTCTTATTCCTGCTGAAAGTACAATCACTAATGCATGGTGTACAAGCTGTAAAGTGCAAATTCAAGTTTTGTTTATTATTTATTACTTTTTTTATTTGTTTAATTATATTTATTATAATTAGTATATGTTTAGACTTTTTAATTTTATATAGGACATGATATCTATTATCTAGTTGCATTTATCGTAATTATATGTATGAAATGTTTATTATGTAATTAAATATTTGTTATATTAAATAAAAACGTTATATAAGTGTAGTCATTAGGATTCGAAGCTTACACTTTAGCTATTTGGGCTTGATTTTAGCTTTTAGCAAACAAATTTCAAGTAGCTCACGAGCGGCTTGGCTCATTTAGTTTCTTACTTTTTCTAAAGACCGAATAGTCTGCCAAAACACTTTAGAAATTATCAATGAACTTTCATTTTTTATAACCCAGCAATATTAAGAAATTCACAAAAGGTGTCTCATAATGCTGTGATACATTAAACAAATAGTGAAATTATAAATCAAATCAAACAGTTATAAGACCTTTTTTGTGTTTGTATTCACTTCTACGAGTTAACATAGCTGTCCAAAGATGTTTTAGTAGATGCCAGGATAATACATTGGATCCTGGGCCCACTTTTATGAGTTGTATGTAATTCGTGTATGACATATCATAACATAGTTTCTAATAGTATAATGTTGAGGAAATTCAACATTTTCATTTGTTTGACAGTTGAAACTGGCTGTTGCCTGACTCGAATTGTTGCCCTTTAGTGCCATGAAATTTCAACAGAATCTCCCATTTTATAAAAAAAAAAAATTGCAACTTTTGACTGCCTTCAATACAAAATCAAGACCAGCAAGAACCGCATAAACTGTACATGTTGCTTTAGTTATGTATCTTTAAAAATTTCCATAATAATAGTCATGCGGTCCTTGCTGTTCCCAACCTAAAATTGCCTCTGTAATGGACACACTCCTGGTTATAATTACCTTCTAACAATGACAATCAAGGCAATATTCTCACTGCCCTGTGTTGCAGATACTCGAGGGGTTACTTAAATTACCAGAGAATCGGGAATGTGCTGACTGCAAAAGCAAGTATGTGGCATGGCATTTTAGGGCAGTAAAATATTATACATAATTGTTATTTTCAAGAAATTTGTTGAATTTGCAAATTATTCAAAATATTTATTATGATTTCAGGGGTCCAAGATGGGCTAGTGTGAATCTTGGGATTTTTATATGTATGCACTGTTCTGGTGTTCATAGAAGTCTTGGAGTACACATATCAAAGGTACTGTTCCATCACCAATAACTTATGACTATAAACAGTTCTTTGAATTTTTGTTGATTTTGTTTTTATGTGTTTTAGGTAAGATCTGCTACACTCGATACATGGCTACCAGATCAGATTGCATGTATACAAGGTGAGTTGTTAGATCTTGTCCATCTAGCATTCTTATATAGGTTTGCTAAGCAAAATTTGAAGTTTTAACATTTATAGCATTTGAAAAAACCATTGTAGTTGTAAAAACCTGTTATAAGTTACACCCAAAACATTCAAAGAATTTTGAAAACCACAGTGGTTACAATTGTTGAATTTTTGTTTTGTAATTCTTTTTCTCTTGGATTTCTACAACCACAATAGCTTTTGTTGGTACAGTAGTTACTAATGTTGATTACTATAATTTTTTTGTAACCATGATAATTCATTAGGGAAAACTCACTGGCCCATCATTATGGTGCTAATATGTGGGACTAGATAAAGCGTAACTTATGCTGGACCAGGAGCCTTCAAGGGGTGATGGTAGAAAACCAATGAAAACTATATTTAAACATGAGGTTCTTACCACTGTGTCACTCCTTGAAGGTTCAATGTTGATTGATGTGAAGACTATAATCTTGAAGTTCATGTTTGACCATGGTTTTAGCTCTGTATTTCTAGCATTTTTAAAGGATTAAAAAGAAAAAAACTAGAATGAAGAAATGAAGTTATATCTTACTAAAAATTATTTGTCCTTATTGCAGCCATGGGAAATAACAAATCGAATCAATATTGGGAAGCTTTATTGCCCCCTAAATATGATAGAGTTGGGATTGAAAATTTTATTCGTGCAAAGTATGTTTTCTTTCAAACTTTACTTTCTTTTAGGAGTTTCCATAGTCCTGTTCAGTCGGTTTTGATGAAAATTTAGGACCGAACTGCTAACTTCAGTTTCAAGAAACAACAAACGCAACTGGCTGAGTTGGGTGGTCGGTTGGCCAACCGGTTTTAGTGAGTTGAACTTATTTGTGTTTACTTCTATTGAAAATAGTTCGTTTATAAATAGTTAGTTTATCTTAATTTTTTAAAACGATAAAGATGATTAATAAATATAATACATATACATAAATGCGTATTTCAACAATGATAAAATAAATCAATAAAAAGGTCAAACGGCCGGTTTTAGTATACACGACATGCTCCAAGCCTTCGCCGAACCATTAAACCGTCACAAGTGGACCATATATCTCAAACTGCTGAACCGGCTCACATGCTATGGTTTGGGTTGTTCTGTTGGTTTCAGCACCTGTACGGAGTGTGGAGACCCTAAAACCGGGATTGACATGGGACAAGCAAATTAGGAATGATTTAGTGGACTTGTACCTCTCTGAGGACATGATTAGTGATAGGACCTCTTGCTGACGTAGGAGAAAGGTAAGGGATTTTCAGAGGACTACGATGCAGTTAGTCATATATATTTTAGTCTTTAGCAGATTTCTAGGTGTGTCCTTAGTCTTGGTGTTGATGTTAGATACACTCTAGGTGTACCTTTTGTCTTAGTTGATGGTCTCTAGCGGTAGGGGCTAGAATTTAGTGGTAAGCCTTTAGTCGTAGAGTGTGCAATTTACATGTGGAAAGTGCCTTTAACGGAACAACATGCACGTAGTCCTAGGTGCACCTTTAGTTTAAATTTCAGTAGTTTAGTTATCCTTAGGTTAATTGCATTAGCCGTAGGAATTTTTTGTATTTCTGCTCATGTTTTATTCTTTCACTAGTAATTTGATATACTATTTGTTGTAGTATATGTTACCTGCATTATGTGCGTAGAATAAAGGCTATTGTGAGCCGAGGGTCTCCCTGGGTGTAGCCCTTTATCCCTTGGATAGAGGGAAGGCTTGCCTCATCTCACCTTCCTTAGACTCTACTATTTGTGTGGGATTATACTGGGTATGCTTGATTTATTGTTTGTTGGTTTCAATGGTTATGACCACCCTTAGTTTCCTTTAGCATTTTCACAAGAACTCCCTTATTTTGTAAAAGTAAAATAAAAAAAGTATGCGATTCTCTATTCTATCACATGCTATTCATATGCCAAGTAAATTTGTAAATGATTTTGATCAGGTATGTAGAAAAGAAATGGGTATCTCGAGAGAGAAAAGTTGAACCTCATTTGAGTATAACACGAGAACAGCATGTCCCAGTTTCTAAACTTGGGCCCACAGTCAGTACTCCGACTAGGGTCATTGTTCATTTGCCCCAGCAAAAACAAAGCCCTCAGCTTAACAATTTGAACAAAATCACGCCTTCTCTTCCTCCTTGTGTTCTTGAGCACCAGGTATTAATGTTGTCACTTGGTCAATTTTAAAAGAATTTAGTAACATCAGTTGGCCCATGATGTGTATAGGTCGTCGTACAGCCAAAACAAATTGAACCTGAATTGAAAACAGTGGAACATAAAGTTGTTGAGATTGTACAGCCAAAACAAATAGAACCTGAACTGAAAACAGTGGAGCATAAAGTTAAAATTGTATCAGATCAGAAGGTTGATGACTATCATGCCACTGATCTATTTGATCTTCCACAAGCAAGAAACCAAAGTAAGATCCTTTTACTGTTTTTAAGCTGTACCATGTCTATTATCAGTTGTATCTTAAAGGGTATTATAATCTTTTACATCATGAAACAAAGATACTGTTTTCAGTTGTACTCTTTTGTTATGACAAGCTCACATAACCTGTCAATACCCTGCTTCCAATGGATGGAAAGCAGAAACCAGAGAATCAAATGCTTACTACTATACCATCTTCTTAAAACTTTTTTAGATGTATTTATGATTTAAAGATTTCTTTGATCTAAATATTTGCAGCATCTGGTCCAATGTCACCTGCGGCGGAAGAGAAAAACTCAAGCAACACAACACAAACAAAATCAGAATTTGAAGATCTTTTTGATGGATTAGATTGGGTCACCCCAATGACCCCATCTCTCACCCAAGAACCGTGTAAACAAGACATCATGAATCTTTCCGAAAAGGTATCCTTACCAAGAAATAAATTATTCTGATCGATCCAATTGCACATTTTAACATGTTAAGTGAATTTTTGAACAGCCAACCACAGTGCCACCAACTTCCATTCAGCGACAACTAGTAGTTCATACTCCACAACAATCTAAGTTCTCAGTTAATCATCAAATTGGCGTGAACGGTTCGGGAGTCCACCGGCCTATTGGGACTCCTGGGTTTTACACACCATCCAGGTAACTTTTATCTGCATTATGTATTGTACATTGTGATTCACAGCTCTACTTTTAACTAGGGGTGTTCATAAATGTTGGAACCAACTGAATCATCCAAACCAAAGCATGCTTATCGGTTCAGGCGGTTAAGGATTTATGCAAATTTAGTTAAGGTTTTACGGTCCGGCTGATGATTTGAATCAACCGTTGAATCCTTTTTTACTTAATATTTTTTGGAATATGTAGCTATGTACATTTATTATATTTATAAACCATCTCTATCCTTTTCAAAATTCTAATATAAACTAAGTATTTGAGATAAAAACTTCAGCTTAAAACCACCAAAACCAAACCATCAATCCCCTAAAACCTGCCGGTCTGGCCGACCCACCCAACCGTCAATTTTGTTTGTCATTTTGTCCAAAACCTTAGTATCTCGGTCCATTATTTTTAACTAAACCGTCCATGAACACCCATATAGTTTCAATTACCTTTTTTTTTATTTTATTTTATTTTTATTTTTTTTATTTTTTTGGCTATGTACAACTTTTGCATGATGTACAATCCGATGGTGTTTCTTGTTTTGCAGTATGTATGGTGCTAGTCACGTTGCCCCGAACATGAAACCTATTGGGGCAAATAGACCATCCAAGGGAGCGTTAAAGCTACCAACTCAGTTAGGAGGCGAATACGACTTCTCGTCGTTGACGCAAGGGATGTTTACCAAGCGGTAAATCACCCCTTCTTTAACGAAGTCGAGTCCATAATCATTTAGAAGTAGACATACATTTATAGTAAATTTAATTAATTGGTTTGCAGTTTTATATTTGAATAATTAAATTTCTTTTTTTTTTTTTGATGTAATTTATTTGTGTTTCTATAGCGAAATAATAAAAATATATTCAATTTCACTAAACCAAGAGACAAGAACACATCACCTCTACTATTTATTCCTTGTACCTGGCTGCATTAAAATTTGTATCTTGGTCTTTCATTTACTTTTTGCCTGTGAAGTTTGTTGTTTGTAAAGTAATATCATCATTTTGACCACCAACCATTTGGTTGAGTGGTAGACTTATGACTTCCTCTAGGTAAAGTTGTGAGTTCGAGTTCTACTAGCAGCAAAATGCTGTTGGTGGGCCCGGTTTTACCGCAGTGGGTCTTCGGGTTGTGGGTTTAACTTGGAATTGGTGGTTGTTGGGTTTGGACTACCCAGCGTTGTCTGTGCTCGCGGGCGTATGAGGTACCCCGGGTAGTCGAGCTTTAATTAGTTGGCCGTTCAAAAAAAATATATCATATATAACCTCACGCCTGTTAGTGATAATTTTAGAAAATTTTTCCAAGGCTGCAAGTCTACCTACTAGGTTTTTATTGCCATCCTAAGTGGATTTTAATAGTGAGCCTTCCATAGCAATTAGTTGTTTGAAGTTTGCTGGTAGCCTTTTAAATCATGTTATCACTTTCAGATTAACTTTTCAATTGAACCAAAGTTGTTACAGGCTATGAGGTTTCTATCAAACTTCATTAACTACTAAAGTACAAGCCTCTACCGAACTTAAGTTTCCAAAGAAAATTGCATAAATGATCCTGTGGTTTAACCAAATTGAATGTTTGGTTCTCAAACTTTAAAAATTAAAAAGATAGTTCAAATTTTTGTGTAATCGTTGCATGTTTGGTCCTTGACATTATATTTATTTATTTTTTATGCGTTTCATAAAATTTGAACTAATTTTTAAATTTAATTTTAAGGACCAAAAGTGCAACGCACACATAAAAGTTTGGACTAACTTTGTACTTTTGTAAAATTTGAGTACCAAATTTGCAATGACTACACAAAAGTTTGAACAAACTTTGTAATTTTCAAAGTCTAGGGATTAATCATACAATTTGATCAAATCACAGGAACTATTTATGTAATTTTCTCTAAGTTTCTACCAAACTTAAGTTTCGGTTGAACTTTCCCACAACTTTAGAGTTGAAACAATATTCAAAGCAATATAAACATGTCAAAATAATTTTTCAAAGCAACTCGATTCTATCTAGGGGCTTTGCTTTTTGAATCTCATCAAGGGTTGTTTCCCGTAGACCTAGTTACCAAGGATGTTGCCCATTGACTCCTGTGGTCTAGTTGGGTAGTTGGTTCACGGGTTGGGTAATCGTTTAAAAGCATCCCGGTTACGAAACAACTTTTAACTACATGTCAAAAGTCAAAATTGGTTTGGTTATGTTTGATGAACAACCAATAGTTTTTTGTTAGTACATTCACACAACCAAATAAGTTTTAAGAAAATCTATGATATATTATTTTTGGGCTGGACTTTTTTCATCTCATATGTAACACAGAAAGGACAAGATGACACACGATCCCATAAACACTTTATTGCTTCTATCTCTTGTGTTATATACTACGCCAAGACATAACAACAATTACAATGGGTTTCTTATTTCTTATTATACTTACACATTAAAAATCAATAGTTTTTCTCTTTCTTTTTCAATTTAATAAAAAATCATTATTTTTTCTCTTTCTTTTTCGATTAAATAATTTTTATCTTATACATTTATCATTATTTTTTCTATCTCTTTCACTGACAAGCATTTTCAAAAAATATTAAAAATTTAATAAAGGGTGTATAATGTTTTATCAAATATACAGATAAACAATAACATTTTTTCTCTTATCTACTCACAATCATTCCATATAACATATGAAACACTCACAAATATATAAGGATACCATGTGAATGCTCTCAGAGCGGAGGGTGTAAAGGGAAAACCAATTACCAAAAAGTATGCAGCTGAACGACAAACCAAACTAAACATGGTTAAAAACAAAAAAGATGGCAAAAACTAGTAGTTCTTCACTAGTTTACAAGTGAATTACAGTGGCATTATTGCTCTTCGTTCAGTTCACATGAATGAGAATAAACAGAGATCAGTCCCCGTAAAATGATCATGAGAAACGGGCGGAACAAATGGGAATCTTTTGTTTTCTTTTTTGCTTGCAGAATTTGAGTCACTCTCGTGTTGTATATAACATGTAAAAAAAGAAACAAAAATAAGGGCCGAGAAAACATGAACAAGAGATTTTCGCTCCATATGTCATGAAATAACCGTGGATTTGGATGCAATGATCTGTAGTATCTTTTGGTGTAAGCTGCTGTTTGATACAAGAATGCCACCCGGAGGGAATAATGCCTTGTGCTCGACTTCATCCGCAGCAAGATCAAGTTGATCTCCATTCCAGTCAGTAACCTGCCACATGTTCATTAATGGTTCATGAGCACATTAGAGTTAGGAAGCACATGTAAAAGTCCCACACATATATGTATGGGTGTATTAATATATGTAAGGGTGTTAAATACAGAAGCAATTTTATGCAAAGAAGTATAAAAATCATATAGATAGGGTATAGGAAAAGGTTTAAATTACCTTGCCTCCTGCTTCCTGCACGCATATGACTCCAACAGCATGATCCCAGACCTAATTCCCAATAAAAAATAGCCAATTTTAAATGCGCGTTCTCAATATTTTCGCTTTAGGAAATACTATGAGAAATCTTTGTATAAGTAGTGTTTCTGAAAAAGAATTTGTGAATTGCGTGGTTTTTTTCTTATTTGTATTTCTAGTGAGTCCACCACGAATTTTCTGTCCTCAACCTCACAAAGTTTAAATTTTATTTTTTCTCAATTTTCATTTAACATATAGGTTAGTTTTCTAATATGCGATATTTAAAAGAATCTAAATACAGAACATTGTTCAATCTTTTGTCTACATTTCAATATACATTTTATTAAAAACTAAAATCTACACAAAATAAAATATTTTCTCTCGTAGTATCAAAATACACAACTCAGTTTCTTATAAAAGTTACATCTAAATAAGACAACAAGAAAATGAACAAACCATGTAAAGTATTGACATTTTTTTGTTACAAATTGTTAGAGAAAACTAAATTATATGTTAAATGAAAATTAAATAGTTTTGTGAGATTGAGGAGAGAAAATTCATGGTTTGCGACTGCAAATTCTATGTTTTTTGAAACTGTGAATTCACTAGAAATACTAATCATAAAAAAAAATTTTTTTCTTAAAAAAAAATCTTTACAAATACTTCCATAAAATGGAAATTGAATAGAATATAAACGCATACCTTGATCACTCTTTCAGCCCTTGCATGTTGAATGAAAACGGACGCCCTCCCCGAAGCTACCATCATATACTTGCATAAACTGAATTCAAAATAGCAATCATATAGCATTAGTAAAGCAAACCTTTTAAAGCAAGTAATCATAAAAGAAGTTAAAATGAACCTTCCACAACAAGTAGGCAAAAGAAGAACTTCATCATCCCCGACATTATCCACACTGGTTGTTGAACCAAAGGAAGATGACAATGGCAATGACTCCCATGTCTGGCTCTCTGAAATGCAATATCGTCCTTTATGAACCAAAGTAAAGCTATCAACTAAGCATCTGTACCAGTTAACAGACGTGTTGTGCAGATCAGGTAGTCCCTTGGCCCATGTTCCACAGCCAACATGTGCAACCATTATGACTCCTGAATCGTTTTCATATTCCTGGACCTTAGAAGCGGATTTATCCCCCCGCCAGTTGGGGCATCCCATTACTCCTAACACAATCTGTCCTTCTACCACAAGAGCCAAACCTACCTTTAATGTTATCAGCCATGCAGGGGAGTGAAACATAAATATAGAAAGGATGAAAACAATGAAGCTCGTAAATTTTAATTGATATGACTTTCTAATTTACAGTTAAACTGAGTGTTAACAAGTGTCCACAAACTTTGGTTGTGGTAATGATATGTGGACCTAAACCCACATTGCTTGGAGCTTTTAGCTAGATGATATTGTGGTTGGGAAGTCATTTGTCACTCAATTATGTCTTAGTAGTATGTCTAGTGTTACAGGAGTTATAGCTACTAGCCTTCATAGTACTTAGTTTAAAGGAGGTTCCTTCCTATGAGCTAATCACCAGTTAAATATATATCAACTGGTAAGATTACTGCTTTCTCACCTTGAGGTCATGGGTTCAATCCGTAGGAAACAACCTCCTACATAGAATGTAGAGTAAGGCTGCGTACATAAGATCGCGAACCGATCCGAGCCCTGCTTAAGAACCACTGCGCCCTTATACTAATTAATCTATCATTATTAGAGATGGAAATGGATGTGTTGTCAAGTTGAGTGGTGGAGAAAACAGGGATCTATTGTAAAGGTCAGAACAGGTTTGGCCAACACACAAAACCTTTTGTCTGTTTTTTTGAATTTTTTGAATGATTGCTTTGTTAGTTAAATTGACAAAGGAAACTGTTACAATAATCTAGCTTCAATTAATAAAGTGATTTAGGAGGTTTTAATCATTTATCAAGTTTCCTCTTTTTTTTTTTTTTTTTTTTCAAATCCGCTAGCCTAATTTGTTTGACTAGCTAGTGATGAAACACAACCCAAACTAACCCAGTATAGGTAAATGGATCGAAATTACCACCCCAAATGTCCTTACAAATTATTTTACCATTAAATAAAGAAAATGAAGGTGTGGTTAAACTTGAAACAAACAGAATGCACAATCTGCTATGTTCAATAATGAGGAGCTGGTTCTGATTAAGAGGACCAAAACTTACCACGTATAAGGCCTCACTACCCTTGACAAAGCCACGCGTGCCATCAATAGGGTCCAAAACCTGCGAAAGGCCCATTCGTCAAAATAAGATAAGATTACAAACTAAGAGAACAACAAGATACCAATATGAAAGCTGACATATGTACTTTGAAATTAACATTATCTTTAGTTCCTAAGTGGTGCTATCAAAACTATTCTACTTATATTATTCACCTTCTTAATGGCCATTTTGCTCCATGAATTTACAGATGGTGTTACAGTGTTAATGGAAATGGATGCAAGTCAATTAATCAAATAAAGCATAAACATACCCAATACGTGGCAGGTTTGGGTCCAAATTCACCTCTTCTGTCAATAGCTTCAAGCACATCAGCTTGTGTTAATGCTTTATCCTGGGTGCTTGACTTATCAGTAACCACATTTACAACAGAATCTACAAGATTATTTGAACGTAAGAATGCTGAGTCCTCTTCAGCCACCAATGGAATAGAAGGAAATAACTTCCCGAGCTCTGCCATGATAATGGTGTAAGATACACAGTTAACAAACACTTGTAGGGAAATTAAACTATATGGAGACAAGCTGACTTTAAAAAATCAAGCTACTAATTTTGAAACCAATTCTATCAAGTGCTTAATACCACAATTTGATAATCAAATTCGATGAACATCATACTTATTGTAGAACTATGAACCAATTCAGCTTTAACATCAGAAACACTATAAAGAGAAGGAACCAGAAGCATATACCCAGGCTAATTAGAGCTTGAACTCCAAAATCTGCAATTGTGACTGGCGTCTGGTCATTTTTTTCAAGAATACTTCCATCACTTGTGAACAAAGATCGCTTCACCTGAATCATAAAAAGTAACACTAGATTATCAAATTACACAATCATGAAGATCCCATGAGCACATTAAGCATGATCGATAATAAAGAAAATGTAAAGCAATCATAATCTAATTCCATTGAGAAAACAAGAGTACTAGGATTTCCAGGAGTCTAAAACATCCTAATATATGACATCATAAGTAGGGGTTGCAATTCCTAACATGACACATATAACACACGAAAATAATTGCTTTTTTGGGTTATTGGATTTTAATAATCCCAACTATCATTTATTGGCCGAGATTAATCCCAATTTAGGAAATGTTTACAGGCAGTCAGACACTCCTAATTTTAAACTTATTTTCCTCTAACGATCTCTTACTAACCGAGAGTTAACACCGTTAGTTTTTTGATGACGTGGATTGCTTATGTGGCCAAAACACTAAGCTAAAGTTGAAATCTACCATCAGGTCCGTCAATCTAAAACATTTGAATCCTGAAACCCGTCAATCTCCTCTTCTTGATCTGAACCATTTGACTCGTTAAATGTAGATTTCTGTTGACGATGGAGGTTAGTCAGCTATACACCAGAAAACGGACCTGATGGAGGCTGGGCAGTGGCAGAGTTGACAAATGGCTCAAAGTTGGTCCATTTTATCAAAAAAACTAACGGTGGTTAACTTTCAGTTAATAAAAGATCATTGGTGGAAAATAAGTTTAAAGTTAGGAGTGTGTAAACATTTCCTGAGTTGGGATTAATCATAGCTAATAAATGAAAGTTGAAATTATTAAAATCCAATAGCTCGATTTTTTTTGAACTGTTATACAAACGAGCAATGTTCAGGGTTGACTTGTTTAACCCATTTAGCCCATTTATTTCTACCCATTTACCACTTTCACTAGTTGATTATAACCATCAACTAGTTTAACTCGTTCTACTCAAACATGTTTTCAGGTTACATGATTACGGATAGTTCACACAAATAAATAGATAGCCCGTGTTCAAGTTAATGCCTTTAAGGCTTTAACACGAGTAACCAGCCCACACTACAGGATTGTAAACCCTAAATACGAAATGTATAGAAGACGAAACTTACGTCAACACAAAGACGGCAAGCTCGGTCAACGGCATCGACGGCGGCTCGAAGCTCCCTGTTATACTTGGCATTCTGAGCCAGAGATGGAATACACGATCTGCGAATGAGTAAAAACCCCCAAATTGATTAATTAGAAGCTTAAAAGAAGAAGAAGAAGAAGAAAGATTGGTGTTGATTAATAAGAAATCTGTGGAGGATGAATGGATGATACCTGAGGGTGAACCGCCGGTGGGAGAATGACGACGGCGATGATAATCTCCGGTGAGGCTGTAGCAATTTAGTGGTATTTGGGTTTTGAAGCCATGCGGATTGAAGAAGAGCCATTGAAAAACGCTAGTGGTGGTGGTCGTTGGTAGTTGATCTTTATACTCCCTCTGTCCGTACAATAAATATATGGGAAATATGTAAATATTTTTTAATTTTATCATATCAACTTTATTATACTACTAGGTTATATCCCCGTGTATTACACGGGTTTATTAACAAAAATATTAAATATTTATTGATGATTAGTAGGAATTGTAAAACTTTCATTTTAAAAAATTTAAATAAATGTTCTTTTATAAAACTTTTCATTTTTTTATGGTTAAGTATTTTGATTTTTTTTATTATTTTTAAAACTTTCGTTTTAAAAACTTGCTTTGAAAACTTTTTATTATTTTATCAGTATTTTGTTGTTTAAAAACTCCGGGTTTGTTTTAAATAAATATTCTTTTATAAAACTTTTATTTTATAAAAAGATTGAATTTAAATATTTCATAATGTAAAAAAGCTTCATTTTTTTAGAAAATCATAGTTTTAGAAAATTTTGTTTTTGAAAGAATATATTTTTTAATCAAAATACTTAGTTTTTATTTAATAAAAAAATCTTTTAAAGATTATTAATTCAAGGAAAAAAGAGAGAGAGAAATAGAAACATTTGGAAATTAGTTACATGACTTTTAAAAAATAAAATAAATAGTTTAGGCGAGAAAATAATTGGGGGAAGTATTGTGGGAATGACATGTGTCACACATTGTAAAGAATTATTAGTATAGATTAATATTTTTTTATTTACATCACGTTTGAAACTATTACCAATTATCATCGATAGGAGGTGTAGATAGTTTCGAGAATTAGGGTTTTTAAACCCAAAGTATCGAACAATTTAAGGATGAAAGATTGGACCTACTGAAGAAATTAAAAGAATTGAATTTGTAAAATACAAAGAATCAAACAACTAACATGTTTTCAAACCAAATTCACAGGAGGTATTGATTTGGCGAAGATAGGAACGGAATTCGGGAGTTTGTTGAAGGCATGTAAAGGGTATAGATAAGAGTTGAAAGTACTTGAACAATAGGATGAGAAACACAACAACTTAACGATGAAAACAAATTCGAAGAACAATCAACAACCTTGAGAACGAAAAACAGCACGTAGAAAAAGAAGAAAAGAAATGATAAGAAAAACAAAAACATTATAATTTCGTGTTTTAGTGTTTGAAAAAAATTAAAAAAAGATAAAAATTTTATGTGTTTCTTTTTTATTTTCATTTGAAAAGAAAAGTTACGACCGAAAATTATTAAAAATTTTCTTTTATTATCTTTCCACTTTCACGAATTCCATCCTTTAAAAGGCTCACAAATACAAATTTTTTTCTTCTTTTTTACTTCTCAAGAAAACCGAGGAATATAATTTTTTTTACTTTTTCATTTATTTTCTTCTATTTTTCTTTTAAAAAACTCAGCAACACAACTTTACAAATTCTCAAATGATAAAATCTAGAGTTAAGTTTAATTTTAATCATTGAGATTTGTTAAAAATAATTATTTTCCTCTAAAAGATTAAAAACATCAATTTACCTTCAAAAGCTTTATAAACTGTTTCAATTTTAATTCAAAAGTTTCATTAGTTGTTTTAATTTTACCCAAAATAATAAAATTTTTGGAGCAAAATTGAAACAACATATGAAACTTTTAAATATAATATATGTTTTTAATTTTTTAAAAGAATGATAATTATTTTATATAAATTTTAAAAAGTAAAACTGATAATATTTATGATCTTTTACTTAGAGCATTCACAGCAGGATCTTCATAAATCTGTGAGTGTGTTTTTTATATTATAGAGAATGGTTATTAGTGGTTGTGAGTGGAGGATAGATAACATGTTACTATTTATCTCTATATTTGATAAAACACTGTTCATCTCTATTATTTTTTTAATATTTGTTGAAAGTGGTTGTGAGTGGAGGAGAGAGAAAATGTAATGATAAAAATATAAAATATATTATTTTATTGAAAATGAGAGAGAAAAAATAATGTTTTTTAATGTAATTATAGAGATGTAGATGGATGATGGGTTGTGAATGCTCTTAACAAGAAGATAAAAAATGAACTTGAGTGGCAGAGTGGGACCGAAAGAGAGCGAGCGCTTATTTTAACAATCTTGTCTTTTTTCCGATTCACCGGAGATGCCAATCGTTGACGACGGACCTTCGCCGGACGGCGGCGGCGGCGGCGGCAAAGTTTGGGGTTTATTGAAGCTACCGTTCAGGAGCACCAACAATACCACTACACATGCACCTTCATCCTCTTCTTCCTACCAAATTGAAGGATCCAACGCTCACAACAACAACAATAACCATAGCTCCGTATCATCGGTTGCTAGATCTCTACTTCCTACACGACGTCGTCTCCGACTCGATCCTCGAGATAAGCTCTACTTCCCCCGTACGAACACTCAACTTCACTGCTTATTTGTTTTTTAACTCGATTAGATCTACCTGAATTTCTTAATTGATTTGGAAATTGTCCGTTTGTAATGTTGGTTTATGTATTAATATTGCTTATGTGTTTGTGATTGTGGCTTGTAAGTAGCTAAATCGAGCCACATTACTTGTTGAAGTTTTTGATTGCTAAAGGGTAGTTGTAGCTACTTCGGTGATGCCAATTTGTTTCCTACTGTAGCAATTTGATCAGGAGCAGGTTGATTTACTGATATATAATCGTGCTAGGCCACTTTCCTTAAACAAATTCATTGTAATGAAAGAATGTTATGTTATGTTTTTAATGTGTCATCGCCAATAGTTGCAATTTTCCTGGGATTGAAGGAGTACCTTTTCCTTTATTTCATTACCGAAGCATCATAAAGGGTGCATAACTTGAAAGCCAAAATTCCCATTATCGATCTAAGTTTTGTCCTAATTGGAATGAGGGCTAGCATGATTTAATTATACTGTGTAGAAGATTAGGAAACTCTTTGTTTGATCGTTTTACCTTATCTGTGCCCTATTAGCTGCTGTTGATAGTTAGCTGTAGGGAGAACTGTAAAATAATACTTCTACTATACCATAGGTGCTCGTTAGGTAAACTATTCATATTGTAGGAAACAAACTCAGGAAAACAAGGACTATCCTGGAAAGCTTTCCACTAGGCCTTTTTTGGTGTTCCCGCTCAAAAAACTAATGGCTTGAAGATTTGGCACTGAATCTGCCTCAGGGCTGAAGTAAAAAGAAACAAAATAACAAGTATAGATTGTAAGATGCTAACCATGTTTTTGCTATTTAGTTACCAAACTGACTTTAGCATCCATAGATATATCAGGATTACACCATGCTTGGACTGGACACACCAGGAGAGGATCATTTAGATTACACGAATCAAACAAAAAGAAAGGGGGCATTCGATTATTAATCACATACTTCAGTTACTAGATTTATTTTTCTTTCTATAGTATTTTGCCATTTCCAGCTTCAAGAACAGTCGCCTAAGGAACTAAGGAAGCATTTAGAGTCTTTTCGGATTTCCATAGCGAAAAAAAGGGGAAGTCACTTGTCTCTTTGATTGGCTTCCATTCAATATCCAAACCCGCTGGATTGGCCGGTCAATGATCACCCAAAAATTGGTTCAAAAGCTGTGGTTGGCATGTGAGTGTGAGTGGACTAGCTTTTGACCATGCTTCGCAGTCAGATCCTTCGTGGCACCCTTCGCCCAAGACTTTGGCCTCTTTCTTTTTTCAATCGTTACAAAAAGGAGCTTGGTCAGCCATGTTCCCTACATACCCTCTTGTTCTTCCGTGATTCCCCATTGCACCTATTCACCGCTATGTACGTGGGTCAGTTCTCTTTAGGCTGATTTAATCATATATACTTAGAATGCTCATAGTTGGCTTGTTTGTACCTTTTATCTAAACTATGCTATGACATGAACATATTATTATTGTTTTTGCTTTATTTACATGCTAAATAACAGATCATGTCTATTTTCCATCTTTAACTTTCTAGATGAACCTGGTAAGCAAGTCCAAAGTGCTATTGAGATAAAGAACACCAGCAAGTCTCATGTAGCTTTCAAGGTATGGTCATAAACTTGTTTCTGCCTGCTAATAGTTTCCTATAATCTATATATTATCGTATTAGTTATACGAGCATCATGTCCAAGTTTACTTGGTACATCGATTTTTTTAATGCGTCCATTTAATAACGCTGTTTGCTTGTATTGCTAAAGTTTCAAACAACTGCCCCAAAAAGCTGCTTCATGCGTCCTCCTGGTGCTATTCTTGCTCCTGGCGAGACTATTATTGCAACCGGTAATAAAATTAGTGTACATGTTCTTTTTAACGGTTATAAATACTAAACTTTATGACAAAGAAGGTTTATTTGTTTGGCAGATATAGTGTAACTAGGTGAATTTAATTTAAATTTTAAATTTAGCTTCTTTTTCTATGATTTGCTGAATAGATTCATCTTTTGTTTTGATAGTTTTTAAGTTTGTGGAGCCTCCAGAGAACAACGAAAAACCATTTGATCACAAGAGAAAGGTGAAATTCAAAATCATGAGCCTGAAAGTGAAAGGGATGGTGGATTATGTACCTGAGCTGGTGAGTTATAAAACTTCCCTTCTGTTTAGATATATTTGTTCGTGTTCTTAATAATGTCTCTCTAAATTATGATTATAATGTATTCTTTTGGTGATATCAATTTAATATCGATCAAAAGTTGGAGCATGACTTACTTTTTACATGGTTCACTATGTAATCAACTAATCGTCAACTATGGTTTGCAATGTCTTACTTTCAATGCATATGGGTCTAATCTGAATGGTTGATAAATTATTTTTTTCTGCTTGAACTTAGTTTGATGAGCAGAAAGATCAAGTCGCAGTGGAACAGATATTGCAAGTTGTTTTTCTAGACGCAGAACGTCCTAGTCCAGTAAGTTAACTTATGATGCATTCTTAATTTAGGGGAGGAAATGGTGTTGTGGTGGCATGAATCATTGAACCCAAATACGACCAATATATATTTATTTATGTCAAGGACATCAACCCTAACCTGGTCACGCTTAAAATTATGTAACCTCCGCACGACCCGTTTAACCCATTTATCCAAATGACTCAAACAGGTTGTGTTGTGAATGAGTAGACAAGTTGTAATCAAGCTGTAAACGAGTTGATGTGTTGAAAATAAATGTATTCACGGGTTAATTAAATAGATTAAACTGGTTAACCCAAATACGAACAGGTTAAGTAGGTCAACCCAGACATGACCACTTTATTAAAAAGGTCTGATTTGATAACTTAAAACCTGATTATCTAGGTATGGTGCCAGGAGCTGGCACACCTAAATCTTGTTGGTGGCCTTTTTCTCATTATTTTCTAAACCTATTACTTTCTTTCTGTAGGCTCTCGAAAAACTCAAGTGGCGACTAGCAGAGGCCGAGGCTGCACTTGAATCCCGCAAGAAACCTCACGAGGAAATAGGGACCAAAATTGTCGGTGAAGGCCTTGTCATAGATGAATGGGTGAGCTCTCATTTGATCTCATAATAATAATGAGTCTTTGAATATAATGATCCTTTGCATTTTTGTGCTCCTTGTAGAAAGAAAGAAGAGAGAGATACCTGGCGAGACAACAAGTAGAAGGCGAGGATCCGGTTTAATAACCCAAAAAAGGAGGTTAGTACTTTCTTAACTTTGCAACCGATCTTTCTTAAGTTCATTTTGTGTCATTTCACGCCTGAAAGAATCGAGCGGTACTCAATGGACTGGGCAGAAGACAATTGTGAACATGTTTACAATGTAAAATGGCTTTCGTGTGACTCGAGTATGTAAAACTTGAAATGTTTATATCATATATTGTTGTCGCACATTCCCCTTGTGGTTGTTTGATTTCACAAAGGTGATGTTCGGGATTGCACCTTGATTCTCTTATAGACATAATATATCTCAACTATATAAGCTTACACAATGTGTATGAAATTACCAAGATAATCAAATTTACATATATTAATTATATGAGCTTGCTACAATGTGCGTGTAATTACCAAAGACAAATGGTTTTTATTGTTAAGTTATTGATATCTTTTATATTAAAATAATGTTTTTTATACTTGGTAAATTTGTACAAATTTTACTATAGTTTTTGTTTGTGTATTGTGTATATGTATGTATGCATAATGATAAATAATAATAACGAGTTTTTAAACCCGCACGATGCGACGGATTTTTACTACCTAACTAATTTTAAAGCGAAAATTTGCTTGTGCATGAAGGCGTGGCTGTCTGTAGTGGCAGGTCTTGCGAACTTCGTTGCACCTTTTGCCCCAAATAGAAAACGATATTGTGGCTCAATTGTTGCAGCTTAATAATAAATAAAAAGAAATTTGAACATAAAAAATATAAGAAAATTAACAAATTAACTGAGAAATAAAAACGTAGCTAGCATGATGCGACGTGACCACGCGAACCGATGCGGTTGCAAACCATGTTACGCGCGTTGCATGATGACATTAATGTACTGGAGATCGAAATGTAGATAGAAAACAATATTATGTCTCGGAAGTTACGGCTTAAAATTTTAAAAAAGTTGTTTAGACGAAAAACATGAAAAAAGCAAAAAAAAAAAAAAAAAACTAATAAAAACAGATGTTAGCCTAGAGTTTCAAAACTAAGATATCAAACTTAATCCACATGACTCAAACCACTTGAACTACAAATAACTTTGTGTTTGCTGTAAAAACATACAATACATATACATATACATGTAGTAAACGTAGAAAAGAAAAATAAACACAGACATTGTTAAATGAGTTTCTTATATAATAATAATGTTAATGTTAGTATTATTATTTAGAATGGCCACTTATAAATTATTTATTTCCAATAATTCAACTTTATATTGAGATGAATAATATGCTTAATGTAATTATTCAAATATAAATATGTAGTTAACAGAAAAAAAATTACCCAATGTTTTATTACAAATGGAATTTTTGGCTTTGTAATAATCCAACAAATGAAAATATGTTGATCAGACCTTTTAGCAATCAAAGTTTGGTACGAATGACCAAATATACATAAAAGCTTATTTTACCTAGTGATTATGTTCTTGAATGGATCATATGAGTGATCTACAAGTTTTAAAAAACAACTAAGAGCATCTTCAATGTCTCTTCTTACGTCAAAGATAGAGTATGTGTTACTTGAGTCTGAAATTGTTTTCTTTTTATTTATTTTGTTTCCTAATTGTTATCGAAGGTGAAGGCACAAGGGAGATTAAAAAAGCGTGTAAGAATCGATTTTGACTTCTTGGTATAACCGAGTAAAACCAAAATTTTATACTTCTACATGCACTTTTCCAAATGTGTTTGGAAAATTGAATCTTTTATATTTTTTTTATTGGTCACACTACAATTATTTTTAGAAGTCACTCTACAACTACAAATTTATAGGATTTATAGCACTTTCTATGTATCACTAAAACATGTTGTATCTAAGCTCATATTTATAAGAGCACTTATATCTCGTTCCCTATAATTTTATGAGTGTAATTTTCATACTATAGAATGATTGTGAGTGGATAATTAGAAAATATTACTGTTCATGTGTATATTTAGTAATACACTGTTTAATCCTTATAAATATTTTAATATTTTTGAAAGTGATTGTGCATGGATGAAAAAAAAAAGTAATGATAAAGAGATAAAAATATACTATTTAATTAAAATAGAGAGATAAAAATATATTATTTAATTAAAATAGAGAGATAAAGATTAATGATTTTTATTGTAATTATAATAATAAGGATAAAGAATTGGACGTGAATGCTCTAAATACTAGTGAAAATATCTGCAAACCTATCTAGTAATGATAATCAATATTTCCCTGATATAAACTCAAGTATGAGATATAGTTATACAACCATGCATAGACCGGAAACACTATAGTGTGTTCCAAACGTTGTCCATTGCCAAGACACCCTGTGGACTAAAGATAAAATTATAAAAATAACCATTTTACTAAGGGTCGTATGCCTATATAGCTATGTCGAATAAAAATCATGCTTACGACCATGACATACGTGGCCCTTAATCTCGGTATCTCCTTTTGCTAGTATATTCACTTTCTTTCTATTAATGCATACGTACGCAACCTGTAGTCATGTATCATTACTTCACTTATTTAAGTTTCAATACTTCTTTCTACCAATTTTATATTCATTAGTTTTTCGTTTATTTTTAAACATTTTATAATCTATTTATTCACTCATGTAAAGAGTAGATAATTCAATAGACAATTTAGGATCTTGAACAATCGGTTTATTAAAACGAAGGATGATAATTACCATCTAGGATAATATTACATTGATGTAAGGTTGCTTAAATCTTACTTGCTTCATTACTAATGTTAATATAATCCTACCTTTTAGACCTAATTCATCTGTTTTTTAAGTTCTTTTTCTTCCTCATCCTGTTGGTTTACCATACACCTAAATTTCAAACTATTATTAGACATAAAAAGAGGAAGTATTATATTATTAGTAGTCACATTCACTTTGCTATTTCTTTAACCCATTACAACACTTCAAACCACACAAGCATGCGATACATTATATCCTAGTCTATTTTATTACAACTGATTATCAGATTCTGATAACAAGTAATTAAATTCAAAACCGACATCTAAACAACGTTTAAATACTCGTGAAACAACCAAATCTGGCCAGAAAATATCTGATTCTCCACATAAGTTTTAAATGAACAGGAGACCTACTTACACACAAAGATTCTGAATTCTAACAATATAAAGTAGATTGAAGCAACCCATGATGCATGATGTTCATCACCAGTTATCAGCCGACTGCGACGTGGAACTACAAATCTTATCAATACCCCTGATCACATTTTATTCATCATTTGCAGCCTTCAAATTCTAACTATCAAGGGCATTTCTGTCAAATTCCCAGATTCAAACTGTATATATGGTGGATCCACTTGAAGCACCAACAGAAAAGAAAAGGTGTCAACTTCAAGAAGCTGATGTTGTTATAGCTTGTTTTGTTCGGTTTTGGGGTGTTGAACTCAGAGGGTGAGAACAAAAGGCGGTGCATCCCTGCGTGGTCCAGCGACGGTTCGATAGACATACACTTTATGAGCCTGGCTATCATCACTACCTTCCTCGTCTCTCATGACCTCCACGTTTAACCTAGGTCTTTCTTTAGCCAACACCTTGCACGCGTTCATAGTCACATTACAAGCCGACATCCACAGGGATCGCATTGATTCGTATTTGGTCAAACCCGAAAGCAATGCAGCATTTCCAAACGGGCAGTCACGTATCTCAAGCTTCCTAAGTTTCAGGCAGCCTTTTAATACATACTCCATCCCTAAATCACTACTTCCTGCAAAAGCCACAGAAAGTGTTTCCAGGTTTTTGGCGTATTTCCCAATGTACTCGAACATGCGGTCGGTTAACAGCCCGGAAATTGCGAGCCGTTGAAGCTTGGTACAAGTTTTCACAATGGCACCAAAAGCTTCATCCATTGGCTCCTTGGTCAGATAATCTGGTTGACCAGGGTTCATTATGCAGAGGCGAAAGTGAGTGAAATCCGGGCAGTTTTGGGCAATAGTTGCTACAGCAGCATTTGTCATTTGGCGACAGAAGTAGAGGACGTAACGGAGCTTTGGGCAGCCACGAGAAACAGACACAAACCCTGATTCAGTCACACCAAGAAATATTTCTTGGTCAAACGGGTAGGCAGGAAAGACTCGGAGTTCTTCAAGTAACGGGCAGCAAGATCCAACCGCTTCCAGACCCTTATCACCTACAGTATCAAGAAGCTATACCAAAAAACACTTCTATTAGTTCATCATATACAATTATAATACTTAAACAATGTTGCTCTTTTTGGAGTTCTGCAATTAATCAAGTTAATTTATTTACAACAAAGAACCAAGTAAATGGTACAGTATGACTTTTCTGGTGAGAAAAAGACAGACATCTGAAAGCATCTTAAATTAGATTATATAGTAGGGTAAAGAAGCAATTATATCTTGAGGCAATTTCATATAAACCCCTGAAAAACTTGCATTATTATATTAACACAACCGAAAAGAACTTATATCAAACAAACCCATTTCAAATAGTTAAAATTTCATATTTACCAATTTAATAAAATACAATTTATAATATGACCATTGTACCCGTCACGTGATCTTTGCACTACAAACTTTCAATCCTAGAGCAAGTTTTAAAAGATGGGTGTAAATGTCATAAACTTTAAATTGGTATAATAAAGCCACTTACCCAGAGGCGACGAAGATTTCTACAGTGAGCAAGAAGATTGGCAAGTTCAAAGCTGCGTAAAGTTGCATAACTCAGGTTCAAAAAGGTCAAACTAGCACATGCAGGATAGATAACCGGGAGATAAAGTGGAGTAGCATCCCATAAACCCGAAAGAGTGACTAAATTTTTACAGTTACTAAACATATTTTTGAACTCAGTGGCAGGACCCGAGATGAGTTCTTGCATGAAGGTTCCGGTACCAAGTTCCATCAACTGTGGACAATGTAAAAGAAGCTTTTGCAATTGATCTAAACTTATATTCCTGTTTACTTTTAAAACCCGTAATGACTTGTTTCTACTAACAAGCTTTTCAAGGGCATCGAAACTGACTTCACTGTTTAAGCTTGCAAAGTTTAGAATTTCTAATGAAGTTAAACTTTCGGGGAAACAACTTAACCAATGGCCGCCAAGATCATCAATTCCATTCTCTTGAATATCCAATTCTGTCAAGTTCCTACATATAGAATGATTTCAAAGTTCAAACATAAGTTTCACAAGAATAAGCAGTTAAGCACTCAATCTTTATCATTCATTTAGCATCAGTTTGACAGTTTCTACTTTATCTTGTAAACATTCATTATTAAATCACTAGACAATGTGGGACAAAGAGAAATCAATAAATTCATCTACAATCTTTACGTGGCGTTTGTCTTGTGGATTCGAAGTACTGGAGGAATTTAAAATAAAGGACGATTTTACATTTTGTCATGCTTTGGTTGAAAAAAAAGCAGAATGAAATCCTTGGCAAACACAGAGAGCATGTTTCAATTGTAGTTGATAATAAATTCTAATTGATAATAACATTTAACACAATCATTTTTAGCTCAAACTGGACACATCATTTAATCATAACATAATTTCAAACTTAAATATTTTATGGAATATAATATTTAAATATTAAGCTTCAAATTTAGATAAAAAATTTCTAGTTAAATTATCCAATTAACCTATGACCTATCCACTATAAAATATTCAATACCATAAGAAAATACAGTAGATTAATTGTGTTAAATACTAAATATTAATTTAATTTATTGAATATAAATAACAGAATAAAAATATTGGAAGATATAATAAATAAAAAAATACAAATAATAAATACTAAAATTATTAATGATGAGACATGAAATATTATATATTAATTATTAATTATTAATGTCAAATATAACATATTAAATAATAAACTTTAAAATAAATATTAAATAACATGTACTACATAAAAAAAAACTAAACATTAAATATTAAGTTGAAATAATACAATTTAAATATTAGATATCAAGTAAAAAGTTATGCATATTTCAAATCCATCACCATAGGGAGGATTAATAAATCCTTTATCATGGCGTTTGAAATCCTTTCATATAACAAACTTAACACACTATTGGGATATTGGTTTCAAATCACACAACATTCTAAAAATTCCCACCAATCATACACTCCCTTGGTGTTTGAATTTGCATTTTAATTGTGACAATTGAACTGGGTACATGTCAATTGCAATAAAACGACTGGTACAGAAATATTGTGTGTTTCTTCTTCTTGAATCACTGGTAATGATATAATTAGGTGTCTAAGTGTTTGTCAAATTTCTAATTATTCAAAATATAAATGATTAATAAAAAAACATCACAATTTCCTGAAATATTAAACTAATCATAAACTATATTAGAGATTTCTTGAATCAGATCAGACATGGGGAAATAAGTAATGTAATTTTTCTCTCGAAGATCAATTTCATTGCTGGTATAAAATTGATTATTTGAGCCCTAGCTAATCTGATATCCCATATAATATTCTACAGAGTGGAACATGGAGAATCCATAAAATCATCAAGAACCTTGAAAGAAATATTGAGAATCCAAAATCAATTAAGCCGATGATTTGGCTGTATGTTCTGAAACTGATTATGTATTTTATGTGATATTGAAATTTCAGAATCCAATAATCAATTGTCATAAAAAAGAGCAGTAGAAAATAGTGAATGGGTACTGTTGTTGTTTGAAGTTGTAATAATATGACAGATGTTAGTGTTTGCCCGATGCCCATATTTTGATTATTTAAAAATCAATAGTTAAAATGACCAAAAGGAACTTTTTTTTTTTAATAAAGAATAAAGTAGACCATTTGTGAAATGGAAGTAAAGTCCTACAAGTTAGGTCAACATAAAGGGTAAAGAAGTGATTTAGTTTTATCCTTATTGTTGACATAAAACTAATTGTTTGACCCCAATTAATACCATAATTAGAAGTAGAACTAGATTCCAGTAACAATCCAAAAGCATAAAACCATTTATAAAAAGCTAAACAGGAAAAACAATATTGGCATGTGAAGGTAGGTGAAGAAGAAAGAAAATCATTCATTAATTTAGTATATATCACAAATCAAATTGCTAACATCATTATCCAGTTTATAGATTTTTCTGTAGAGAATGACATCAAGAACATGCAGCCCATTAAATAGGTCAAATGTCACAATCAAGAAAGCAACCAAAGAAAAGGCGAAGAAAAAGAAACAATAAAGTAGCACCACCTCAGTTTCCACTAAAATCCTCTATTCCAACACAAACCTAAAAGATTTAACCATTCACCAATCTTGAAATTGGGTTGTACCTTGTGCAATAAACATTGTACTTTGCTTTCAACTATCATGTTATGCTATCTATTGAAAATAAGTAAAAGAAACATGCCCCATAAATCATTTTCAAGAGCTGAACTGGTGAAGTACAAGAAAACTGATATGTTCTATATGCAAGAAAATGCGTACACAAGATCATACCCAATCTTTTAAGATAAATCAAGCACAGATACATGGTCTTTTTTCCACTCAGATCATACCCAAAATACTAAAGACACCCCCACCATTAATTTCAACAGCCAAATCAGACACCAAGAGGTGATCTTTTCCAAAAGAAATCAAACAATACATGCAAATATCTTGCTTTCTCTACTCTTTTGATTCATATCCATTAAATACATTCTACTTTTCATTTCTGGTGATAAACAGTAACAATAATTCTCTAAGCAAATTCTATTCACTAATGATTTTATTTCTAAACAGGTTATCAGACAGAAGCTTTATTGGGCAATAACCCTAATCCAGATTCCAAATTTTCCCACAATACCAGCAGCATCAAGAATAAGATTAGAATCAAATCAGAAAACACCTAGAACTTTGATCTTCATAGTCAAAACAGGATTCAAGTAATCAGATATCAAGAATCAAACATCAAAACTCATTCTAATTAAACATGAAACTGCAAATCTGAGAAACTGGAAACTGAGATCTTACTTGCAATGAGTTGCAACAGCTTTCAATCCATCAGTACTAAACCCATCACAGCTCAAGAGCGACAGAGCTTTAAACCCCTGAAAATTGGTCGCCAAAAACTCCAAACTCTCGTCGCTAACAGCCATCCTCTTAAGCCTGAGCTCCTCTAGGAACGGATAGGCCGTGGCGAAAACACTCAACCAAGGATGCACATCCGCCCCCCAATCCTCCGGCACCAAATTGAAATCCGAAAACCTAGGTTTCCCCTTCAAAGTCACACTCCTAATCCTCGGAAACCTAGCGACCACAATCTCCGGCGACACGGAGTAGCAGTTTCCGATGAACACATGCCTCCGACTCCAGCGTTCGGCGTTGTACCAGTCCTTACACACGAGCGACACCGAGCTACGGTCCTTATGCGAGTCGATTAGCGATAGAACTCGCTCCAACACCTCATCCGGAAACGGACAGACCGATTCAGCACCGGAGTCGAGCGAGTTGAGCGAGTCGACTCGGTCGGAGGATTTGAGTCGCTTCTGTTTCGGATCCATATCCGGCTGCAGAAGGATCAACAGAGCATTAAAGGAGATGTTGATTTGAGAAATGAAGAATGTAAGAAGGTGTTTGAAATCATGTGGATTTGGTGAAATGATTGGGGGAAAAGGGGAAAGTGAGAGTACCTGTGGTTATGGGAGGATGTGATTTACATGATGAGGGAAACCATTAATGGATTTTGGGAGCTCTGTCTTGTGTTGTCTTTATCCTTATCTTTCTCTCTCTACAACCATTAGAGGAAAGTAGCAGGTTTTTGGAGATTATAAGGCAGGTGGGAGATGATAACAGAATGTTATGATATGGGTCCCTCAACTATAGCATGATTTGCGATTTACTGCCTTAAAGGATTGTTAACTTATTAACTTAAATCCGTTGTACATTCAATCAGTTTTCATATTTTGTTTGCATTCCAAGATTTTTGTTTTGATAACATTTTGTAAGGTAACTTTTGGTATGTTGAAATTATAGAATGATTGAATAAATGAAGTGGGTCTAATTTTATCCAATTTTATTCTGATTTATTTGAACTGAATTCAGATAGATTAGGATCGGATAATATTTTGAATAAGGTTATAAAATTTTAAAATGTGAATAATTCAATTCGAATAATCCTTAAAATTAAAAGATTAATATGATGAATCAAATGTTTTGGTATACACGTACATACATAGTCCTAGGTTGAAATAAAATGCTTTTACACCTAAGAGTTCAAAAGTATTATAGCTTTGACACGTGTTTATTTTTTCATTTTGAAGGAAAGCGTGTTTAGTAATCAAAAAACACAATATGGTGTAGAAAAACCCAATGGTGTAATACATTTATTATTATGTTATATTTATTAATCATTTTGTTGTTTTCATAAGTTTGTTGGTGTTGATGTGGAAACTTGAATAGCTAATGGTCATTGTGTTATTCTTGAACTACCTGATGATCATGAACAAATCATAGGTTTATTTATTATTTTTTTTGCAATTGAAAGTCATTGTTTTTTCTATTATATTATATGTATTCAACATTATATTTTTATCGTTACTATTTTTTGTAAGTTTATAAGGTCGATGTGGAAATTGAATACCACAATGGTTATTCTGTTATTCTTGAACTACTTGATCATCTAGATATATCCATGATTTTTTTTAATTAAGGTCATTGTGTCAGTTACTTTTATCATGTATTATATGAATTGTTTTGATCATTGTGTTATTTCGTCATTGTTTTTATGTATAAGATAAATTTGTTGTTATTTTATCATTGTGTTTTATATATTAAAAGTATACAATTCGACCATTGTGTTTTTCAAACTCATCATATTAAGAAAAACAATGGTGTTGAAAAAAACACAATGAGTAATCAACAAGATACAATGACAAGCAGAAATATACAACGAGCTGAAAAACGTAAATTTTCATTTAGGTTTAGATGAATGATATCTAAGTTTGTCAAGGTTTCTTTAGATTCATATATGAACTTGATTTGATCTTTAAACTTTATAATACAACCTTTGTTGAATACGATTAACTTAATTAATTGTTTAATGTTAAATCATGTTTGTTGTGTTGAGTGTGGTTGGTAGACGTATCAGTAAAAGTTTAACATAGCCCATTCTAGATTATTTTGCAATCTAGGGATTTTTACTAGAGATGGAGATGTGATGAAATAACATGATGACAATTGATCTTGGTAAACTAGTCTAAGGATAAATCTGAATAAAAGAGCTTAGACCTAGGTTGGTATTTTCTAGTATTCCATCAAAGGAAAATGTCACAAGATAGTAACCAAGTTTCAAAAGTATTTTGATTTAGTCACTTATTAATATTTTTCTCAAATTGAACCACTAAACGATCAAATCGAGTCATCATTAAATTTTCTTATGTCAAGAAAGTAACGGTGGAGAAGACGTGGAGGTCAAAATTTTCAATATATAAAATTATATTAAAAATAAAAAAACATGTTAATTATGAAAAAAATAAAAAAGCACCTAAAATTTACGTCAAAGTTCCATATTAACATCAAAAGATAGAAAAAATATATTCTAATTGAAACAAAAAATATAACATGCTAAAAAACATGTTAAGACTTTTAATTTATATAAAATATAAAAACTGAGTGAACTAATTGAAACACTTTTAAAACTTGAGTTACTTAATTGAAACATTTTTGAAAGTTGATTACTATTTTACAAAGTTACCCCTTTTATCAATAATGAGTATCTTTTTTTTTTCCGGTTTATACAAGAAATCCTAAGTTATCACCTTGGTTATAATTCATCAAAAGGATCTCGAGAATGTAACAAGGTGTTATTCTATCAGACATTTCAATTCAAGGATTATTGGGATTTTATTGTAGTGAACTTGGGAAGAATCAGGCATTACATCTTGAGACTTACGGGTATAAACTCGTCCAAGTTACTCTAACAAGAGTACAAGACCTTGACATTTGTGCGAATGATCATCATAATATGTAAGTAAAATAATCTTGTAAAAGTAAGAAGGATTCGAGCCTGAATGATATACTTCATATTGATATTTATTACACTTTAGTTCTTGCATATCTTGATATAATTAGACTTAAAAGCCATTTATTACTAGTTTAATTTCAAATACTTTTTTTGAAAGGCAAATGTGCGACGATGTTTTGGAGAATATGACTTATCTTAATCGGGCTCACCTATTCGTTTTCCAACCGAGACCGCACTCCCAACCCCTTCAGTAGGAAACTTATTGCTGAGAAAACCCTCTGGCTTAACCCTGAACATTTTGCTCAGAGTGAAACTTAAACCCATTACCTTTCAATATATACATGTCATGCGTATCTCACCTTAACCTAATTTCAAATACTTAAAAGCAATCGATCCATTTGTAGATATTTGTTTTGAACCGGTGGATTAGTCCCATGTGTTGCGGCAATTCAATTTTAATTAAAGAGTAAATTGCACGGATGGTCCCTGTGGTTTGGTTAAAATTTTGGATTTGGTCCTTAAAGTTTTAAAATTGCGAATATAGTCCCTAATGTTATAGTTATCTTTCATCAATGGTCCATACTCTGTTAGTTCAGTTAGTGATGTTAAATCTGTCAAAATAACTATTTTACTTGTATGGATCATCAATGTAATTTACATTTTATTTTATTATAAATATGTTTATTATTTAATACACAAATAAAAAATATTTTAAAAGATGTCTTCTTTTAAATGTTTGGTTTATAAATTTTTTTAAACCAATATGCGGGGTTTTTAAACCTTTATAAAAATATTTTCTTTATAAAACGTTTAAAACTGAATTGTTTTTAAAAAAACTAATAATTATTTTAAGAAAAGATGTTTTAAAAAATGAATGGTTTTAGAAAAAACTTTAGAAAACCAACCAGTTAAAAAAAGTTTAAATAATCAGATAGTTTTAGAATGACGTATAGAAAACGAACGGTTTAAAACCGAACATTTAGAAAACATGTTTTAAAAAGTTTTTTATTTGTGTTTTTAAAAGTTTTTAAAAAAATTTGAAAAACAAAAATATAAAATTTTTCTTAGTAAAAATAATGCTACAGTAAAAAAGGTAAATTAAATAGATGGGTAATACGAGTAAAATGCTAATTTTTATGACATGTAACATTACTAACTGTTAACTAATAGACCTAGTGACCATATATGAAAGAGAAAGAAATATTAGGGACTATATTCAAAGATTTTAAACTTTAAACACCAAATCCAAAATTTTAACATAACCACAGGGACCATCCATGTAATTTACTCTTAATTAAAATTTATAACGAAACGTAAATAAAAATAAACACGTCGCAATATTGTTGTTGTGAAAATGAGCGCTAATGAACACAAAAATAAACTTAAAAATAAAAGAAGTAAAAATATATTATATTCAACCTGATTTTGTTTTTAAAAAAATTAGTATAAAACATAGTAAAAATAACCATATCATAAGCATCATATTCAGAATTAAGAAAACATTAAATAAAAGAAAAATCGGAACATGTATCGCTAATCAAAGCTTCAGAACTTATACATTTTTAGTTCTAAAGACTTGTAATTCACTAGCGGTTAGCAAATAACACAAGGACTTGTCTATATTTGTTTTAAGATGACTCTGAAACTTAATATTTTACTTCGGTTTAATATGGCAAATCCACTAAGAGCCCTTGAGGCCTTGAGGGTCAACAAAAACCAAAAGTGTTCATGTAGGAAGACTATACGATTTTTGAAATTTGAGTTTATCCTTGGAGATGAGTAGATCTACTTTTCTGACTTTGTATCCTAAGAGAAAATAAGCAAGACACGTAACGTGTTTAAAACGACCGGAGTTTACAATATAGTCTCGACTGTTCTTTTGATTTACTTTCTTCATTGTATTCCCACTCTGTATGCTAGTATTTATCATATTCTTTTTTATTGTGTATAAAAATTATCCTATATGTTAAATTTACAGTGAAATGAATAGTGGAAGCAGGCAGGTCAGTTGCTGCGTGGCATACCACCTCTCCCCACCTTTGTCGGCCTTTAGATGCGTGTCCGTGTTGCTATGTTCATCTGTTTTCTCTCACTTTATTTTCTTTTATTTTGTTAGTTAATATTTATTAATCAAAGGAACATTTCAGGAATTTTTTATGCATCAAACATCAAATGTTTTCAAGTGGACATCATGGTGGTAAGATACATTCTCTTTATTTATGATGTTAAAAATTCAAATATTTCAAGATGTAGATGTATATAATTGATAAAACTAGATTAGAAGTTGCAAAAAAAATCTAACATCCGTATTACCACCTATGTTTTAAAAGTGCAATGAATATAAGCGATACCTGTTCTAAATAAATTATAAGTGGTAACGGGTGAGGGATTGAGGCATAGTGGCAAGATGCGAGTTTGATAATTAAGAGATATGAATTTTAACTTTGTATAATAAGAAACTATTAAAAAAATTCTAAACGTAGCTGCTAGAAATATATAAATGGTAATTATTTTTAGAACAACGACTTAACACACCTATGTATTATTTTTTAACAACATTTAGAACTATCCCAAATACCCAATTGAACCTTTCTTAGAACCGATGTCAAGTTTGTACAAATTTTGACGTTATATGACTCACTTAGGAACACCATCAAAAAACAAACCCATCAATATAAAAAAAACCATCTTATGTCAGGTTTAAAACTTAAATCTTAAAAACCTCAAACCTAAAATATCATCTCATATATTAGACCAGAAGACCAACTGTTTTATTACCAACTTCTAATGTAAATATTAATTCATGATGTTCTCCAAATAATATTTGATTCATAGGAATGAAGAAGCAACCAAAGTAGGGATGCCAATGGCTGAGTTCGGGTGGGGTATTAATAATCCCAGACACATGTCCGATTCTAAAATCTTGTCCCATACCCGGTCCATTACTCGTCGGGTATTGGTCGGGTAATTACCCATCGGGTATACCCATAATCTCAGATGACGTACATTCTTGTGAGTGTTGATCAATATGTATCGGATATTTTTATACCATCTTATTTTTTTTTAAAGAATATCATTTTAAACATCAAATATGATCATCTTAATAAGTATTTTTATAATAAAAACTATGACAATATATTCATTTGGAAAATTTAACCTAAAAATTAGCTATAAGAGTGCCTTAACCTTTCATATTCAAATTCTAAAATAGCTACAACATTTAAGTATCTAAAAATTTCACATCCAAAATATAAATATTTTTAAATGCTTCTAAAATTTAATATCAAAAAATTTCATATCATAAAATTTTATATGCAAAATACGTATTTACTATTAAAAAAATCAATACATTTTGCATCCATATCAAAAAATTAAATAACATCGGGTCTATGTTCGGGTAAACGGGTATGTGGTTTCGGTTAATCGAGCCGAGTATTACCTAATACCACACTGGTCCTATACCCACAAAAAAATTTAAAGTTAATCCTATACCCTGCCCAATACCCGTCAAACTTTGAGTATACCCGTCCCGTATATTACTGGTTTCGAGTAAACCCATTGGACTCGAGATTTTTTTCCATCCCTAAACCAAAGTGAGTGTCATATATCATATATGGTAACTACTCCACAAAGTTAAAGCAGACAGTATTTGCAAGTGAGGGACCTTAAAAACATCTACTAATGGCATTACGCCACGTGTACAGGTAACATGGATAGAACCAAGAGCCCTATAGTGGGGTCGCAGCTGTTGCACCGTGCGTAGTGCGCATAAAGTGCACGTTAGTAGCATCACCTGCAAAATAATACATATACACAATTAATTAACGTTATAGCTGTTTCTCGTAATTAGAAACTGAAATATATTATTCAAAAAAAAAAAAAAAAAGAGTTATGTACGATTATAAAATGACTATATGAGGTGTCGGCGTAAGTTAAAGAAGAGTACCGTCGTTTATGCGTACTATCCAACTTGATTTTACATAGATCTTGATGATAATATATTTAAGTGTAGAGGTGTTTAACAATTCAGTTAACGATTTATTTATTTATAATTTTGCTTATAATATTTTTGTGTAATCATTAACCAAATGTAATTCGTAATTAACTTCAAAGTTATTTTGATTACGGATACGATTTTTTTATTTATTTATTACATTTAGCTTTTGATTTTTTTAAACATTCTCACTGTTAAATCTTATCATTTCTTGCATACATTTAAACACTACGTTCCACTTAAAAAATTTAACATCTCTCTCAAACAAAAGGAAAATACGTCCGTACATAATAAGAATACGTTTAATCACATCCTTATTTTTTATTTTTTAAATGGTGTTTACACTTATCTCATTCTATTATACAGTTGGTGGAGAAAAACTCACAATTTCTTTCTTATTAGGACGTTTAACTGCTCTTAATTTTTTCCGTCCAGTATACCTATGCTTGTTTTAAAATATTCACTTCTGCTCCTTAAGCTATTTGAATAGGTTAATATGAGTCCATATTTACATGATGTTTGAGCTTGTTTTTGTTTAACTTCAAATCTTATACAAACAACTATTCTATGGAGTTATATTTCTAATATTCTTATTCTATTTGTCTTGATAGATGCAATACTTGAAACAAATTGAATAATACTTTTAGCACAAAATATATGATGATTTTTTTAATTAAAATGGATTTTGAAATTTCACCAAAATTTAATCTATTAAATAGGTTAATAGACAAATTGAATGTCGCGTTAGCATAGTTTGTTTCGTATAGTTATACGGGAACTAGCCAAAAGATAATATAAATCAAATATTTTTTTTATTAATTTAAAATATTAGTATCATTAAAATTAATCTATATACGTTTAAGGTGAGGTTGGTTCAGGTAATAAACTAAAAACACGTGTGAATTGTCCGAAATTGCTGCTAACTATTGATCTTACTTCTTCTAGGGATGAAAATCACGATCATAATCACGCAAATAGAGTACCACAAACTACCTATCAAAATATCAAAAGATAAAAGAAATTACTTGGTAAAAACTTCAAGTAAAGTGAAAAACAAAAAACAAATGCTAATCATGTTTTGTTTCTTTTAAAGATTCAAAGTTCAAACATTAAAATTAACAAATTATTACTAAATTGATATACTAACTTCTGAGTATTAACATGTCGTTAAAATTATACTAATCAGATGATGGTATGGTATTTATGTCTAAACCCTAGAAAAACATAAATCCGACCAATCACACAAAATTATAGCCTATAGGTAGAGATCACCGTGTATTTTAATTATTTAATTACTGACAAACAAAATAATGCTATATTTTAATTACAGACGCAAAGGAAAAAACATCCCACAAGCTTCCAAACGTGTGATTATTTATATTGATAATAATGTGTTAAAATAATCACTTCATATTTTAATTACAAAAGAAGTATATGATTACGCGTATTTTAAAACATAAATCACACTACATACAACAATTGAAAAAAAAAAAAAAACAAAAAAGTTGCTCACAAGTACAAGTAACACCTAAAATATTCTTGATAATGTTAAATGCGCATCAACGATAAAACTATTTATAGAATTACAAGATAACAATATTTATAAAGAAAAATACAATTATTCATCTAGCGACCAAAAACTATGATTTCAAATCCATTAAGAAATGTAATGTACTAATAGATTTGATGTGTTCAACTAATTGATTCATATTTTCGATCCAACATCAATCATGAATAGAACGGCAAATATCAAATGGTACTTTGAAAAACACACGGCATATATGCTTGAAAATTCCATTTGCTTAATCTCTATCCAACATGAGTGAAGTGTCTACAAGGAGATGATGACAAGCAATATCTTTTCTTATGTGTTTCGTTATCCTTTTTCTTCGCTATTTTTTGAGATATGATGTAAAAGAGCAACTATTTAACCTAGAAAAATTACCATATACTTGGAGATAACTATGTTTTAATGAATATAAATACACAGTTCTAAGCTGATGAAAAGAAGAATTAAGTATCATGGTAATAAATAATACACACAAATCACGCACTCGGATTAAAATCTAATACCAAATGACACACATAGAATATAGCATTATATTATATATTAAAAAGCAACTTCACTGCTACAGTGAAGTTTGCTTTTTAATATTTTGGCCACACAAATTTACAAAATGTATATATAAGTTTGTGTTTTTATATATTGACCACATATTTTTACAAAATGTATTTAAAACCCAAATTCTAATTAGGATTAACAACAAAGTTTTATGTTTTTGCTTTTTGACACAAAAATTTATTTTTTTTGTGTTTTTGGGTTCAAACATTAGTATCGGTATTCGATATTATCAGAACCGGTATCGGTATACGCTTTTGTGGTTTCCGATAAGCCGACCCGACAACGAAGTAAGTCACGGTAGTGTAAGACAAAGGAAAACAACCAAACTTCGTTACGCGTAACACAGGTGAAGTTTGCTTTTTGACCACAAACGTTTATTTTTTTGTGTTTTTGACGTCAAACATTAGTATCGGTATTCGGTATTTAATCGAACTAGTATCGGTATACGCTTTTGTGGTTTCCGATAAGCCAACCCGACAACAAAGAAAGTCACGGTCGCGTAAGACAGGGAAAAATAACCAAACTCCCGCGCGCGTAGCGCGGGTTAAAACACTAGTTAGTTCTATGAAAGATCTTATTCATTATAATCATGCCAACAAATTACATTGTTAAAATTCACGTATAAACAGAATCATAGTTGCAAATATATCAAACTAGTAGTATTTATATAAAAAAATAAAAGAAAAGTCACACAAAATCATGCATATATAACTTAAACCTATTAAATTAGTATTATTTAAAGGCGCCTTGGGTGTCAACCAAACTACGATTCATTTGTCGATACTAATATGTATTGGTAGTTGATCAATGGTCCTTTTCTTTTTATTTTCTTTGTCAAGGAAAATCATACTCTAACTAAGAAGTAAGTTCTTTTGCCGTCGGCAACATAACATATGAGGTGGCATCTGCATAATATCGTTTATATAGAAATTAAGCTTTAATAATAATAATTATTTAAACTATTATACATTAATTGATAATAATATGTACAATTAATATGACCAATGGCACCCCAACTTTTTCGTGTCGAATCCGAGTTCGCTGCTCCAACCATTAGTAAACTGATACCTATTTCGTTTAGTACTTTAGGTGATTCTGTTGCTGTCACACTTTATAAATGTCTCAAATGCATCTCACTTTAAACACCTGCAAATGTGTCACGTCAAGTGCCACAAATATCTCCGGTGCATCTCCATCTCCACTTAAAAACACTCATTTTCTTTCCATGTCCACTTTCAAAATTTTTTTATTTCCATAGTATCACCTATTTTCTACTTACAAAATTATTTTTTACAAATTCTTGTAGTTTAAAATAATTACTTATATTATATATTGAAAATAAAAATAAAAAAATTACATCAAATTTTAAAACAATTAAAAAATAGTGGTTGGAGTCTTTGAAATTATAAGAAAGTTAAGTTTTTATAAAACTAGTTGTTGGGAGCGTTTAAATTAGAGTGAATATAACCACACTACCCTATAAAGATCTATTTATGCAATTAACACAAACAAACATATAAAGAACTATTTATGCAATTAACACAAACAAACATAGACTTCAAGGACCACAAATGTCATATAAAAACAAAAGAAACTTAAATAATAAAACAAAACACCCACTTCGTCCCACCCCTGTGATCACCCACACAGTGTTCCCTGTTAGTTGAGGGTTATAGTTTGTAATTCCAAGATAGTTGAGGGACTAGAATTGTAAATTTTCTGTTTTGGTGTTATAAATGGTTGTTAACGAACTTTAGTTCACAATTAATAAAATCACATTTGAATTCTCTGTAATTGATCTTTGGTACCTGTTCTTATTTGGTATCAGAGCTTAAGGAAGGAAGAAGAAAGAAGCTCGCAGTTCTTGAAACGAAAGGCTGGATAATCGTTTCAGAAGAGCTTATCATCGAAGAACAAAGATGACAGAGGCAAATCCGAATGTGAACGCGGTTGCGGTCCGAGAGAACTATACAACAATCCCACTTCAATGCCCAATTCTCACAACCACGAATTACACAATTTGGGCTGTGAAATTAAGAGCAATCTTTAATGTTCACGGCTTGTGGGAAGTGGTGGAACTGGCGGAGGGGGCTCAGGTCGATGCGAAGAAGAACAACCCAGCGATAGCGTATCTCTTTCAATCGATGCCAGAGGAGATGGTTCTTCTGGTAGCCAATTTGACAACAGCAAAAGAGATCGGGAATTCACTCAAATCCAGATTCGTCGGAGCTGATCGAGTCAAGAAGGCAAGATTGCAAACCCTGAAGGCCGAGTTTCAGAACCTGAAAATGAAGGACGGTGAGAACATAGATGATTTCGCAGGAAGGTTAAGCGCGATATCATCAAAGGCATCGGAGTTAGGAGAACCGTATAAAGAATCTGTCTTAGTGCGGAAATTCTTGGATGTTGTGTCGGATAGATTCATTCAAATTGTTGCATCTATTGAGCCATTTGTGGATCTTGAGACATTGGTTCTTCAGGAAGCAAATGGAAGGCTGAAAGCATTTGAAGAAAGAACCGGTATGAAGAATAAGCAATTAAGTCAAAAGGAAGAGCAATTGCTTATGACATATGATGAATGGCAGTCCAAAAGAAAGGAATCTGAGTTGAGAACCAAGAAGTGGAGTAGTAAAAACAAGGACGGCAATCAACGCTCAAGTGATAAGCCAAGAACTGTTCAAAGAGGAAAAGAGATTGATCAAGATCACACTAAGCCCCAAAAATTCAAGAAAGACAAGTCGAAGATAAAGTGTTTTAAATGTGATAAATTTGGCCATTATGCTTCTGAGTGTCAACACCAAAAGACCCAAAAGGAGATTGTGTTACTAAATGAGCATAAGGTGTTCCCCACGTTGTTCGAGCAAGATACACCGAGTTTAGCAGATAGCTCACTTTGGTATCTTGACAATGGAGTTTCGAATCACATGAGTGGTGATCACTCAGTATTTGCAAGGCTAGATAAAAATATGGGGGGAAAAGTGAGATTTGGAGACAACTCCAGTGTTGAAATCCATGGTAGAGGAACTGTCATTTTGGAAGGGAAAACTGGTGAGAATAGATTACTCACGGATGTTTACTACATCCCTCATCTAAAGAGCAACATTCTGAGCCTTGGGCAGGTGACTGAAGGGGAATGTGAAGTCAAAATGAAAGAGCAGTTCCTGTGGTTGTATGAGCAGAATGGAACATTACTAATGAAAGTTGAAAGGTCCCCTAATAGGTTTTATAAAATAAGGCTCAAAGTTGGAGTCCCTATGTGCTTTCAAACTGAAATGACAAGTCTACCCTGGTTGTGGCATGGGCGATTGGGTAATGTGAGTTTTGACTCAATGAGAACAATGATTACCAAGCAAATGGTGCTGGGAGTTCCAAAAATCGATAGCCCAACAAAGGTGTGTGAAGCTTGCATGGCAGGGAAGCACTCAAGACACCCATTTCTAGTAAACTCCCCATACAGGTCAGCGAAACCTTTACAACTTGTTTCAATGGATCTGTGTGGACCAATTAGTCCAACTACACAGGCTGGAAATAGGTACTTTATGCTTTTAGTTGATGACTGCACAAGGTTTGTGTGGGTGTACATACTAAAGAGTAAAGACCAAGCATTTGAGACCTTTAAAAGGTTTGAGATGAAGGTTGAGAATCAATTGGGTCTAAAGATAAAAGGCCTAAGGTCTGATAGGGGAGGAGAATTCACCTCTAGGGAGTTCAATGTGTTCTGTGAACAACATGGTATAAACAGACAACTAACAACTCCATATTCACCTCAGCAAAATGGAATGGTTGAGAGAAGAAACAGAACCATTCTAAATATGACAAGAAGCATGCTGAAAGCAATAGAAATGCCACAACGTTTTTGGGCTGAGGGAGTTAGGCATTCAGTCTATCTTTTGAATAGAGTACAGACAAAAGCATTGAAAGATAACACTCCTTATGAGGCACTTAAGGGTAGAAAACCAAATCTGCAGCACCTAAAAGTGTTTGGGTTTGTTGGCTATGTCAAAGTAATGTTACCAATGATAAAGAAACTTGATGATAGAAGTATGCCTATGGTTTATTTGGGAGTTGAAGAAGGAACAAAAGCACATAGAATGTTTGATGCTACTAAAAACAAAATAGTCATCAGCAGGGATGTGTGGTTTGAGGAAACTAAAAAATAGGACTGGACTAATTATTTGAGCACATTTCAGAAGACTGATCAACCTGCTTTGTTAGAGGAGTTCCATGTGCAGCAGTCTCAACCTGGTCAGATAAGTGTAGAGTCTTGTGAGCAGGAAGTGAGAAGTGTACAGCCTGAGAATTCAGGTCAGATCACACCAGTGAATGATGTGACTCAAAGTCAAGAGGAGACAGTGTCTGGTGAAAAGATAATCTGAGAAGGTCTACTAGGGTGTTAGTGATGCCATCTAGGCTAGCTGATTATGTGTTAGATAGCAGAATTCAATATCATGCCAATAGACAAGTAGAAGAAAAGGAAGTAGAATTATTGTTAACTCTTGAAGGTGAGCCTAGGTCTTATGTGGAGGCAGTTAAGGATGAAAGGTGGAAGAAAGCTATGGATGAAGAGATTAGAGCCATAAAAAGGAACAAAACATGGGTTCTTACTGATCCACCTCTGAAATGTAACCCAATTGGTTTGAAGTGGGTGTTTAAATTGAAGAAGGATGCAATGGGAAAGGTGACCAAGCACAAAGCTAGGCTGGTTTCTAAAGGCTATGTACAACAGTTGGGAATAGACTTTGAGGAGGCATTTGCTCCTGTAGCCAGAATAGAGACTATTAGACTCATATTGGCTGTGGCAGTAGAGCTAAATTGGTCTATGTACCATCTTGATGTTAAGGCTGCCTTTCTACATGGGGACTTGAAAGAAAGTGTGTATGTATGACAGCCAGATGGGTATGAAAAGAATGGGTCTAAAACAAAGGTGTACAAGTTGTCAAAAGCTTTATATAGGCTTAGACAGGCACCTAGAGCCTGGAATTTAAAATTGAATTCTGTACTAATAGAATTGGGTTTTAAAAGGTGTCAACATGAAGAAGCAGTTTATGTTAAGCATGCAGGGAGTTCAGTAATGATTCTTGGTGTGTATGTGGATGATCTATTGGTGACTGGAAGTGATCCACTTGAAATAGACAAATTCAAACACCAAATACAGTCAAAGTTGAAATGAATGACTTAGGCCCATTATGTTATGATCTTGGAATTAAAGTTAATCAAGATAAAGAGGGGATTTCTGTAAAGCAAACAGGATATGCTACTAAGCTTGTAAAGTTAGCAGGCCTAGAGGATTGCAATGAAACCAAGGTACCAATGGAACATGGTCTAAAACTGTCTAAGAATGAAGGTGGGGCATGTAGATTCAACAGTTTACAGAAGGTTGGTGGGTTCATTGAGGTACTTGACTCAAACTAGGCCACATATAGCATTTGCTGTGGGCTATGTAAGCAGATTTATGCAGAATCCAAAAAAAGGTCATTTGAAGGCTGTTAAACACTTGATCAGATATGTGAGAGGCACTTTACAGTATGGTATTAAGTACAGAAGAGGTGGTAGTGGTGTTTTGGTGGAGTATAGTGATAGTAATCATTTGACAGATACAGATGATGGAAGGAGTACTTCTGGGAATGTATTTTACTATAACGATTGTGTTGTATCTTGGCATTCTCAAAAGCAGCAGACAGTAGCTCTATTAAGCTGTGAGGCTGAATTTATGGCTGCAACCTCAGCAGCTTGTCAAGCAGTATGGCTGAGTGGACTGCTTGAAGAGTTGACGGGTAAAGAACAGAAGAAAGTAGTGTTGTTGGTGGACAATAAGTCTGCAATTGCTTTGATGAAGAATCCTGTTTTTCATGGGAGGTCTAAGCATATTCATACAAGATTTCATTTTATAAGGGAATGTATTGAACGAAATCAAATTCAAGTTGATTTCATTTGTGGGGATTTACAAAGAGCTGATGTTTTGACAAAACCATTGTCAAGGATGAAGTTTTTGGAAATGAGGTCCTTGTTAGGACTTGAAAAACTGATGTAATGTGTATCTTGGAATTAGAGGGGAGTATGTTAGTTGAGGGTTATAGTTTTTAATTCCAAGATAGTTGAGGGACTAGAATTGTAAATTTTCTGTTTTGGTGTTATAAATGGTTGTTAACGAACTTTAGTTCACAATTAATAAAATCACATTTGAATTCTCTGTAATTGATCTTTGGTACATGTTCTTATTCCCAAGCCTTTTTATAATAAGGGAAATAAAAGGATATATATGGAAAGTGGAAAAAAAAAATTGAGTTCATGAGTTCTTTTTAGTGGAAGAAAGTATAGAGAGATTAGAAATATTGTGTTCCTAAGGCTTTTAAAATATGAAAGTGGAAACAAAAGAAATTCAAAGTTTATATAATCTTTCATCCTAACTTTCTTTCCAAAATGAAAGGAAAATAAAAAAACATAAAGAAAACACATAAAATCTAAATGCTTTTTATGTCCCTGAGATTTAATAAAAATTGTCATTTGAATCCAAAATTTTAAAATGTTACCATTTGCATCCAAAGGTTTCACTAAAATTGCCATTTGAATTCATTTGTCAATAACTAACTAAAACGGATAACTTTTTTCGTTAAGTTTTTAACATTAGAGTTATTCTAGTAAAAAAAGTATAAAATAAAGAACCAACCCACGTGAGAGCTTTTATATATTTAGCTTATTTTGATAATTACAGTTATGATTTGACTCTATAATAGCCTTTTATTATTTTGTTTTGTTGATGTGTTTTGGTTTAGTAATCATGTTACTTTTGCTCATTTTATTAAACATAAATTTCATGGGTTTAAAGTTTAATTATGGTTACGATGATTGATGTTTTATGATTATTATTCATGAACAGTTAATGTTATATTATTAATCGTTTTTATACTTTTATGATTAGTTGTCTTTTATAGTTATAATTCATATAATTTATGTTATATGATTTGTTTGTTTATTTATATATATTTTTGGTTTTGTATGTTTTATAAAGTTAGAAATAAATCACTTTTAGCTAGTTACACTTATATTTTTTTTATTTAATATGACGTCTAGAGATATTTTTCTTGATAAAATGAAAGAAATACTGACCTATCAATCCTGGTAAATTAAAATCACAATGGTGATTATCAAAAGATACTGAACGCATAAAACTTATCATGTAGAGTTGATTTTTTATTTTGTAATTGTTTTGACTAAAATACCTTTAATGTAGGAAACTTAACGGAAAACCTTAACGGCGTTAAGTAGGAGTAGTTAAGTGGATTCAAATGATAATTTTTGTGAAACTTATGGATGCAAATGTCAAATTTAAACTTTTGGATTAAAATGACAATTTATATAAAACCTCAGGTATGTAAAATGCATTTAACTTTTATTTTTATTTCTTTTAAACTCTAGAGAATGAAAATATAATATTTCTCCAATTTTCTCCCGCTTTTTTTTTTCTTATCAATTCTTTTTTTTTTCTCATAAATTTTCTTTCTTTTATTTTCTTTCTTTTATTATATTCGAGAACATAGCGGCACTATCAGTTCACTAACTTCTAGACTTCTAGTGACACACATCCGACTTAACCATCACTCAAAGACACCACCTCTAGCGTCTCCACCATCCAAAATTAAAACCCAAACTCAAAATTACTATATTTCCATTTGTGACTCGGTGATATGAAAAACAGCTCAAATTTGAACCCAAAACTTTTGTTAGTGGGAAAGACATTGAAATCAATCAATTTTGGTGTATTGGACAAGTGGTGTTGGTAGAAGATGGCCAAACCCAAAATCAAAACCCAATCTAAAACTAAGAAAATCGATGACAAACAATCAAGGTAGTCGAAGTCTCAAGCTGAAATGTGGTCGTTAGATAGCCACCGTGAATGTGGATCCCACTTGGATCATTACTTTTCCATCGAGGGTCGAAATTATTCCTTTTTTATTAATATAGTTGTTTTAACGGATGGTCTTCAGTTTAGAATAAATTATTTGAATTAAATTGTTCACTTTTTCGAGAACCACCACTTTCTTGCTAAGGTTTGTGAGGATGGTCGTTGAAACAACACTACCATATCTAGTGTGCCCTTTGGACCTCGCTACCCAATTTTAATAAATCAATGTTCAAAAGATCGACCGCTACAAGGGAGCTACCGCCCCCTTACCCCGCTACTAGGGGCACTGCCCAGACCCCCGCCAAAAGAGCCATGCCCCCTTAGAACACCTTAAGAAACTATGAGGTTCTAATACCAAAGATCACAATGAACTCAAAAAACATGCATTCCGCACCTACTGACTTGTTTAATGAATATTATGATCATATTAGTCAAATAGTTAATCTAAATACACTAAAATATTTAAGAGTGGATGGTGGCGATAGCACCCCTTAGGACTTGGGTTTTATTTCTGATTTACTTTTTATTCATGAATATATTAAATTACACAATTTATTTTAAATAAATTACATATATAGACCCTTAGTAAACTATTTTAAGAAACTACATAATTAGTCTTTTAAAGTAAAAGAATTGAAATGTCCTTTGAACTTAGAAGTAGAGCTAAGAAAAGTTAGTATTATTGTCTAGGGTCGTTCAAAAAGTTTGTGACTTGTAGCTCGCCCGAAAAAAGTTCCTTTGAAGTTAGCGTGTTTATAAACGAGCAGATCCGGCTTGGTTCAGTTTGTAAACGAGCCGAACTCGAGTCATGGTCAGTTTTGCTCGTGGCTCGCTTGTTTGCTAGCTTGTTGAATTGCTTATGGGCTCGCTTGTTAGCTCATTTAAAAATAAAACTTAAATTATACTATGTATAAATTTTAAACTAAATTTATGCTATATATTTAAAAATATCATTAAACTACCTTTAGTAAACCCGTATATTAGACGGGTTGAATTTATAAAATATTATTAAGATATGATTGAAATCTTTCCTTATAAATAAAATAAAAATTTACATTTTTTTTAAAATACCAATTATAAAATATTTTGTATTTTTAAAAAAGTTTGATGTTCTAAAAATTTTTCTAATTTTATGAAAAATTATTTTCTTAAAAATAACATTAGTAAAAAGATCTCTTTCTTAATTTATTAAGAGTAAAATGTTATTTTCATCCCTAACGTTTTGTTAAATTTATCATTTCAATCCAAAAATTATTATTTTTTGTCATTTCAGTCACTATAGTTTACCAAATGTTGCCATTTTCATCCACTCCACTAACACCGTTAAAACTTCGTTAAAAATCCGTTAAATATGATGGTATTTTATGAATTTTGAACACCCTAAATATTATTGTTAGTAATTAATGTGATTATTAAATATAAGAGAAGCACGAAAAAAAGATAAGAAGGAATATGATGTTGACAAGTATCCCTAGTAGATATCTTTTTATTAGAGTAGGGAGATTGTAAACTTGTTTAATTAAAATCACTTAGTTTAACCATCAAGACTAATTTCACGATAATAAAATGGGTAGGGTTATGATAAAAATGAATTTAATCTAAAAAGTTTAAAAATAATTATGGCTTAACACCATGTTCTTTTATTATTTTAAAGAGGATGACATTTTGGTTATTATGTCAAATACATCAGTTTATTGTGTTATATTACGTTTATTTTGTCATATATTTTATATTATTTGTTATATGTATTTATCATTGTATTTTATGTTTTAGATTATTTTGTATTATTAATGTCATTGTTTCTATAGATTGTATAAACTTGTTATCTATCATTATGTTTTACAATTAGAACTGCACAATAATACTTCACAAATGTATTTATCAAAACTTATAATGTCAAAAATAACAAAATGTGTTATTTTTATCATTGTTTTTTATACATTTTATAAACTTGTTATCTATCATTGCGCTTTACAATTAAAAGTATACAATGATGTTATTTCGATAATGCATTTTTCAAAATTCATAGTGTTAATGACGATCAACAAACATAATTAGACATTGTATTATTTTGTCATTGTTTTTAATATATTAGATTAATTAGTTGTTAATATATTATTGTTTTTACTTATTGGAGATACACAACAAAGTTATTTATCATTATACTTTTTAAAAATTCATCATTGTACAAAAACACAATAATATTTAAAAAAAAACACAATAATTAACAAAAATATACAATGACAAAATGATGAGATATGAGCTTATCCTGTATGATTTTAAAATTTACAAAATCATTGTTATTTAGTGAAAATATATCTTATCTTATCTTACTATTTTAATAAAAGTATAACTAAGGGTGACACGTGTCGCCACCACATTCATTCTCAACAAAATTTTTCCGCTTATCTCTGCTATTAATGATTATATTAATTACTAATAATTTTATTTAATTGTTTTCTAATTTAAAAATAGTTTTTAATAAGTAAGAAATATTTTTATTAATGTTATTTCAAAGAAACAACTTTTATAGAAAGAAATTTTTCTAAAACATCACAAATTTATAAATACGAAATATTTTAAACTGATATTTTAAAAAGTAAAAGTTTTATATACAAAAAAAATTAAAATTGGGAGTTATAATAAGAGAATTTTTGAAAATGATATTTTTTAAAACGGTTTGTTTTGAAATAAATATATTTAATTTATTTTTTGAAAAAAGAAAAAAATAGTTAAAAACAAAAGTCATTACTCATACGTAATTACCATTGTATCTTATCTTAAAATATTATTTTATAATTAATAATTTTATTTTATTTAATATTTTATTTATTAAACCCGTGTAATACACGAGTTTACTAAAGCTAGTTATTGTTATAATATTATTTACTACCGATTTAACTGTTTTGTGTAACACATCATCGCCAACAAGAGTCAACTCGGTCACAAAATCAATTGAACCATTAACAAACAAGATACACCCATTTATATATTTAAATGATAAGGATAACATCAAGTGGTACCCTAAACACAACTTAATGACACATGACCATGGAGACAAGGGTGTGATGTTTGATTAGTAATAAAGTAGAGTTTTGTCCCCTAAACTTTAAGAAGCACATGTTCTTTCTCTCGTTCTATGAACCCATCCTTTTCCTCTATTATTGTCAATGGATGTTATGTCCAAATGATGTTATATGGTAGGGGATATGACACATCGATAGTAGTTTGAACTTTGTATTCATAACTCATATATTCAAATAATGTCCAAATGATGTAGTTTGAACTTTGTAACTCTTATATTGAGGTACTATTTTGTGTAATGATTTGTTATATTATGTATGGGTTAACACGTGATTGGTGATATTTTATATAATATAGTTAACTAGATTTAGTAAACCCGTGTATTACACGGATTTAATAAATAAAATAATAATTATAATAAAAATTTAATAGTTATAAAATGATATTTTAAGATAAAATATTATAAGTAATGACTATAAATAATAAAATAATAATATCATAAATAATAAAATAATAATATCAACTTTTTAATCTTTTTTTAACTTTTTTTTATTTTAAAAAAAAAATTAAAAAAGTTTGTTTCAAAACAAACATTCTAAAGATGTAATTTTTTAAAACATTTTTATTACAACTCCTAATTTTAATTAATTTTTGTTTATAAAACTTTTACTTAAAAATCTAATATTTTTAAAAAACTTTGCTATTTTAGAAAAATTTCTCATTTTATAAATATTAATTTCTTTAGAAACAATATTAATAAGAAGATTTATTTTTTAATTTATTATTCGTAATTAATGTGATATTAATAGAAGAGAGAAGCAGGAAAATTTTGGTGAGATGAAATATGGTGATAACATGTGTACACCATAGTTACTCTTTTATTAGAGTAGTAAGATAAGATAAGAAGTAAGATATTTAAATATGGGAAAACTTCATAGAATAGTAATCAAGTTTTAGTAGTGTTCTAATTAGTTTACTCATATTTTTATTTGTTCCAATCAGGTCACTAAAGTTTTAAAAGTGTTTCAATTAGGTCACTAATATTTATATTTGTTCCAATCAGGTCGCTATAGTTTTAGAAGTGTTCCAATTAGGTCACTCATATTATTATAATTTTTTTAAATAATTCACAAAAATTTTAAAATAATTTGGTTTTTTCATAAATATTGTTAATATTTTTAAACATTTTAAATTTTTTAAAACTTTTTGCAACTTATGAATGACTTAATTAGAATACTTTTGAAACTTTAGTGATCTAATTGAGACAAAAAATTTTATGAGTGACCTGATTGGGACAAAAAACTTTATGAGTGACCTAATTAAAACAATCTTAAAACTTGATTACTATTTTACAAAGTTACCCCTTTAAATATCTTTTAAAGTTTCTAGATATTAGTGATGATAATAAATACTTCACAATATTATTAATAATTACTAAATATAATTATACATATACACACCTTACTTATAGATCAAACAAACAAACGCTCAATGCACAATGCACACACATCTTTAGATTTCACATCATGCTATATGGTAGTTAAAATTATTTACATGGTAACCAAAAGCATATATTAAATTAAAAACACTACAGAATTTCTTTTAAAAATTGATTAGTTATAAATATTTAGATGTGTCGGTTGGGGGAATTCAACTAATAGTTTTAATCGGCATTCAATTCTTAAGGTGTTTTGCTGACAATTGAAGGTTGCTTCGGTTTATATCGTGTGGGGTGATGTAACTATTTTTGTATGATGACTTGAAGTTCTTCGGTTCTTGCACTAGTGACAGACTATGTATTAGAGCCTCTTTATAAAATATATGAAAAGGGTATGGTTACTATTGATGGTGAAAATTTTAAAGTGTTTGTGGAAGAGTTCGAGGGTTATCTATATTGTTAAAAAAGGTTGGGGATACCGAAATGAGAGTGAAAATACCTTGGAAGAGATTATCAAGACTTCTAAATAAGATGGTTAAGAAAATGACATGGGGCATAATAATGATTGTAATAAAAAGCAACAAAGCATAACTGATGACGATCTATCTGTAGGAAATGATTTATAAGAAGGGAAGTTAGTAAAATCCCAAGGTGTACAATAAGATGTGGAAGAACAAATGCAATGATTCAAATTCAAATACACCTTCTCATCCTCCTGGTTTTAGTGACGTGTGTGTGGGGGTCGCGGAGAGGGGGGGGGGGGGGGTGTTAAGTAGATGAAGATATCTTATCTTTTCAGAGGCAATAATTTCAAACATGATGGGAAGTATGTCGAAAATTTGTGGGGTATCAGGCAAAGAGGTAAAACCAGCGGGTTTTTCTTTAATCTAGAAATACAATCATCGACATGGGGAAACGAATGAGATATGATATGACATGAAGTGAAGCTATCCTTGAAGAATTTATTAACGTGCTAGTGATCTGTTAGTTAAACTGTGAATATTTTGTCCCTAAACGTTGTGGAATGAGGAATGTAAGAAAGGAGGAAAATAATGAGGCTTTGTAATACCTATAATGTGAATTTCTTGACCTTGCAAGAACTCATATGTCTAGTGTTGATTTGTTTAAAATCAAGTGTGTTTGTGGGGATTACCAATTTGATTTTGTTGTTCGTAGTGCCAGAAAGATTCAATGGAATTTTTTCCACATGGGATAATAGGTGCCTCAATGGAATTTTTTCCACATGGGATAATAGGTGTTTGCAATAAAGGTTGTATTTAGTGATGATAAATATGTAATTGTCGGGGCCAATGGGTGCGACACCCCACCTATAACGAGGACGGAAGTACACAATTGATACAAATTATAGCATAAGCAAACTAAGCTTTCATTTTTAGAACTTAAAACATTCCGAGTACTATGTATTATTTATTTACAATATCAAACAACTAAGAACTTCTATGGCTTTAGGTTATACTGTCTCGAGATTTGCATCTCCACATTGTTCCTCGGGTTATTGCACTGATAACCTGTGATATATATACTCACAATGGCGTTCGTTAATGTTGGTGAGCTCATGCTAAACAACGTACAAAAATTGACTTTGATATATATACAATATGAGTTATGATATTTGGTTCATAGGCACAGTGTTATTACTGGTTTCACCACAACCATCGGGAGTGGGTTTGTCAGACTCCTCCGGTCGTCAAATAGGTATGAGCATGTGCTTGATGCATACGAGGAACTCTATCCTTCTTTCAGCTAGTTCGACACACCCTGTTAAATAAAACAGGACTCGTATACCCCTAAAGACCCCTGCATATTTGTAAGCATTATAATTATTACCAGTACAAACGCTATAAGTATATTATCATAGTTTGAAAACAGTCATGATAACTGACATGTTTACAGTGACTTAACAATTGATAATAGTGGATAGTATAATTTGGCATTATCTCAGAGTCCTAATACAGTTTAAGTAATCCAAAGTTAGGTAAAGATACAACTAACTCGTTATTGTCATGGTTGGATATTGGCTAACACTATCTTATTTAAGCATGAGTGATTAGTTTATGCTAGTGCAGTGCAATAAATCAAAATAACTGAACCGTAACCGAAATAACCGACACAACCGAACCGAAAAAACTAAAAACAATAAGAAACCGACGATTTGGTTTGATTATTTTTTAAAAACTGATTTTTTCGGTTTGGTTATGCCTGTAACAAAAATCTAAAAAACCAAATCGAAACCATAAAACCGAACTTGTAAATTTAAAGGTGTATCCATATACTAATAAACATAAGTAGCCTATAAATTACTTATCTAACTTATGCTATCTAAAATAGATAGAATATTTAGGTTTTGAGAATAATTTTTAAACTTTTTTGTTTGGTAGATTAAATTGTTTTATTGAATATCTTGTTATTATATTTTATGAATTACAAATAATTTTAATATCAAGTAATTTATAAGAATATAGAGATTATGTTTAAAGATCAATAAAATAATGTAAGCATAAAATTTCTAGCTTAAATTCATTAACTTTAAACTAACAAAATTGAAGAAACCAAAACCGAACCGAAACTAAAGTGAAAACCGAAAATACCAAAAAAACAGAAATCGAACAGTTTTAAAAACCTAGTAACCTAAATATCGGTTTTTGGTTTCAGTTTTAGGCTAAAACTAATTCAAACCGACCATGCACACACCTAATCCATGTCTAACTAAGGTTATCCTACACAATACTCACTCTAACAATAACCCTAACACCTAAAAATGGTAATCTTACACTAATACTACTTCTAAAATCAATTCTAAAATAAATAATAATTAATTTGACATAACTTAAACAAAAATATAACTTAAAATTATCTACGACAGGTTGATATAAAGTCTTTTTACTCGTGCCCCTACTCGAGTTCTAAAAACGACTAATAATAATACCCAACGGGATATTGAATACTCGAGATTATCTTTATACTAAAGTGTTCCCATGATAAATTCATACCCTAAAAATTCAATGTGGGATACGTTGATGTGGGATGAAAGTGAGCAGGCTAGATTTTTGCTTACTTAGTGATAAGCCTGTCTGCTTGCTTATTTATATAATAATTCAAGTGTTTTATTCATTTTTGTCTTATAACTTTTAAAATATAGTGTTCTTTAAAATTTCGAATATGTCGTTGGAACGGGCTTGTTTTTCTCAATGAGCTGATCAAAGTTTCATTAAAAACAAAGTAAGTTCGAATATAATATATTTTATTATTATTGGACGGTCTCCTAAAATAATAAATGCTCGTCAACGTATCTAATCTTTCAAATAGACATCTTACTCATTACTAGTTTGACAATATTTAAAACACAGATCTCTTATTCTTTACTTTTATTATTATTATGTCAAGATTTGGGGTGTTACAATGGGTATACTTGAAGATAATATTTTTATGGTTAATGTTTATGCCCCTTAGATGAGATTGGTAGAAGACAAGTTAGGTGTGTAATCAGATATTAAACTTTATGCATCATAACCCATGTAAGCGTATGGTTTTTGGTGATTTTAATGTTGTTAGAGCCATGAAAAAGAGAATTAACACTTTATTCTTTCAATCGATTGCAAATTCATTTAATAACTTTATCTCATGTGCGGAGCTTATTGACTTTTCTATGGGTGGTTAGCGGTTTACTAAGATTGATAAAGATTGTATAGAGATTGGTAAACTTGACATATTCTTGTTTGTAGAAAAACTTATATGTAATACCCTAAAAATTTAAGAGGTTTGTTTTATTTGTATAGATAACATGACTAGAGTTTTCAGCCTATATTACTCTAATAAAGTTGTTTTATGTAAGTGATAACTTTGCATAATAATAACAAGAATACTGATTAAATATATGTTAACACTTGTTTATTGCGATAACCCGTTAACTTAACTACTGGTTTGCAGTAGGCCACACCGCCACTGTAAGTTTGATTTAAAGTGGTAAAACTAGTGATCCAACACGAACGTTAAAATTTTTTTAAAAGAATATAACAAGACTATACTCGAATTAAAGATATTAAAATGATTTATTTAACGGTGTAATTTGTATAAAAAATTACATCATACAAAAAAGTTAAGAATGTTTTTAAAATAATAATTTTTTTAAAAAGGGAGAAAATTTTTGAAAATGGACGGAAAATCGTTACATCAATAATGTAATGTGGTTTAAAAGTTAGTTACATTATATCGTAATTATGGTGTAGGTGTTTATTACATTAGTGTTAACAATTTATCGCAATAAATATGAGTTAACAAAAGAAACTTACCCATGATAACCAAGTTTTAAAAATGTTCAAATTTGATTTGTTTTCATGATTTACACACATTTGTAAACCTGATGTAATAACACGGATGTTTAGAAAATTCTTAACATAACCCGTTCGTAAAGAAAATACTACTTTCAAAACGGAAACTTGTTTACAAGCCATGACTTAACTAACATTAACTATTAATTCATTAAAACTCCATTGAAGATCAACAACTTGAAATGCTTATAATCAACTATACCTTACAAACATAAATATAAACTCTATCAAACCCATCTCAGATTCTTTAAAATACCATACCTCAAAGTTAATATCACAACATTCATTGATGCATCCAAGACTTGATCACTGTAACTTAGTCTCTTCCCGCAGTTAACGTGTTTACAATTTGAATTACACATATACTCACCAAACACATTATGATCAACACAAATCACATTTAATTATATGTAACATCATCACAAATAAGTATATGCATCAAATATCAAGAGTCAAGAAAGTGTATAGATGATGGAGTTGAGGGACTCATCAATTGATATTGGACTCTGAAACTGAATCTGATTAGATGGGATGCCCACGAGAGAAACCAAAACAGAAACAACTAAAATTGGGCTGGGCATAGATTTGAATATAATGACATTTTGATTGTGTAATGAGCAGGCCCAAATGAGAAAATGAAAAAAAAAAAAAAAAAAAGGAGGGCCCCAAAATATGTAGGAGTTCACACCGGAGAGTGCTGACGTGGGCAGAAGCCGGCAATCGCAGCAAGAAGGGGGCGGAAGCCTACCTCTTCGTATACTCCTATCATGTATTATGTTCTTAGAAAGTTGCAATTCTTATAAATCTTGTCTAATTCGTTATACTAGTCGTTTATCTAGTTTAATGTCACACCCACATTCCATGTAAGTATTCTCTTCCATCTTATATTTTTGCAGTCATGACTTTAAATTAAACATGCGTCTATTAGAATATAAGTAGCAAGAAGGCCATAGGTCTCGGTGGAGCTTCAAAAAAGTTTGACAATAGTTATAGAGAAGCTACGAAAATAAATAGAAGATCATGTAGTAATGATGATTTAGTTTTAATTAATTTTTTGAAAAAGTACTACTGTATCCTTTAAATTATTTTAATGTTTCTTTAAAATATTATAATTACTATTACTATTACTACTAGGGGTGTTCATCGGATCGGATAACGGATTATTCGGATTATTCGGATATGAAAATTTCAGGACCCCATCCGAAATCCGATCCGATCCGAATAAGGATATCTCTATCCGATCCGAATCTATCCGAATTCAATTCGGATCGGATTCGGATATATATCCGAATAATCCGAATTTATCCGAATAAACTAAATAACAAAATTTTTTATTTTTTTATTCTTAATTTTTTTTTGTTAATTTTTTATTCTTAATATTTTATAAGTTTAAAATCATAACAAAAGATATAAAATATAAAAATACAAATTTGATGTGAACCCAAATTAAAACATAATAGCTAATTATATAAAACCCGAAAATTATAATCTCTAATTTAGAAGAACAATCGATTATTGTATAATTATTTAGGATTAGATGACTAAAATGTGTTAATATTCTTTAATATTGAGTTGAAAATATAATAGGTAGTTGGCTAATGAGTATTAGGCTAAAAACATAGGTGAATTCTTATTCGGATTAATCGGATATCCGAATAATCCGAACAATCCGAATAAAAAAATTATGAAATCCAAAATCCGATCCGAAATCCGAATAAGGAATTCGGATTCGGATGAGATCCGATCCGAATATCCGAATAAGAATTCGGATCGGTTTATTCGGATTTGGATACGGATCGGATTTCGGATATTTTCGGATATCGGATTTTTTGAACACCCCTAATTACTACTCTATATTAAAAAACAAACTTGATGAATAGTATAGTAGATTTGTAAATCTTGTCCGTTGATTTTCTTATGGACGGTAGATCTGTTTCTTGACCGACGCGTGGCCAGGGTTACCTATCGTGGCATCGGCTTGGGTGATACACAGTTCCTCCGAAGTGAACGGTGTGAATCTTCGTTCCCGCAACAACCACATCGTCCTCTTTATCTACTTTAATTCTTAAACTTCTCCCTAATTGTAGATGTATTAATGCTGTATATTTCATTTTATAACTGCTTATGGTTACCGATTGTGATGCTTTTACTATTTTTTATGGGAATCGATCATGTTGGTTTTGTTGATCTTTGCTTTTCAGCTTGCTATCGCCAATTTAACTTCCATTTTTCATTAGCTATTGGTTCTGCTGTACGCAGATGCGGCAGACTAACACCAGTTATAAGGAAAGAGGTGACAGAAAACAGGGTAAAAGAAAATTCTATTCTAGAGGCCATTGATTTTGAACTCTCTGTGTTTTTCAAGTACAAGCCAGGTATACCGGTCTGTTCTTACTTAGGCCATCTTTAAGTATATCATTTCTTCAATGATTCGTGTTGAATTTCTTAGTTGGTTAGAAATCAACAGCTGTGTCATAAAAAGTTGGAGTTGCAAAAAATTTATACCACTTGATTTCTGAATGGATGAGATAGGATCTTGATTTTAAAACCTTCATTGAACGTGACCATGTAATGTATATATCACCCATATAAGCAGGTTAATTCATTAAACTATTTTAGTTGTTGATTAAAAAATAATGGTGGGTCGACCCAGCCAAACCCGTCTATGTACCGAATGACCCAATTAATGATTTTGCAATAATATATTATTTCATATCATTTTACACTCTGTAGGATTATGTCATATAAGGATTCATATTATTCCCATAGGATTTGTACCATTTCACACTATGTTGTATTGATTCATGTCATTGTACGCCTACTTCCTATGGATCTCGAGTATGCAACTTCTCGAGAATTAGAACACTCTTTTAAGAAGCTGGTGCAGGTCTGACCTAAAGACAATAGACGCTAGACTGTACTAGGTTGAGTACGTAGTTCTAATAGCCATCACCTGCGTATTGGTTCTATTTACTAATATGTAATCTGTATGCTTTGATGAGTATTGTCTTTTTTAATGATTTTTATGATTCCATGGTATATTATCTTGGTTTGATGAGTATGGTTTTTTTTGATGATTTTTATGATTCCATGGTATCTATAGTATCTTGCTTTGATGATTATGGCCTTTTTTTGATGATTTTTATGTTATCATGGTATTTGTATTATCCAAATAAATCATGATTTTATAAGGTTTGATAAGTTGAAATCCTAGAAATCTTGGTATTTGATGTTTCTTTTGCATATACAGTGTTTGGTTGTGGATAACATTGTGCTATCTTAAAAATTTAAGATTTGACACCAGACAAGTATAAAGAGTATACTTATATCTCATTTTTATTAGTTTTGAAATGTTTTTGTGTTAAAAAAAAAAAAAAAAGACTTGAACGGTGTTCACATGCATTGCAAGTATAAGACATGTAGGCAGTTGACTACACCGAATGCAAAAAGAAGCTACAACCAAAAAGATCAAAAATGTCATTTTAAAACCACGGCTACTTGGCGGAGCCAAGTCACATTTAAGCTAATTATTTTTTTTTTCTTCTGTTGCTTTTGAAAAAAAACTAAACTACCTCATGCTATAGGAAGATTAGAGAAAACGAAAGTTAGATGCAAATTGAGATTGTCCGTCTTTATTTTCAGCTTTGTATTTCTTAATTGGGTTTTTGAATACATGTGCGTACTTGAGTTGCTTCATGATAGATACAAATGCATTTACTATTTGCGTTATGCAGGTGATCAAGTGCGTTATACGTTCTTGTAGGGTTGAAAGATATTTGGATTATATCAAAGCCGACTTTTTTATATGGCAGTTTGATGCAGCACATGGTAAGATTGAGTATTAAAGGAAGTACAAGAAAAGGTTTAGATTCAAAAGGAAGAGGGGGAGTGAACTTGCTCAGATTGTTTGCACAGTCTTCTTTGAGGTCATTTTTACAAGCAAGGATTTAGTAGTGTAAGTGCCGCCTCTACCTTTTTAACGGATTTGTACTCTTATCAATATGTCGATTTCTCATTCAATTTACTGTCAGCAAATCGTTCCTGGGTTTTGATATGGTGGTTTGAAATCTACTTAATTATGACAAAAGTAAAATTTTTATTATTTTCCCCTCTGCAACATTACAGTTGATTTACAATTTTTTTAGTCATGGAAATGGGAGTTAGTTTTGTTTGTTCAGAGAAGATAAGTGAGGTTTATAAACTTTTTAAGGACTTTGATTTTAGAATAGTGATAAAATTAACCATCTTTTCATAATTTTACGTTATGAGTGGCTATCAATAGGTAGCTATTGTAGCAGAGAATATACTAACATTATGTGAATGAAACCATCTTGTAGAGTTCTATATCTCTCCATCTGCATGGAATTATTTTTAATCTTCTTTTTTGTGTATATATTTTTATTTTTTTGCTTTGCCAGGTGTTGAATATGCTTCTCTTGAAGCGTGCTTTGAAATATACATTTGTAACTTATTTGTTAGAAAGTGTAAATTTTCTTTAGCATATATGATTCCAACAACAGTCTTTTTTTCTTAGCAATTTCTTAACTACAAAAATGTAAGCTGATCAAAAGTGTATGAAATAAAGTGAAAAGGAGTGATATATGCTTGATTTTAGATCTTTCTCTCTTTTAGAAACAGAAAGCTATATGCTCAACAATCAAATAATATTTTTGCTATGCCCATGCAAATGCCTACTAGATATTAAAAATCATATTGATTATTGCAGTCTTTTGATGTGTTACTTTGTATACCGGATAGTTTCATATTGTGACATGGTGGAATCCTCGCGCAACGCGCGTGGAAAAGAAAAAACTAGTTTTCCTGAATTAATAACTTTGGTTTTCTGTTTTCCCGCCTCTTCTTAAATTTACTATTTTTCCCTCTTCTGACTTTTCACTAGAGTGAACTTAAAGAGATCCTATGACAAATAAACCCCAAACTGTTACGATAATGTTTATTCTTTTTGAATGATATTGGCAAAACAAATAGATAACTATAAAAAAAATTACATAAATGGTCATTGTGGTTTGATTATATTGCATGATTGGTCTTTAAACTTTGAAAATTGTAAAGTTAGTTCAAATTTTTGTATAGTCATTGCAATTTTGGTCCTCGAATTTTACAAAATTACAAAGTTAGTATAAACTTTTATGTGAGTGTTGTATTTTTAGTCCCTAAAATTAAATTTAAAAGTTAGTTTAAATTTTATGAAATGCATAAAAATAGATAAATTTATTGCGATGGACCAAACATACAATGTTTACACAAAAGTTTGAACTATATTTATAATTATTAAAGTTTAAGAACATAACATGCAATTTGATTAAATCACAGGGATCATTTATGTATTTTCTCAAGAACTATATATAAACAAATAGAAAATAGAAGTGTGTTGTTAGATTCTTTTATGCTTGCAATTAACAAAGAGCATAATGAATACTCTTGACTTTATGGTATAGGTGTTACCAATAAAATGATAAAAAAATATATGGTGGCGATGTATTTTACATGCTTCCGGGGGTCTTATCAAATAATTCAAAGTGAGAGTTCAAATTAAAAGTGAACTAGGGTTGATCACCTCGCGCGTTGCGCGAGTGGTAATCGTGTCAAAGCAAGGCTCAGATAAACACATGTTATCCAATGATCATAATATCTCACAGTTTAACGTGTTACCATCATAGCCAGTTTAAAGCGATGTTCCAAACGCGCACAAACATCGTTTTACTCATCATAGACGTGAGCATTTAAAAAATAAAGACACGCTCAACCGTGGCTACGGGCTGCGAACTTTTAAAATCTTGGTTCATTAACTTTTAGGACTGCTTGTCAAATTTAGGCTCAAATATCATGATTCAATGTGGCTGCAAAACAGGTCGCCGCGCCAAACACTGAACAAAAATTTATATCATCACAACCTAACAAGTACGTGTCAATGCGCGTAGTGCTACTGATCACGGTCTTAGGCAACAAAACAGCTTGCCATTTAGGGTCAACACCATCCAAATTCATCAACCTCTCAGATAAGCCATGCCCCTCATCATAGAGTGACACAATCATAACCAACATATAAAGCATCAACCAAAGTATCATTTTCTTACGGTTTATAATGCTCACGAACAGGGCAAAACAAACACGAAGGAAACTTTCGTTGCAAGCATCAAGTTATTAAGAACAATACGGTTGCTTGCTTTTGTGTTTGACACAAGGTCTGCCTGTCAAATGACGTGTCAGTCATCCTCATCAAGTGAAACAACCACCACCCTACAAAATCAGGGTTTATAGCTCAAGATCGTTACATTAATAATCAAACAGAACATTAAACAAAAATCAAAGGACTAAACCAAACAAACCACCAGAGCCAAGCAGAAATGGGCGACAAAACATACCACAAACAAACCACCAGAGCCAAGCCGCCACCACCGTGGTCATCTGCTGTCGGCTAGACCGTCATCTAATCAAGCAACAACCAAAAAAAATTAGGGTTTACTACAACAGTTCGAAATCAACACAAACAACTAAATTAGAACCCAAAATAGGGAGAATGGAGAAACCAACGACATGCATAGCAGCCTCGCCGCCACGGCAGGCCGCCAGGACGGCTGCTGTAGCGCGGTTCCATCTCTCCGTCAAACACCACCGGCATAAGCCTTGAAGGGTCAAATTATGCCAAGTGGAAGACAATCAGAGAGATCAACAAAGATCGACCACTGCCTTAACATCGAGGCGGCCCCAAGAACAGAACCATCGATAACGCCACCGGTGGCCGCCACAGGCAATGGATCCGACCATTAACATGCATGTCAGACACCGCCTCACCCCTTCGTAGTGGCGGCGTCAAGCGGCCCACCAAACACCACCATCACCACCCACCGCCATCGGCCGTATGTTCTCATCTTCATCGACCAACCGACTTAGGAAAACCAACACAATCAGACAAACCCTTGAATTCGAATGAAATCACAAAAACATTTCATCAACTACAGAAGACTAAGATTCTGGTTACGAAAACCCCAAAATCATAGACAAACATGAACCAGATAAACAAAGATGGAGATTCAAGGTTAGAAACCTCAGTTAGGGTTTTCCAAAGACCTCGAATGAAAGTCTCAGATGAAGTATCTCCATCATCATCGACATGAAGCAACAAATTAGGGTTCTGAACCATAAACATCAAAAACATCAAATTTTCGTCTCAGGTGAGTGTTTGTCTACCGTCATCGACCAATCGGAACCCCGTAAGGCCTTGGTAGGCTAGAAAAAGCCTCCTAGAGGCGGCACTCAACCTCTGCCCGGCTTATGGGTGGTCCCCGGAACCACCCGTTGTGCATCGACACAAAGGATGGCCAATTTCCATGCATGCTAGAGGCGGCTGCTGCGCAGCACACAGGTGGCACCCGCTTCCCAAGCAACCGCTGCCGGTCATCGGCGGGAGGCACACGATGATGGTAGCAGAAACCGCCGACGTCCAAGACTTGAACCAGAGGGGGTCAAGACGCAAACAACCGCCACCGGTCATCGCCTGGCCAGATACGCAACCGTCCCCGACCCCTCCGCCCAAGCCCACCATCAGCGGCAATCTGTCTCTCTCTACCACCGAACTGTCAAAACCCAAAAACAAAACATATGATATAAAAGGCACAAAGGAGGTCAAAATGTAAATACCATAAACATGTGTGGCCAACATCAAAACAAAATAGAATCAACTATTCCTTCGAGTTTGTTTTTAAATATATAGGATAATGTTGCATCTGTATACTAAATGCATTATAATTTATGCATTTGAGTGTAAAAAAGGTTAGTATTTTTTTTTAACAGAACTATAATAAAGGTTTCATTTAATTTTATAAAAAAGAAAATTTTTGTAACACCCGAAAATTTTAAAAGAAGAGAAAAGTGAAGAAAAGGAAAAAATAGCAAAATAACCCAAGTAAAGAGGTTAAAGTTGTACATGGGGCAAAGATTTTTATTAATTTGTTCAAAAGATGGTATGGCCACCCAAATCATCTCCTGTACCATCTTTCCATTGGATTTTTAGAGAGAGAAAGAGCAGAATTCTCTCGGTTCTAAAGAGAGGAAGAAGAAGAAGCTGAATTCAGGTTAGTTTTCTTATTTTTGGGGTGTTCTTGGCTGCTTTTCAGCCTTCGGGTATGTGCTTATGTGCTTGTATGTGTTCGGTTGTGTGTTTTTAGTGTTTCTAGGTGTTTGAACTCATAAGCATTCGGGTTTGAAGAAGTCTTACTCGAAAGTTGCAAGAGGTGAGTTCTAGATCCTCGTTTTTAAATAATTTAACTTGTTTTGGGGCTGAAATGTATGTTAGAATGTTTTTTTTATGAATGTTGGGTGTGTACCCGTATATGTATACATGTGCTCTGTTGGGTGGGTTTATGATTTGGGAAGATATTTGTCACACCCTCAATTTCCACGAACGGGGTAATACCGTTAGGCGCATGACATACCAGGATCTCAGCCATTAGTTACACCAAACGACGCAACAATTACAAAACATAATTGCTCATTTAATTAAAGTTGCCCAAATCAGAGTTAAATATGAAAACAAGAAAGTAATGCGGAAGCGTATTAGTTTATAATTCAAACGGCGCAAACACGCGCAAAACCAGATAAGTGTAATGTGTAGAAAAATGCAATTGTTCTTTGTTGACCCAATAAATGATGAATGATATGAAGTGATGATCCTAGTCGTGCTCGATTTAAGAACCTGAAAGAAACATGCTAAAGTGTCAACACAAGGTTGGTGAGTTCACAGGTTTTGATAAATAGAACATAATAGTAAACTGATACAGTAAACAAAGTAATATCAGTAGATAGCTAGTCTACTTAACAAGTTACTAAGTGTATGAAGTTCGCAACCGAAGCTGACAATGTAAAGGAATGCCTCGGCTGTGAACACCAGGTCACAGCAACTGAAATTAGGTCAATTAAACACCCGTTTGACGTACCGTTGTGCTAGCGCGACTAGCCCGGGTGGGGTTTGTCAAACCCAGTAGATCTACTCAGAATTACCTCGCTAAAGTACATACATTAACGGTTCGAAAGTGAGGACTTAAGTTAATACAACACTAGTAAACAAGTGATATTACAGTAATACTGATCAAATGAAAATACGTTCAGAACACACGTTTCTTTCACCCCAAAGAAAGTAAGTAAAGTGGGGCTGAGAACTCACCTTGTTTGCACAACGAATGAAATAATGCAGAGAGCGGGAAACTAGATTTCCGAATGATCTGAATTTTAGTTAACCTATAATTAATATTAAATATTAATTATAAACATAAGGATTGTACGGTTTCGCGTTCACGACTCGGTTACGGTGTAGGCTATCGACCCCATACACAAACAAATGAAATCATACGCAACTCGCACAAGTATAAAAACTAATATTCACATAGTCCGAATTATATTAAAAAAATACTTTTTATATACACATTTAATTATACGACATTTTATAATAGAACACAAACGTTTCATAATACGTGTGTATATATATATAATATATATATAATATGAAACACACACACATTATACATAATATATATATATATATATAACACACACATCATATATATATATATATATATATATATATATATATATATATATATATATATATATATATATATATATATATATATATATATATTCGCAGTTTTCATGCATATAAATACATAGCCCAACACACATGATTATGTACATCCATACATACATACTATATTGCTACGTATAACACACTAAATGATATATTTATATATACATTACACATATTCCATATAGATATAGTTTACAACATTATAATGTGGATAACATGCGCATTATTTAAATAACCCACTCATCATTACCAAACTTTCTGCGATATACCTTTGTGAACATTTACAACACATGCAAACACAGTCATGATTTCTCCTGGACACACATTGCTACATATACATACATATATTGCAACACACAACGCTCACAGATACACAAACCGCGAGCCCCGATCGAGAACCCGATCACCCAAACCCAAAAGCAACCCAAACACACAAGATACATGAACACGCAACAACTCACCCTCATGAACCTGCGTATATAAGTTCATTGTTACAACCGGACCGAGCACGATAGCCATACCGAGACCGAATCATATAGAACTTTCAAGATTAACGAAAAAGAACTCACCGCGCGGCGGACGAGAGGCTGCGACCTAATAGCGGGTGTGTCGTCGGAGGCTAACGGTTGCGAGAGATCCTGTTGGGGGCGTCGCACGGCCAAGAAGCTGCCGGAGAAGGGGTGCTGCCGAGAGCTGCAGGTGGAAAGGGTCGACGACAATAGTTTGATTTAGGGTTTTGAAAGTATTCAAACGGGATAGAAGGTATTATGGGGAGTGGGGTGTCGGTTAAGGGTGATCCGAGAGGAGAGGAAGGTCGGTTACCAAAATTTTAAGATTAAAAGTGATTAGATAATTTGTGTCAATAATTAGTATTGCAATGTAGTCTTTAGGAATATTTGTAATTGTCTATTGAATTGCAGTATGTTTTTCTTTTTTTTCTTTTTTTTTTTTTTTATATAATTATGATTGTTTAGTGATTGCTTATTTCGTATAATTTAAATAAACGCAAATGACCAAAGATTAACCGAATAACGAGGAACTATAAGTTAACAGGAAATTAGGTTAACGTTGATGACCTGAAAATACGGGGTGTCACATCATCCCCTTGTTGAAGGAATTTTCGTCCCGAAAATTTGCAACATCTGATTTACGAACAGTACCAGGTGTAATAGTGACAACGAGTGTATGCCTTGTTGAAGGGAATTTCGTCTCGAAATTTAAGGAGAAGATATCGTGAGAATGATACCTTAAGAAGTGGATGCCTGATCTTTGAATAGATGTGGGTTCTTTTTCTTCATTTGATCCTCGCGTTCCCAAGTAAATTCTGGTCCACGCTTTGAATTCCACCTAACGCGTACAATAGGAATCTTGCTACGCTTTAGGGTTTTAACTTCCCGATCCATAATCTCAACTGGTTCTTCAATGAAACGAAGTTGTTCATCAATTTCTAGTTCCTCTAATGGAACGACAAGTGATTCATCAGATAGACACTTCCTCAGATTTGACACGTGAAACACATTGTGTATTCCACTAAGCTCTTCAGGTAGATTCAGCTAATAGGCTACCGGACCAATCCGTTTGACAATCTCAAACGGTCCAACGTATCTAGGGTTTAGTTTTCCACGCTTTCCAAAGCGTATTACACCTTTCCAAGGTGAGACTTTTAGGAGTACCTTGTCACCAATATGAAATTCCAATGGTTTACGGCGTTTATCAGCGTAACTCTTCTGTCGATCACGCGCTGCTGCGATACGGTTACGAATTTGCACGATTTTCTCAGTCGTCTCATGCACAAGCTCAGGACCCGTAAGTTGGCTTTCTCCAACTTCTGCCCAACAAATAGGTGATCGGCACTTACGTCCATACAATGCCTCAAACGGTGCGGCCTTGATTGAGGTGTGATAACTGTTATTGTAGGAGAACTCAACCAATGGTAAATGAGTTTCCCAGTTGCTACCAAAGTCAATCACACAGGCACGCAACATATCTTCCAGTGTCTGGATCGTACGCTCACTCTGACCATCGGTTTGCGGATGATACGCAGTGCTCATGTCTAGCCGCGTTCCCAATGATCGTTGCAAAGATTGCCAGAAATGAGAAGTGAACCGAGCGTCACGATCGGATATGATAGATATTGGCACACCATGCCGAGAGACTATTTCTCTTAAATAAATTCGTGTCAACTTCTCCATCCGATCAGTCTCCCGGATTGCTAGAAAGTGAGCGGATTTTGTTAAGCGATCTATTATAACCCAAATGGTATCGCATCCGCTGGGAGTCCTAGGCAACTTTGTGACAAAGTCCATTGAGATCTGCTCCCATTTCCACACCGGAAGTTCCGGTTGCTGAAGTAAACCGGATGGTCTCTGGTATTCCACCTTAACTTTAGAGCAAGTTAGACATCTGCTTACATAGGTGGCAATCTCAGCTTTCATGTTTGGCCACCAGTAACACTCCTTCAGATCTTGGTACATCTTATCTGAACCCGGATGAATGGAGTAACGTGACCTATGAGCTTCATCCATTACTAGCTCTCGTAAATTCCCATATTGTGGTACCCAGATCCGTTCCATGAAATAACGGATTCCATCAGCCTTGGTCTCTAATTGTTTCTCCATGCCTCGCATGGATTCTGCCTTCAGATTCTCGACTTTCAAGGCCTCAGATTGGGCAGCCTTGATTTGCACTGGCAGATCGGAATGGATGGTCATTTGCAACGCGCGTACCCGACGAGGTTTGGGGGTTTCCTTTTGGCTGAGGGCGTCGGCTACCACATTAGCCTTACCCGGATGGTACTTGATGGCACAGTCATAATCGTTGAGCAATTCTAGCCATCGTCGTTGCCGCATATTCAACTCTTTTTGATCATATATGTGCTGGAGGCTCTTGTGATCTGTATAGATCGTGCACTTGGTTCCATATAAATAGTGCCTCCAGATCTTCAAGGCAAACACTACAGCTCCTAGTTCCAGATCATGCGTAGTGTAGTTCTTCTCATGTACCTTGAGTTGTCTAGACGCATAAGCTATGACATTATTGCGTTGCATCAGTACACATCCCAAACCCTGGATGGATGCATCACAATAAACAACGAAGTCATCAGTTCCTTCTGGTAAAGCTAGGATTGGCGCACTGCAGAGTTTGTCTTTAAGTGTCTGAAATGATGATTCCTCTTGGCTGCCCCATTTATAGAGGGTTCCCTTGTGGGTTAGGGCAGTCAAAGGTTGAGCTAATTTTGAGAATCCCTCGATAAATCGTCTGTAATAGCCTGCCAAACCAAGAAATTATCGCACCTCAGTAGGCGTTTTCGGTGCCGGCCAATCCTTGATTGCTTCAATCTTTGAAGGATCTACATGTATGCCCTTTTCGTTCACCACATGCCCAAGAAATTGCACTTCCCGCATCCAAAAGTCGCATTTTGAGAACTTTGCATACAGTTGTTCATTCTTTAACAAATCCAAAATGATCCTCAAATGTTTCTCATGATCTTCCTTATTCTGAGAGTAGATTAGTATGTCATCGATAAAGACAATGACAAACTTATCCAGATAAGGCTTGCAAACATGATTCATGAGGTCCATGAAAACTGCTGGGGCATTGGTCAGTCCAAAAGGCATTACTGCAAACTCATAGTGCCCATAGCGAGTCCGGAATGCCGTCTTCGAGATGTCTTCCTCCCGAACCCGTAGCTGATGATAACCTGATCTCAGATCAATCTTGGAATAGTAGCTTGATCCTTGCAACTGGTCAAACAGGTCATCAATGCGCGGGAGTGGATACCTATTCTTGATCGTCACCTTGTTCAGCTCCCGATAGTCAATACACATTCTGAAGGTTCCATCTTTCTTTTTCACAAAAAGCACTAGAGCTCCCCAGGGTGAAGAGCTGGGACGTATAAATCCCTTGTCTAGCAATTCCTGCAATTGCTTAGACAACTCTTGTAGTTCGTTCGATGCCAAACGGTATGGCGCCCTAGCGATCGGAGCTGCTCCAGGTGCTAACTCAATCTGGAACTCTACCTGTCTATGCGGAGGGAGGCCAGGTAAGTCCTCGGGGAATACCTCAGGAAAATCTCTAACAACAGGAATGTCTTCTAGTCGTTTCTCCTCAGTAGTCTTTTCAGTAACTAGGGCTAAAATCGCTAAATGCCCTTTCTTCAGACATTTTTGAGCCTTCGTGTATGAGATGATGCCAACCACGGCACCACTCTTGTCGCCTTCCACAGTGAGTATCTCACCATCAGGCAGAGGTAGTCGGATGAGTTTCTCGCGACAAATGATTTCGGCTTGGTTCCTAGACAACCAATCCATGCCAACAACGACATCAAAGCTACCAAGTGTGATAGATAGAAGATCAATATCGAAATCATGCCCTGCTAGACTTATCTTACACCCTCGGTATATATGAGAAGACTTTATGATCTTACCGTCAGCTATTTCTACTGTATAACTCGTGTCTAAAACTGTAGAGTTAACATCTAGCAATCGACTGAACTTATGCGAAATGAAACTCCTATCAGCACCAGAATCAAATAGCACAGAGGCAAAACAACCATTAACAGGAAATTTACCAGTCACAGTAGAAGGGTCATTACGAGCCTCACCTGAACCAATGACGAAGGCTCTTCCCTTGGCTCCACCATTACCATTGCCATTGCCGTTTCCATTGCCATTGCCATTGCCATTGCCATTGCTTTTCCTTAGTTTTGGGCAGTTCCTCTTAATGTGCCCGGTCTGACCACACTCATAACAGCCTCTTTGTTCATTCTGTTGGGTTGGTTGTTTAGCTGTAATGTTCACTCGGCAATCTTTAGCAGCATGGCCAAACTTACCACACCTTTCACACGTGTTCTTGTTGCAAGGCCCATTGTGGTGGTAGTTGCATTTGTTACACTTAGGTAACATCCCGGAGTAGCCACCACCATGCTGTGATGAAGAGGATGATTGATTGGATGAATGAGAGTTGTCAAACTTTCGTGACTGTTGTGGCTGTTGTTGAGAATTGTTCTGCTTGTTATTAGGGCCAGACTCCCACTTTCTCTTATTGTTACTATCAGATGTGGTTGATGCAGAACCGCGCGGGGGTAGTTTACCCTGCGCAACCGCCTGGTCTGTTAGCCTATGGGCCAGTCTGATTGCCTCCTGTATGGTGTTTGGTCTGGAAGCAGTGACCATACCTTGAATCTCGGGTGACAGTCCATGAAGATACCTCTTAATTCTCAAAGAAGGAGGGTTGATCATGTTAGGGCATAAGGTAGCAAGCTCGTGAGATCGAGTGGTGTACGCCTCGATCTCGGAACCTGTCATCTTGAGGTTCCAGAATTCAGCCTCTAGTTTCTGCACCTCTTCCCGGGGGCAGTATTCCTCTTTCATCAAGGTTTTGAAGTCATTCCAGGTTGTCTGGTTTGCAGTTTCGACACCCAACATCTGGACTTGAGTGTTCCACCAAGACAATGCAGCACCGTCTAGAGTGCCGATGGCGTACTTAACCCGATTTGCCACTGGGCAGTTACACATCTCGAATGCAGATTCGAGTTTCTCAAACCAGCGTACGAGTCCCACAGCTCCTTCCGCTCCAGTGAACGGATTGGGTTTACAGTCCATAAAGGACTTATATGTACAGACCCCTTGACCTGTAACAGATTTAAATCAGGACTTTAGGATTTCAAACGAATGTTACAGCTTAACAAAACTGACGGAACGTTAACGTCAAGAATGAATTTTGGTATTGCTTACCGATCGGAGCGGCCTGCGGGTTGGGGTTCTGATTGGCTAGAGCATCAGCCACGTGCTGATTGATGAGAGCCGCCAGTTCGGCTGGGGTCATGTTGATGGTGCCACGACCACGTCCGCGTCCTCGGCCACTTCCAGACATTCTTAACAATCACAACATACAAAAATAAGTAATATGCAACATATCTACTTCATTTAAGTACAAGTAATTAAAAGAATTTAGCACACACACAACTAATAAGTTCAAATAATAATTTCTGATCAAATAAATTGTAAGTACGTATACAATCAATCAAATCAAATACTAAAATCCAAAAGCATCAGTCGGATGGGAAACAACCCTTCCCATCTAGGTGTGAAAAAGAATGAAAGTCTAAGAACGAAAATCTAAGAACGAAAGAAATAGAAGGGCTAGAGTATCAATGCGAATCAACAGATCCCGTACTATCCTCTGGCTCGTCATCATGCTGCTCCTCGGGCTCTTCTTCAGGATCCTCATCAGGGTCTTCCTCGAGTGCAGGATCATCCGCAATCTGAAGTGCAGCTAGCTGTGCCTCGAGTCCAGTCATTCGATCATCGGTTCCTGCGCTGTGAAGTTCCTGCTCGACCATGCGGTCTGCGAGTGCCATCACGTTACCCGTCAAGGCGTGATGCCCATTAATGGACATCGAAAGTCGCTCCTCGAGTGTCTCTACCTGCAAGCGTAGCTGACGCACCTCGTTTTGTAAGGTGGCGTTCTCATCCGTGAGCACTCTGATGCGGTGTTGCTCGGTATCCAGTGAAGCAACCAAAGCCGCAACAATCTGCTCGAGAGGGATACGAAGTGAAGGAAGAATTGGTTTCGTAGAAGCAGTCACTGACCTAGTCCTAGGTCCAGTAGTAGGTGGGGATGGAACACGCTCCCTATGAATCATACGGCATACACAATCAGAATAGTAACTCCAGTCACGTGGAGCATCGCGCGAAGGTATCGCAAAAGGTTGATCCCAGTCTATCTCTCTAGAAGGGTAAGGGAGACGAGGCCATTTAAACCCTCTATCAGGTACAGGTGGAGTAGGAGACTCAGAACGTGCAGGTCTCTTACCTAGAACTCGTGAAAAAGATGCCATCCCTGTAGTAAACCCTCACAGGAATAAGCCCAAGCAAATAAACAGCAGCAAGTATAACTTAATAATCTATGTGTGTGTAACTAAGGCATCAGGCTATAGTCTAAATGCAATGCAAATGAAATGCAAATTTAATTTAGTTCGCTATAACCATTGGCTCTGATACCAATCTGTCACACCCTCAATTTCCACGAACGGGGTAATACCGTTAGGCGCATGACATACCAGGATCTCAGCCATTAGTTACACCAAACGACGCAACAATTACAAAACATAATTGCTCATTTAATTAAAGTTGCCCAAATCAAAGTTAAATATGAAAACAAGAAAGTAATGCGGAAGCGTATTAGTTTATAATTCAAACGGCGCAAACACGCGCAAAACCAGATAAGTGTAATGTGTAGAAAAATGCAATTGTTCTTTGTTGACCCAATAAATGATGAATGATATAAAGTGATGATCCTAGTCGTGCTCGATTTAAGAACCTGAAAGAAACATGCTAAAGTGTCAACACAAGGTTGGTGAGTTCACAGGTTTTGATAAATAGAACATAATAGTAAACTGATACAGTAAACAAAGTAATATCAGTAGATAGCTAGTCTACTTAACAAGTTACTAAGTGTATGAAGTTCGCAACCGAAGCTAACAATGTAAAGGAATGCCTCGGCTGTGAACACCAGGTCACAGCAACTGAAATTAGGTCAATTAAACACCCGTTTGACGTACCGTTGTGCTAGCGCGACTAGCCCGGGTGGGGTTTGTCAAACCCAGTAGATCTACTCAGAATTACCTCGCTAAAGTACATACATTAACGGTTCGAAAGTGAGGACTTAAGTTAATACAACACTAGTAAACAAGTGATATTACAGTAATACTGATCAAATGAAAATACGTTCAGAACACACGTTTCTTTCACCCCAAAGAAAGTAAGTAAAGTGGGGCTGAGAACTCACCTTGTTTGCACAACGAATGAAATAATGCAGAGAGCGGGAAACTAGATTTCCGAATGATCTGAATTTTAGTTAACCTATAATTAATATTAAATATTAATTATAAACATAAGGATTGTACGGTTTCGCGTTCACGACTCGGTTACGGTGTAGGCTATCGACCCCATACACAAACAAATGAAATCATACGCAACTCGCACAAGTATAAAAACTAATATTCACGTAGTCCGAATTATATTAAAAAAATACTTTTTATATACACATTTAATTATACGACATTTTATAATAGAACACAAACGTTTCATAATACGTGTGTATATATATATATAATATATATATAATATGAAACACACACACATTATACATAATATATATATATATATAACACACACATCATATATATATATATATATATATATATATATATATATATATATATATATATATATTCGCAGTTTTCATGCATATAAATACATAGCCCAACACACATGATTATGTACATCCATACATACATACTATATTGCTACGTATAACACACTAAATGATATATTTATATATACATTACACATATTCCATATAGATATAATTTATAACATTATAATGTGGATAACATGCGCATTATTTAAATAACCCACTCATCATTACCAAACTTTCTGCGATATACCTTTGTGAACATTTACAACACATGCAAACACAGTCATGATTTCTCCTGGACACACATTGCTACATATACATACATATATTGCAACACACAACGCTCACAGATACACAAACCGCGAGCCCCGATCGAGAACCCGATCACCCAAACCCAAAAGCAACCCAAACACACAAGATACATGAACACGCAACAACTCACCCTCATGAACCTGCGTATATAAGTTCATTGTTACAACCGGACCGAGCACGATAGCCATACCGAGACCGAATCATATAGAACTTTCAAGATTAACGAAAAAGAACTCACCGCGCGGCGGACGAGAGGCTGCGACCTAACAGCGGCTGTGTCGTCGGAGGCTAACGGTTGCGAGAGATCCTGTTGGGGGCGTCGCACGGCCAAGAAGCTGCCGGAGAAGGGGTGCTGCCGAGAGCTGCAGGTGGAAAGGGTCGACGACAATAGTTTGATTTAGGGTTTTGAAAGTATTCAAACGGGATAGAAGGTATTATGGGGAGTGGGGTGTCGGTTAAGGGTGATCCGAGAGGAGAGGAAGGTCGGTTACCAAAATTTTAAGATTAAAAGTGATTAGATAATTTGTGTCCATAATTAGTATTGCAATGTAGTCTTTAGGAATATTTGTAATTGTCTATTGAATTGCAGTATGTTTTTCTTTTTTCTTTTTTTTTTTTTTATATAATTATGATTGTTTAGTGATTGCTTATTTCGTATAATTTAAATAAACGCAAATGACCAAAGATTAACCGAATAACGAGGAACTATAAGTTAACAGGAAATTAGGTTAACGTTGATGACCTGAAAATACGGGGTGTCACAATATTTGGTTATGTGCAGGTTGTATGCTTGTTTTGATGCTTAGTATGTTAGAACTAGGCTTGGAACAGGTTAGATGATGGTTTTGGGTCTGAAAATGATGTTAGTTAGAAAACAGTTGGTCATGCGCCTGCATAGTACTCATGCGCCCAAGGTTCATGCGCACAAATAGTGCCCATGCGCCTAGAATTATGCCCAGGCGCCTAAGTGTGCCCATACGCCCAACTGCCAAAACGCCTAAGTGCCCATGCGCCTGCATAGTACCCATGCGCCTAGAAAGTTGTCCAGACGCCTAAGTGTTGGCCATGCGCCCGTATAGTGCCCATGCGCCCAAAACCTGCCCATGCGCCTAAGTCGCCCATGCGCCTAAGTATTCAAGCGCCCGCATAGTGCCCAAGCGCCTGCATAGTGCCCGTGCGCCTAAAGCCTTAGAAAATTTTCTGAATTTTTGGGGAAAAAGGGGCTTTTAGGTTATGACTTGGGATGTTTCTGGGGATGATGTATGATGCTGTATGTGATGTTATATGATGATGTTATGTATGTTTATGGCCTGTTTTCTTTATGTTTCTTATTATGTATTATTCCGTGGCTTTACGTGGTGTGATTATGATAATGAACGTAAAGTATTATCTTAACGAAACAAAAGATCTAAGATAATGAAAGTGGAACATAATGAATGAACGAATGAAAGTCTTGCAAGCAAAATGTAAGGAGGTTCACAACTCAATGAGAGTTGTCAGCTCAACTGTGTGTCATACAGCGTACGATTTTGGCTGACCAATGAGGGTTCACGCATAGGGGATTCAGTCTTGGTGACTGTTCCATACGTGCGATATGGGATCCTTATCGCTAAACCCTAGATTAGTTGGCTTCGTGCCCAAGAGGGGGGTTTAGCATGTGACAGGATCTAGATAGAAGTGAAAGATGTTGTAAAGTGCGAAAAGTACGAAAAGAACGATGATGGAAGATAATAAATATTATCTTGATGTATGTATGATGTATGATCATGTGCGAAAGTATGAAAAATGTTTTAACGAATGGAAGGTAATATGAATATTTTTATAAAACTAGAACTCACTCAGCAACGCTGACTTTTATGTATTTTCAGTTGGCAGGTAATGGTTGCTGAGGATGGCACGGGGTGAAGCTACTTGGCAAGATTTTTGGATGGCATCCATTTTATGCTGAAATGATGTTTTTGTGTTATAATGCAACCGAACGATGTTTGTAATAATAGCAATGATGTATTATTTCGCAAAAGTAATTATTAATGCATGAAATGGTTTTTGTTAAATTATTCTGCTGCAATGATTTATGAAATGTAATATGTTTTAATTATCATGTGCGATGTATGTCCAACTGTGAGTGTCCCGGGAACGGGGCCTTACAATTTTCATTTGCATGTAAAAGAATTGGAATCCTAAAAAGGTTGTGTTTGAATAATACATGCAACTCTTACAAAAAGGTAGTATTTATTATCCACAAAAAAAACTTACTAAAGTGTTTAATGCATTAATGCTCTTTACAAAATCATAAATCATTGTTCATTTGTTGGGTTTCTGAAAATTAAGTGTATTCATCTTAGCGTACTTGTGTAATAACAAGTCTTTAGAGCCTTTACTTTGATAAACTTTTAAATTGAACAACACCTTGTCTTGTGGATTCTTATCTTTAAATTGTTAGATTTTTTGAACGTCTTCCTAAGTATAATAACACCCTAGTGATGTTACTATAAGTTAAACATGATTTGATACGTAAGTTTTGATAGAAATTCAGAAAATTCTTATAAAACGAATATCACATGGAGACTTTCTTTTATAGTTTGTTTCGGGACCCATCACAGACCGGCACAAGAACCAGTAGTGTTTCGCTATTGAACCTAATTACACGAGTTAGCAGACACGTGTCAAAACTAGACTTCATCATTGGCACATGTCGGTCTCATAGTGATTCCTTAATTTGATCTATAGCGGACCGTCATGGAGATTGGTAGTGGTCTGCTATCAATCTTGTTTTGGGATATCGTGCATGGTCTCCTGACGGACCATTATTGCTTGGGCAGCGGTTTGACACCACCTTATTTAATAGAATTATTCTTTTAAATTTAAAACCCTAATTTTGACGGGCGTTACAATTGTACTCAGCGTCACCACCATTAAAAATCGTGAGCAAAAACGAATTGTACCTGACAAACTATTCTCACAAAGCAGGCCGATTTGTTCCATGTCAACAAAGCATGTCGATATGTACAGATCGATTTGTTGTGGGTGAAGAAGAAGGTGGCCTAACCTTACAACCTTTTCATACACCACATCTCTACCAAAATCAACATCATACACCTGAATATAGTATGCAAAACAATAAAGATCAGACCTTTGGTGGAGTTGGAATCGAAGACGACTGGGATGAGCGGTGGTGGAAGAGGGAGGGGGTTTAAACTCTATTAAACTAATTATTCAATTTAATAAAAAATGTATTATATTATTAGTAAATTATTATTAATTTTTTTGTCTTTTAGCAATGGGTACAAGTCATTTCATATTCAATTAAAAGAAAAAGTTAACGTCCATCCAAACGGACAAATTTGTTACAATGAAAATTTGTATTAAATGATATTTCACGACCAAACTTGCAAATGTACCTTGTCATAGGGACCATTCCAAAAATACCAAAACACACATCATGTAAATTCCTAGAGATTTCAAGTGCTTTGAACTGTCATAATTCAAGAAATATATTATAATTGAATCGTCCTTTTGAACCACTTATGCAAAAACAAATGGACTACAATTGTTAGATGATGATGGTTTGGGGACGATATTTAAACAATAACCATATTGATGACAAAAATGACCAAAATAAGATAATTATGTGTATATAGAATATGATTATATGTAAGCTTACTACTCAATTTCTTGTGGGAAAATGTCAATTTCAATCAAATTATCTTCCTCGTCTTGACAAATTTCAATACCTCTTTTGTCATTACGATCTAGTGAAATCTCAATAAGCTCTTCCCTTTCATCCTCATCCGCTTGCCATTTGAAAAACACACAATCATGTGTTTCCCACTTTTTGTTTAGTGAAAAATCATCATCTGAGGAGCTATCTGTCTCACTTTCTGGGTAATACATCGACAAGGATGGATAACTCTCACATCCCATAGTGTACTTATAACTAGAAAACATACTCTTTTCAGTACTATCCTCGTCCTCTTCTTCTTCTTCTTCTTCCCCTTCATATGCTTCGTATATGATCTCTAATGGTGCTTTCATATTCCATTCAAGAAATTTTATTGTTGTATCCACTTTGGTTGAATCGATTTCCATCCTTATGTCTCCTTTTCCAACCACTTGTGATGATTTCATGGACTTTGTATATATTAACTCTCCTTTGTAGCTATCATCTTGGGTATTGGATTCCAAGGCCAAATCATGCTTAAGTTTTAAGCTCATTTGATTCGATTCTAGGTCTAAACTAGAATTAGGCTTGGAATCCTTGTTGGTTCTATTAGATCCATAGCCTAAATCCACTTTAGCAATCGATTGTATGTCGGTTTGATTATGATTTACAAAGTCCAGAGATCTTCGTTCCAAAGACGACTTCTCATAATGTCTATCTTTGTGATCAAGAACTATTTGCTCCAAACAATCCAATCTCTCATTTGTATTTGAATCAAGGATTTGTGTTCCTTGAGAACTTGAGTCTTTCCTTGACCTCTCGTTGGCGCCTAATCTAAGAAGGAAAAGGAGTATGATTCCTGTCGAGTTAAGAACGGGCGAAAGAACTACTCTTAGGAATAAAGATGGAGCATAAAGAAGAATCAAAGTGTATAGAGTAGCAAAGGTAGAGAAGAGTGGGGTTGAACAAAAACATGAGAATGTTGAAAAAAAACTATGGATGGAATTGATGAAGGAAATGAAAGGAATGGAAGTGAACTCCATTGATTGTACTACTTGAAAGGAATAGAAAGTAATCCATTAGCAAGTGATGGTGTCTTAAAAGTGAATATATATACATGTGTAGTGCAATAAAGAGAACCTTTTGGAAGTGCGTAAAAGCAAGCCATGGAATAATAAAGTTATGTTTTATAGGGTTAAAATAATTTAAATAACTATTGAATTTTTAAGGGCTCTTTTATTTATATATTAATTTAGCACTTTGTAAACTAAACATCTAACTTTTACTTTGATACGATGTCTTTTTACGTGTCACTTATTTCGATAAGGATTTTATGGTTAAACATGTTAAAATGGTTTGATATGACAGTTTAAGCATTTTTTTTATTTTTTAATTGTTTTTTGTATTGAATTTATAGCAATAAACATCAATTTCAAGATTCAAGCCATCAACGATTGTTGAACTCAATACTTTTAAATTGATAAAGATGGTTCATGAGTTGATTGATTTGTTTTGGTTTTAACACTCACCGGGTTCAAGAAATATATTTATTATTCAAACATTATTCCTATCAAATGCAAAATATATGCGTTTACTCAAATATGGTATAAAATAATTCTACTAAAAAGAAATTGTAACAAATATATATTGTTATCATTTTTGTTAATAAATTATTCTTTAAATTAAGAAAAAAATATTTTTTTCATGGTGTAAACGGTTTTATATTTACGACAAAGAATAAAGTCTACAAATTATAATTACTATGCATAAAATTTATGTACTAACTTTAATTAAAGAAATTTGTATAAAACTCTTAAAAATTGTGTATAAAGTTTTTAAGAGAATAAGAAATTAAGCATTTATCTAATATGGATTTAAATTTGCTTACTTCCTATTAAAGAAATACAAAAAAAGAAAAACACAAAGACATAAAGTTATGGCTAAAGCATCCCCACCAAGACGGACAAATAGGACACTATGATTGTTTTTGCAATCACACACTTAACATATCATTCGATTTTTATAACTCATTTCTAGAATATATTATATATATATCTAAAACGCGCGTATACTTTTTAATACGTAATAACATCATCTTGGAACTTAATTTAGGTATGCATGAAGGTTCAGAAAAATACTATTAAATAACTTAAAATCATATTTTTTTGAACGTCAAATGTACGACCCTACTTCGTAGGATATGCGTTATCTTAATCGAACTCACTGAGTGAAAACTTGAACTAAATACCTTCCTATATTTACATGTCTTGAATATTTTATTTTAATCAATTAGGCTAAGAATCATTAATAACTAAAAGTCAAATGAGTTATATTTTACGATGAGTAATATTTTAGTAGATAAATAAGATGTTTGTTTTATGTTTCTTTGTTCAATTAATCGTGATTGTTTCATTCTTTTAATCATTTAATAAAAAAAATCGGCACGACTGTTCGAGTAACTTTCTATATGTTTCAAATTTGATAATACAGGATACGAGTAACTTTCAATATCAAGAGTTAATCACATAAATGGTCCTTGTGGTAAGGTTTGTTTTTAAGTTTAGCCTCTAAGTATCACTTGTCACAAGTTAACTCACTAAGTATGTTAAGCTATAACAAAATTGTGATTGTCTCTAAGTACTGTTAATTTTTGCTATTAAGTTAATATAGATTGACCGAATTGCACTTAATATAAAAAACAAACTAAAGCTAACATTAAATATATAATAAAAAATATAAAATACTTCTCTAACTTAATAACACATAACTGTAAACCCTAATTAATTTTCAACGTCATCACCGTCGCCGCCTCTACCACCATCGACCACCTCCGCCACCGTCTACCACCAAAAAATAGAAAGAATCAAATAAAATTTAGAGATTAAAAGGAGAAACTCATGAGATTCAAGCTATATGTTAGGATTTTATTGTTAATATCTCGATATTATTCACCTATCAAGAAAAAAACTATCATCCTCACCACCACCTCCAACAAAGGAAGCGACCGGTGTATAGCGGCCGGTAGAGTTGCCGTTATTTTCGGCACCGCTAGTCCTTAGATTTTGGATGTATAAACTAGGGCTTGAGCCGAGCCGAGCCGAGCCAGGGTGGGCTTGGGCTTGGCTAGTATAATAACCAAGCCGAGCCGGCTCAGCTCGTTTATTTTAATGAATTCAAAATCCGAGCTCGGGCTCGGCTTGTTTATAAACAAGCCGAGCCGAGCCGGCTCGCGAGCCAATTTTATTTAATTTTGAGAAGAATATATTTTTATTTTTGTATATATTCTTATATATATATAAATAAATAATATTTCTTACATTTGTTTATCTTGATTCGTTGAAAACAATTATATAAAATTGTTATTCTAAGTAGTATAATCATGTTTTTATATTTTTATAAATAGTTTCTCGTTATGAAATATCAAAATAACCTTATGTGTATGGTATTTTATATAATATGCCATTAATTTGATTTATAATTTATATAATTTATAATTTTGGTATAAATTTAAACGAGCTAACGAGCGAGCTACGAGCCGAGGTAGCCTTGGCTCGGGTTCGGCTCGTTTACAAACCGAGCTGAGTCGGCTCGACTCGTTCCTAAACAAGCCGATTTAGAACGAGCTTTTTCGAGCTATTTTTGAGCGAGTTTCTGAGCTGCAATCTTATTGAACAACACTAGTTTAAAGAACAAGCAAACATCGGGATGATAGGTCGAGGATGGCAAGACGAGGAGATAGATTTGAGGGTGGATGTGATAGTAGTGGTAGGTTATGGATGGACTAGTGATGGTGGCGGGTTGAGGTGGAGTGACGGTGTTCGTAGGTTGAGGGTGGATGGAGGTAACAATCTAGGAATAGAAGAAAAGATGGGGGCGGTGGTGGTGGTAGGTGAATTTCATCTGACATCATCCTTTGACACCATATCACCGACCTGGAAAGTGAGTAGGTTGCCAACAATGGCAGTGACTAAATTTTAGGTTTTGTACTTAAACTAAAGAAATAACAAAAAATAATCCTTTATATTTAAATTTTGTAACAGTTTACGAACTTTCTTCTAACAGACAAAAACTTTCTTCGTTAAGTCAAGTCATGTGCATGTGCCTTGTACATGAAGGTAGTTTGGTATTAGAACCCTTATTAATTAAAGTATAATATTAATAATTAATAAATATGTGATTTATTAAACAACAACCCACCCTCAACACATAGTCACACACAAATTTTCTTTTTTTTTTCTCTCTTTCTCTCTCTATACGCACAAAGAGACGGTTCCAAGGTGGTGGTGTTGGAGCAGGTCGGCTTCAACACACAACCACGACCATCATTAGCTTCGGCGTTCGACCAGATAGATCTCTCTATCTCTCTCTCTCTAGATAGCAAGATTCGTCTCCACCAAAAAAACCAACAACACCTTACACCCTTTTCGGCCACAATTGTAGGGTGGTGGTGGGTGGTCGAAACTCTAGATTTGAAAGCTTCAAGCACACGTATGAAACTCCACCCCAATATCAATACCGCAGTGATTCTAAACATGTAGAAAGACAATATTAAATCAAATCGAAATGGGTATTGTATGGAATTAAAAGATAAACAAATGGGTAGAAGATGAACAAGCGGGTATTGGTATAGAGAGAGAGAGATTAAGAGTGGCTGGGTGGTGGCGGAGTTTCTGTGAAAAGAGAGAGAGAGAGAGAGAGAGAGAGAGAGTAAATTTATTTACGTTGGTTTATGTGTTTAACCCATTGATTTAAAGGGTTGATCGGATCTTGCGAGTTTTTAGATAACATGTTTTTGTCATTAAAAAAAAAAAGAAAGATGTGACAAGGGTTTTTTGCTGGCTCCTTTGAAAGTAAAACAAAGTGTTGGTCTTTGCCAAGAAAATTTAAGTTTAGAACTATTTACATGTGCATTACAAACATAACAATGATAAAATAAAAATTCAAACCTTCAAAGAAATGACACAATGATAAACGTTTGATTTCTTCTAGCAAAGCTTTTAAATACGAAATTTGTTTCTATTGGTTTATGTCTTTAATCCACTGGTTTAGAGCGTTGATGGGATCATTTGAGATTTAGATAACATGTTTTCATCATTAAGAAAAGAAAAAATAAAAATCCAAAGATATGACAAAGGGGTTTTTCGCAGGCTCTTATAGAAAGAAAAACAATGACTTTGTCGAGGAAAGAAACAAGGGGTGTCACAAAATCAAAAAGTTGGTTAACAATTATTATTTTTCTCTCACCATCATATTCAACTTTATATTACAAAAATTAAAAACTATTTTTTTTTCTAATACATATAGTCTCATTTTATAATATTGAGTGTGATGAGTCTAAATTTATAAAAAATGATGGCTTGTTACACGACTCGGTTTTAAATAGTATTTGTGTTAGGTCAGTTATTGTCGAACCAATAACATGTTAAGAATTGTAAGAATTATCCTATTCATCGTTCTTTTTATTATATAATTGACCACAATGCATGTGAATTGTGGATTTCTCTATAGTTTAGTTTATTGTCTAAATGCGTATATGCACATACACAATATGCATATGCGCATATTTTTTTAATAATAAATAAAGGAAGTTCAGGTGAGAAGATAAAAGTAAAGAAAGTGTTAAAAGATATAACTAAACTATTGTTTTTTAGCTTCATCTCTTTTATATATTCCGTATGTATATGTCTTATATGGTTCTCGTGGTTCTTAATTTACAATATATTTAAAAAAATGACCTTGCAAAGCATACTTAACCTTACTGTTATGATACGAAAATCTAATAGACAATAAAGTTTTAAGGGTAGCCAACATGCATTTTTAATATGCATTATAATGGCATTTTTTGCTTGAATTTAATCAAATACATCAAATTTACTAATTCCTAAAAGTACTTGAACATAAATATTCCTACCATAACTTTGTTTTCATATAATTAAATCTATTTATTAAAAAAATAATATTAAAAGAACATTATGTAAAAAAATATAAACATGTTAAATCATGTTAGAATGAATACGAAAAAAGATTCACCTTCACTTTTACAAATAAAATGATCATAGAAAAATTAAGTTAAGAAAACTACTTTGATAAACGTATTTTTTTCGAACTTTCCCTTTCTTATCTATCAAAGTAGATTTTTACGTCCTTTTTAAAAAAATCAGCATGTTTGTAAAGTGACAAATACAATAATTTTTAAGTTCACAAATTACAAGACAATAGTTTGGACCATTTGTAATTTAAACTAGTGAATATAAATGTAATTAGGCAAGTGTGAAGCAGTATTTGCATGTCATGTGCATGTGCTAGTGGGGATAGGATGGAGGGGGCGTGGTGGCAATACACATCTCTTGGTGATCCAACTTTTTGATGGCAAAGTGTTCATTGACATAGACTACTCAATATCCTAATTATTTGACAACTAAAACATGTAATAGTTAGTTCTTTATTTATTATAATTAAGAGTGACATTTTGATAGCATAAAAGTTACAAGATGTTCTAAATCATCACCTTTATCTTTCCACATTCGACGTCCATCTCTTCTAGCGTCCGACATTGTCAACACTTTCGGCTACCTCTTAAACCATAACAAGTCACCACTTTATGCCACATTATCCTATCACATAATTAACAAGATGTTGGTCTTCATTTAATTTTCTAGTATTTTAGTACCACCTAATTATTTATGCACTTAAGTTCATAACACAAAAGGAGTGTTGTCTAGAGGTAGCGTGCAAACTCCTCAACTCTCCCATGCTCGTTTGACATTCGGATACCCCTCGCCCCCCTCTCTTTTCGCTTTTAGGGTTTTCTTTGTTTTTCTTTAATTTTTTTCTTTTGCTTTTTTATTCTTTTATTTTTGTTTTTAATAATTATTTTTTTCTTTGTTAATAACTTCCTTAATGAGTTTGTCAATTCAATGCTAAGTTCCATTTAAAATAACGTACAAGAAATAATACTTTTTTCTATCTATGTTTTGATTTTTTAAAATAAGAGCCATTGCAATTTTATATGTTGTTTGAGCTTAATCACGTTAATTTCACGATTATAACCTTTAAACTATCTAATAACATGAAAAGTATGTGTCGTTTAACTACGCAAAGACAATGTGTTAGAAAGTACTGTTTTTTTGGTTAGATTGTTGATGATTACTAGTGGGGAGCCAGGCTTTGCGGCGAGGGGTAATATCTTTATGTTTTATGAGTTTAAATATTATTATTTAGACATTCTCATGTAATTTCATACCTTTTTCATAGATAATAAGTTTGATATCATATTACATTGAAGCTACCATGAATAGATACAAAAGCTATATAAACAAAATTTTCATATATAGTTACAATTGTTATAGCATGTGCATGAAGACCATGATGATGTTGTCTTGTACCAAGAAAACATTTAGGGAAACAATCATGGACTTAGAGTAACATCCCAACCTAAGTAGGGCTAACGTGTCATATAATGCAGTAATCTAAGAAAGTTTTAGTGACTTAGTTAATATACTTAACCAAAAACTCCAAATGCATACATTAGTTTAAATAGTCATACTAAACCTTTTAATTTTTTATTCAAATACCCTCATCTTGGTTTCTTGAATAACTCTCTCTTCACGCATTCTCATGATCCCTTTACTACATACCGTGTAAACAAGAAAACAACTAAAACAAACAAGACGACTGAATAAAAAACTGCTTAGTAACGGAAAAACAATAGCAATTAAAGATGAAATCGGAGAGATATAATAGTATAACGATACATTTTCAGTAAGTCATATGATAAGGACATACCCATTAAGCCAATAACATTTAAAAACAATTCAGGTAACAATAAACAATGTGTGCGTTTTTTCAACGCATTCCATAATAAATGGTGTGCATATTTCAACACGTGTAATGCGTCTTTTAACACGTGTACATGTGCTTTTCAGCACGCGTAGGTATATCTTTCAGCATGTGTAAACAATATGCTCGGGCATTAAATCAAATGAAAGGCATAACCAAGTCAAATGCTGTTTGAAATAGGCACAAGGTTCCGTTTAAGTGTCTAAGATAAATTAATCATATAAAAACATGCAACAATGAATTCAAAGGAAAATAAATTTTATTGCATGCATAACATTATCTATGGTTCGATTCAATTCGAATAATAATAATAATAATATGACACAACTAAAGATCAAATAACGAGGGGAGTAACGAATACAAGTGGATTTCTAAATAGAGGTCGAGAAAAAAAGATATTTACGCTACAAGAGTAAAATGGTTAGAATCAATACCTTAACTCTTATGTACATATTGAGCAAAATACCTAACGACACCTTTTATAAACAAGAGAACCATCGTGTAAGAACAATAGATCGGTGTAAGTGCGGTACGTCACCGGGACTTCCCGTTAGCATGTCGGTGGGTTGCGTTGTAGAAACCAGCACAAGCAAACCACATATGGACCTGATTTTGAGGTGGGTGGAACCCGTGGCTGTCGACTATAGGACAGTGGATCTTTTCACCGCAACGACAATGATTTGCACCGACGTCCAACGATATTTGTATGATATTTGTATTGCGTAGAAACACAGAAGCCAAAAGAGTGTATATAGATACATTATAAGGTAGTATAGATATAGATAAGTTAAGTTTGTTTGATTCTCATACTCAAAATCATCCTTAGATGAGGGTTAAATATCTTCTTTATCTGATACAGTGCTTGGGTCGTTACAAATTCTCATACAATTTACAAAAACTTTTAAATATGTTTTTTAGACTCGATGGTCTACTTGGCAATACAACAAATTGCTTCTTGTTGTAACCTAGTAAGTTCATGAACAAGTGAATTGTTATAAAGGAGTTGTATTAAACACATTTGAAAGTTTAATGCTTTTTGTAATTTCAATCATTGAATTGGATGATCATGTCGAAGAAACTGGTCAGTAGTATTCTTTTTTGTTTCATATGTTTTTTTTATAGTAATACCTAAAGTTTTTGTAAGATATATTTGTCTTGGGCAAGGTTAACCTCTTGGTCGCGTGACTCAACAATTACCACACCCCACCCCATTTGTACAATTAAGTTTCATTTGTTTTGTGAAAGGTATTGCACTATTAAGTTTCTAATAAATAGCGTATTTTTATTTATTTTAATTGAAAAACTCAATATTTCAAATAGAAACAAAAGTAATTACTTTTTGCATCTTTGTGTTTGCTTATTTTAACTATTTAATCTTTGTTTCAAAACTCCCTTTACTTCCTACCGTTTTTATTTTTTTACCATTTGAGTCCCGATAACTAACAAAGGTTAAATTTTCTGTTAACTTTTTTTTTAAATAACTAAATTACCCTCAGAACTCAAATGGTTAAAATACCCCTATTTTTAATTTTGTTATTAGTGTGTTTGTGTGTGTATATGTATATTAAATTTATTTATTAAAAATGTTTGCAAACTAATAGTTAAAAAAATCTTTTTTATTTATTCATGTAATATTTATTATTAAATCATTTTTTATGATTATTGTTTGGTACTACACGTTTTAAATATACATAAAATACGTCTTTTCTAAAAGCATTCATATTTTATAAACGTTTTTTTTTTTCTAAATTTGTTCGCTTGTTAAACTTCTTTTTATAAACTGTTCATTCTTTATATCCTTAGTTTTTCGATCGTTTGTATTCTTTAAATTATTCGGTTTTTAAAATCATTCATTTTTTTATGGAGAAAGGTTCAAACAAGCGATTCGGTGAGAAACAAAACATGTAAATTATTTTTATATTAAAAAATATAACAATACTATACTTAAATCAAAAGAATTATTTTTATAAATCATTTGTTTGTTTAAACATATTGTTTTTTAAATCATTCAGTTTTTTAAATTGTTGTTTTTTTAATCGTTCATTTCTTAAATCATTCATCTTTTTAAGTTATTCATTTTTTGAATTATTTCTTAAGTTATTCATTTTTTGAATTATTTCTTTTAAAAAAATAGTTTGTTTTTAAACTTTAATAATTGAACAATTTAAAAAAAGAACTATTTTAAATATAACCAAAAAATAATTTAAAAATGAATTATCTCAAAAGACGAATGATTGGCGAAAAAACAAATGATTTTCAAAAACAAATCATTTAATAAATGAAAGATCAACAAAAAGAAAAACGGTCAAAAGTTTTTAATAAGCGACTAAGTTTAAACTAGATTTATAAAAGTGAATGGTTTTTGAAAATGCATATTTATTTTTAGGTATTAGTTATATAAACATCCATTTATGTTATTGATACACCCTTTACTCTTTATCTCTCTATATGTATATGCATATGTATTGAGAGATATAGAGAGAAAAAATGTATCTTAATAATTATTGGGTGTATCTATAACAAAATATTTATTTTTATATTTAAAAGATGTAGTATTAATTATAATCATAAAAATATATTATTAAATATAAATACTACTATGATATACGAAAATGATTATTTTAATCTATTTTTGCAAAACCAATTATTAAAAAAATTTTACTAAAATAAATACTACGCGAATATACAAAAATGTATATTTGCAAATGTTTTTAAATTAGATTTAATATACATACACTCACACATATACTAATAAAAAAAGTAAAAATAAAAGTATTTTAACCATTTGAGTTTTGAGGATACTTTGGCTATTTAAAAAAAAATTAATAGGAAATAAACATCTGTTATTTATCTAGACTCAAATGATTACAAAAATAAAAAGTCGGAGGACAAATGAAGGTTTTAAAATATCAGATATTAAAGCAGTTAAAATATTTAATATGCAAATAGTAATTTACTTTAGAAATAATCAAAGCCACTTTTAACCATCACATTTACTTGGTGCTGATTTAAACACTAATATTTTCCTAAATATACCGAAAACTTGTTAGTTCAATATTTGATTAATAGGTAAATTGGTGCCGATTTTAAACACTAATATTTTCATAAATTTACGGAGAACTTGTAAGTTCAATATTTGATTATTAGGTAAATATATTATAGTTTCTAACAATGTATTCACGAGTGTAGACACTATAGTATCTACTACTTATATGTTCACTAGTATTTACTTGTATTCATCGACAATTAGAACATTTTTAGCGTTAATTCTTAAGATGTCACGGCGTCCATATAGTGCATTAACTTCACCGATGAAGGCAAGTGCTTAGTTGTATCATCGGTGAATGCATTATATGTTTAATATGATGTATGCAATTACTCATGAATATAATAGTTTACGTTAATTACCAAATTATCACCACTTAGAAAGTATAGTCAAATAGATTCGATGACTGAGAAGCTATTGTTATCTTATTTTAAATATTTTTTAGGTTTAAAAACTTGAACTTGTATATATAAATTCTAACCTTTCATTTCAATAATCGTACAAGTAACTAATGGAAAGGAGTTTTTGAAAAGGAGAGGCACTATAATGTGTTTGAAAATGAAAAGTAAATAGAAGTTATATAAAGAAATAATTGAAGATGGATGGGCTCATAGCTTTAAATTGAAGCATTGATTTTAGACACTTTTTGGTACTTTGAGCAGGGACCAGCCCTAGGAGGAGAGTCACACTCAAAACACCCCAATATCTAGCAATTGTTAACTTGATTATATCATATTTTGTAATATTTGGTTTCAATGTGAGTAAATGAGCATCATATTGGTATTGAGTAATGACATGTGTCATCTAAATAACATACTACGCATCACAAACTTATAAAGAAAGGTTATGAATAATCTTATCCTAGTCCCATACCCCAACTCTCATCCCAAGTGTTTTGAGTTTTCGGTTCTCTGATCGGGACGGATTTTCTTGCCATTCATAACTACACACAATGGAAATGTCAGAGCCCTCTCAGATCTAAAGTATTTAGCTTCATAACAATTGTTTGATCTTAACAACTATATGTGACTCATAATTATAAATTAGAAATTTTATCCATGCTTCATCATTAACCAAAGTTTCATAACATACCTACATAGCATTCATTCATGTACAATAGAGTAGCTTTTATTTGGATTGCAAAAGGGTGGCTTATATTTGCCTTTGCTAGCAAAACATGTCTAGTTCTAATATTGTTGCATCTTTAATAGAGCACTAGAGTTTTTCAGAAGGTTCATTTACTTTCTTTACAAGTTGCATCTTTGGTAGAGAACAAAAGTTTTTTTCAAAAGGCTGATTTGGTTTGTTGGTCATTAGCTGAACCTGATGCTTCCTAATCTAGGGATGGCAGTTTAGTATCATTTGTTTTAGGGTTGGGTAGCTGTTTTGTAATGCAGATGATTAAATTTACGCTTTGTTGTGGTCGTTTTTACTGAAGGCTTTGATGGTATTGCTAGTGGCATTGTTAGAGCTAGTTGTCACACCCTGACCGATGACAAAAACCTCGAGCGAATGAGGTGAATTGATTGTTCATAGTATTTAAAGTGTTAAAATAATATTAAATGCAAATTTCATAACTTTCAAATCATCAAATATTGTTTTACAACCATACATAAAAAAATAAAACATAAAATTTGTGTATTTATTAACTAGGTTCAAATCCTAGTTGTAAGCATTCAAAATGTAAAAAATAATATAGTCAGCTAAAAAAGTAGCCGGTGAGTAAACACAGATTTACTGCTCACAGATTTACATATATAGATATATTGATTAAAATGTTTGAAATAATTTAATTTTGATGATATGGGCAAATGTGAAACATATAAGACAAACAAACACAATCAAATCCAATAACTGAATTGATTTGATCCGCAAATGAAGACTTAATGAATATGGCAAATGTATGAATCCAATTTCAATCAAGCTCGAATATTCAAATGGGGTGGGTTCGTCAAGCCAATAGATTTATTATTGTTTTCGTGATTTGAGTTACATAATGATTGTGTTAGAATATATAATTTATACTAATTACCAACTTGTCTTTATCTAATTATGAACGCACATTACAAGTAATAACACAACATGAATTGAATTGAATATGAAATAAATAAACGAATAAAGAATTGATTATATATAGTTCACGTGATTTTTTCCCAAATTATAAAACATAAGAAAAAAAGCTATGAATACTCACATGTTTAATTTCAAATATTGAAATAATAGAATGCTTGACTAGACTTCAAAAGTCTCCTTAAGAATTAACGTAAGGATGGGTGTCCTGAGTTAGTAAAATTAACTATTTAAAGTTCTAAGGTAGATTTGCATGCCCTTGTTGTTCTCATGGCATGGCCATCACATATGTGAAACAAAAACTTATTAAATGAACAAAATGCCTAATAGAAATGCTTCATCATAGCCTTTTTTGAATCCCTTAATGGTCTATGCACTACCTAAACACTAAGTAGCATCAATGGCGAATAACATGACTTGCAATACATTAAAAAATTAAGATCACAAATGTAATTGTTAAACACTCACTGATAGCTATGCATTTGTGTAACCATCAGAGTTATGCAACATGTACATCTTAGATGAACAAATTGCCTAATTGAAGTGCATCATCATAGCGCCTAAGAATGGCAAATAACATGACATGCAATTGTTACATACAAAAGGACAAACCATAACGACAATAAAAAAGGAGTGCCAATGAACAGGTAATCCAACGAAATAGAAACCATCAGATCAATACGATTAGCTAAAGTAACTTGTCTCACACAAAAGATGACATAAATTCTGTAAAAGAATTAAAATTATTAAGATCATTACACAAATCATTATAGTGAAAGGCAACAAGTGGCGCCAAAGCTTTAGGCTTATGTGAACTTGAGTAGGCTCAGACTTGTGTAGGCACAAAAAAAGGATTCAAAGCCATAACTATAAATGGAGAAGAATTGTTTGTCTCCCTAACACACTAAACAATCAACAATCCTTTGAATTACACCATAACAAATCGTCATAGCCAAAGACAACAGAGGATGTCGGCAAGAACATCTCAAAAATATATGCATGTCTAACAAGTAGCACCATCAACATTACCAATATATTAAACATCAATATTCGTTCGTTAGAGATGATTACTACATCTATCTGTGAAAGCCCATGTCCAAGATCGAAAGCCCTAGTAGGAAGGGCATCCTATCCCTCGTCGGTGGTTGTAGCTAGCAGGGCTGGTCCTAAGGATTTTAATGCCCAGGACGAGCCTGAAAAAAAAAAGACCTTTTGAGCCTAACAAAATGAATTATATAAACTAATTTTTTTTTGAATAAAAACAAACGTTTTAGAAATAAACATAACAAAATCATAGTATTACAATGACATAGCGTAATTGTTCACCAATAACTCATGAGATTCGGGTATTATAATAAACATAACAAAATCATTTATTTTTTTGGCTGCTCAATTGACTATCTAAATAATTAAACAATTAATAATAAACCATAACAAATGAGATTTAAATATTTTATTTTCTAAAAAAAGGCTTTAATTGAGTATGGGTTAATAAAATGGGCCTAAAAAATCAAATTGGGTTTAAAATATAATTGGATTAATTTTTATGATTAAATTATAGTTTATAATTATTTTTTTATAAAAAAATATATATATAATATAAAAAACAATTTAAAAAATTTTGTGCCCACTGAGCGAGTAGGCCATAAACGGGCGTCCATCTCGTCCCTCCTCAAGGCCGGCCATGGTAGCTAGCACAACAACACAAACACCACAATGTATTCAGATTAAGGACCCTTCAGAAAGTAGCAGTCTAGACAGGCCAAATAGATCTATGATCAACCATCATCATGACCAAACACCCTCAAGTGCACCAACAGATACGAATAGAAGAGGCACTCAAAACGTCCATAAAATGATTACAAAAAAAAAAATATGTAAGTTTCAAGAAAATATGTAAGTTAAAACCCATGTGTTACTGGTTTTAGGTTCGAGTTCATATAGGCTGATATAGCTACTAAGCTATAAGCCCATGCAATATAATCAATAATCACTATCACGAATTATGCATCCAATAACCAATTGGGTTAGTTTTGCCATTCTAATATATATTTTATAAAACTAAATAGGGTTGTATGCAAAGTAGGTTAATCCTCTATGGTCCAATCATAAGTACCTATTTAACTTAGGGGCTATTTCATAGTATTTTAATGGTCACTAAGAAGCTACTTTTTAATGGTTCATAGCCTATTAATGATTAAAAGTTAACTCTAATATTAAATGGTTAAGAGTTTAAATTTAAATGATACATCTTAACCATTTAGCATTATGGTTATCTCTTAACCTGAACCATTAAAAGGTAACATTTTAATGATTACTAAGAGACTACCAAACAGCCTCTTATCTTTTGAAAGCTAAGTGTTCTTACTCGAAAACAGTTTGACATGTTAATCAACCTGACCTAAGAGTACGTTTTACCAATCATGTAATGTTTAACGGGGAAAAAACATTTTTTACTTAAGATTGAAAGAATACTCCACAACCCCTTCATTCTTAAGTTACTTTAATTGTTGAAAATTGTGTTTGCTTGTAAAAACTAAAAACATGTCGTAAAGCAAATACATAAAAACTTTATCATACTCTTTAGTGAAATTTAAGTCAGTGTTATTGATTTGACATTGAAATAAATAACAAATAGATAAATTTATGGAAACATATTAATTGTATCATATTATCATTTAAACTATCATACTATCATTTAAACCTAAAACAAAATAAACAAACATTAATAATATAAACTATGACATTATATTTGCAAGTTGCAAATTACATATAAAAAAATTTTAAATACAGATTCCACTGTTCCTTCACTAACTTTGTCTGTCTAAATGTTGGAAAATTGCCTAATCTACACAACTCTTTACCACATTTCTACAACAACATACAGAATCTGTACACCTAAAAACCGAACATGTTTTTCGATTACATTTCCATCTCCGAAAACAAGGCCACCGAGAGGTGGGCCAGTTTTTTTCCAGGCAATCGAGAACGAGCTGCTCTCGATTGTCTTGGAGCATTTGGAGCTTCAACCTCATCAACACCAAGTGTTTGATCTATTGAACACCGAAAAGCCGGGACCTTTTTTGGTGTACTATATGTAAAATGCAGTTTTTTTGCAATTATAACCTGCATCATAAATCATTAGGCAAATTATATTAGAAACAATGCCTTTGAACCTTAATCTTAAACTGGTAATATGCACACTGAAAATCAAACTTACAGCTTCTCTAATCGCTTTCGATACATGAAACAGATTCTTCAAATCATCATGTTCTACACCACATATAACCTTTATCTGGAAAAATGCACACAAACATTATCACTATGTGTACAATTGGGATTAATTAAATCTAGAGTTGTTAATAAACAATTAAACCAAAGCTAATCAGCTGGTTCAGCCGATTTGGGATTAATGCATTCACAAAATTCAAACTTACAAGCACATCCTGAGGAAGAGCTTCGATCATCGATCTTTCAAGCGTAAAACCGCTACTAATCGATCGTTTCTTCATAGGCGAAACGACATCTATCGAATCAAAATCCATTTCATTCAAGATCAAGATCCTCTTTCGACGGAATGAACTCGTGCGTTTCACTAACCCTAACCTGCAATTCGCCCCCAACGCCATTGAATTCCTGAAAACCCATCAATCAGATCAGATTCACCGACAAAATAACCCCCAAAATCAAACAAAACACACGAATTTCGAACCACAAACCGTGTTTTAAACCGCGTATGAAGTATAAACTCTAATTTCTTGTTGTACTCAATTGGGATTGAATGATTGATGTAACTGTTGTTCTTCAGAGGGAAACGAGAGCAAAATCTTCAAATCTTAAAGGTTTTTGTATGAATTAATTACCTTTAGTGGAAAGATTCGAACTTTCTTGATATTTTGACGTTTGAGTGTTTATACGAGGGAAGGTGAAAACTAGCCGTTGGGGATGGAGGGTTGTGATTGGTGGGTTGGAGCTGACGTGGCGGATTTGGCTGGTGACGCATTTGTTGGTTGGATGGACGGTGGGGATTTAGTGGGGGCGTACGTGTGGAGTTGATTGAGGGGAGTTTGTTCTATTTTGGCGGCCAGCTTTTGATGGCTGTTACACGGTTTGTAATGCTTTCCAACGCGCCGAGTTGACCCATGTCAATTCGTCAAAGCTGTTATAAAAATAGTTATAATTTTATAAAAGAAAACTGTTATAAAATAGTAATCAAGTTTTAAAAATATTTTAATTTAGTCACTCATATATGTTTTTATTAAACTGGACCATTAAACGATCAAATCGAGTCATAATCGAATTTTCTTATGTCAAGAAAGTAAGGTAGCGTTTGGTACGCAGGAATGAGGGACGGAATGGAATGAACCATTAAGGGTGAATAAATAAAGACATGTTTGGTTGGTGAATGTAATAGAATGAACCATTACATAGTTGATTCCATTCCCTCAAATTCATTACATCTATCCCCCTTTCTTTTTTTTTCATTCCATCTCTTCTTTCATAATTAGTCACCAACGCAACCCACTCACCCACCGCCATCGACCACCACCGCCGCCAACGCTAACCACCGTCCACCACCGCCACTAACCGCCGCCGACCACCACCATCGCCCGCCACCACCGCCGCCGGAAACCACCACCACCCAACACCGTCGTCGGAAACCACCACCATCGGCCGGCCACCTCCACCGCCGGAAACCACCACCAGCCACCACCATCACCGGCCACCACCGCTGCCTGAAACCACCATCGCCGGCCACCACCGCCGCAGGAAACCACCACCACCGCCGGCCACCACCGCCGCCGGAAACCACCACCACCGCCGGCCCGCCACCCCACACGCCGACCACCACCGCCGTCGGAAACCACCACCATCGCCGACAACCACCGCCACCGGAAACCACCACCGGCCACCACCACCGCTAGCCACCACCGCCCCCGGAAACCACCGTCGGCCACCGCCGCTGCCAGAAACCACCACTGGCCACCACCATCACCGCCCACCACCACCGCCTGAAACCACCATCGGCCACCACCATCGCCGGAAACCACCACCGCCGTTGCCAGAAACCACCACCTGCCATCACCATCGCCGGCCACCGCCGCCAGAAACCATCACCGGCCACTACCATCGCTGGCCACCATCGCCGGCCAAACCCCGCCGGAAACCACCAACGCTGGCCACCACCTCCGCCGGAAACCACCACCGGCCACCACGAACGCTGGCCACCACCGCCGCCGAAAACCACCGCCGGCCGCCACCACCACCTGCCATCACCACCATAACTACTTTTATATTTCATTCTTTCATTTTTTTCATACCTAACAAACAAGACAAAATAATAATTCATTTATTAAGGTAACCAAACAGAACAATGAAATATAATGATTCATTTCATTCCCTCATTCATTACATTCGTTCGTCCATTCCATTACCTCATACCAAACATACCCTAACAATGGGGAAGACGTGAGGGTCAGAATTTTCAATATATAAAATTATATTAAAAAAAAACATGTTAATTATGAAAAAAAATATACCTAAATTTACGTCAACGTTCCATATCAAAATCAAAAGATAGAAAAAAATATTTTGTAACTGAAACAAAAAGTATAACATGCTAAAAACATGTTAAGGCTTTTAATTTATATAAAATATGAAAACGAAGTGATCTAATTGAAATACTTTTAAAACTTGAGTTACTCAATTGGAACACTTTTAAAAGTTGATTACTATTTTACAAAGTTACCCCTTTTATAAAAAAAAAAGTTAACATGAAGCTCTCACACATATAAGATGGTTTCACACATAATTTCATACATGAGAAACTTTTTGTGATTACGTCATTTTGTCTAACTTAACATCGAAACTACATAATTCTGATAAGTTGGCTTCAAACTAACTCTTCTTAATTCTCTCTACTCCCTTAATTAATTCACTCTATTCCCATGGATACTCACTGGAACAATATAAATATATAGCATGGTGATAAGAAATTCATATTAGAATATGTTATAATACAGTGATAAAATTCAAATCCACCTAATACTTCTTTTTTTTAACAGCCAAATATTATATAGTTTCATCAAATAAAAATACATCTTGCTAGCAATGAGGTAGAAAAGATAGAGACCAATACAGAATTATATAATTACACTTGAGATTTTAAAATTCCTCCATTGTTCCCATTCAAGATTATGCATCCTTGCTCAATTTTTAATCCAAAAAAACCCCAACACTTGATTTCATCCATGATGCTTTCAATGAGGATCCCTTTGCTGGAAAAATGAGGTTGTTTCTCGCTTTCCAAATGGCCTAAGAGGCAATGAGAATTATTGATTTCAGCAGTTTGTCTTTAATCACATTCCCTGTAAGCGACACACTAAAGCATAATAAATCTTTGGAAGAGAAGGCAAAGATTTGAGGAATGTTGCACCAAGTACTAATACTTTGCCATATAATTGTCGCAATATAGCAACCTGTTAATACATGGTCGAGAGATTCGTTCGATTCCTCGCAAAGCCTACAAAGAAGGGAGGGAGTGTAGATATTTCGGGAGTAAAGATTCATCAACGTGGGAAGACGATCCAATGATGCTCTCCAACCGAAGACATTGACTTTATTCGAAAGCCATTTGTTCCAATGAAACTCGATCGATCTCGATGAGGATTGTTGTTGCACCAGAAGCTTTTTAATGGACTTAACAGAGAATTCTATATTGGGTTCTCCCTTCCATAACCATTTGTCATTGTTGTCATAAATCAAGTCCCGTAGGAAAATATTGGAGTTTGAGAGAGTGTCTCCACTTTGGCAATCTTTGACCAGGTGCGCGAGAGACCCTTTTTATACAGGAGTAATACTGGATTTCTCCTAGAGGAATGGAAGGCCGTCACCACCCGATTCCATAGGTTCAATCTTTCCGTCTTGTATCGCCAAAACCACTTGGAAAGAAGGGCAATATTTGCGTCTTTCAATGAGCCGATGCCAAGCCCACCGTGTTCTTTTGGAGCAGTGACCTGGTTCCAAGAGTTGTTTTGCTTTGTGGCCCAATAAAAAATTTTCAATTTCAGCTTGTCAATGACCTGTCCACTAAACTTTTACTTTAAAAAAAAATAACACAGATAACAATGTAATAAGCATATTTCTGGTCAAATTCTCGTTTCTCTTCTATTAAAATTAATAATTACTCATATTTATTTAAAGATTAAAAATAATAATATATTAAGTAGAAAGAAAGCCATTTGTTCCAATGAAACTCGATCGATCTCGAGGATTGTTGTTGCACCAGAAGCTTTTTAATGGACTTAACAGAGAATTCTATATTGGTTTCTCCCTTCCATAACCATTTGTCATTGTTGTCATAAATCAAGTCCGTAGGAAAATATTGGAGTTGAGAGAGTGTCTCCACTTTGGCAATCTTTGACCAGGTGCGCGAGAGACCCTTTTTATACAGGAGTAATACTGGATTTCTCCTAGAGGAATGGAAGGCCGTCACCACCCGATTCCATAGGTTCAATCTTTCCGTCTTGTATCGCCAAAACCACTTGGAAAGAAGGGCAATATTTGCGTCTTTCAATGAGCCGATGCCAAGCCCACCGTGTTCTTTTGGAGCAGTGACCTGGTTCCAAGATACCAGTTGATTTTGCTTTGGTTGTGGTCACCACCCCATAAAAAACACCTTTTCAATGCTTCTAGCTTGTCAATGACCTTGTTCCACTTAATACTTTTACTTTAATAAAAAAATAACTACAGATAACACATGTAATAAGCATATTTCTCCGGATCAAATTTTCTCGTTTCTCTCTTCTATTAATAATTACATTAATTACTCATAATATTATTTAATTCTTTTTTAGATTAAAAATAATTTTAATATATTAAGTAGAAAAGATCTTTTATTAATGTTATTTCTCTGAGAAATAAATTTTTTAAACATAAGAACCTTTTTCAAAACATCAAACTTTTTTAAATACAAAATATTTTAAAATTTATGCTTTTAAAAAGTATAATTTTTATAAACTAAGAATAATTAAAATTTTAGGATTTATAATAAGAAAATTTTTGAAAAATAATATTTTTTAAAACAGTTTTAAAAAGTTGATATTGTTGTTTTAATAGTTATAGTCCTTATTAATACGTAATTCAATCATATTATATCTTAACATATATTCATATAAGTAATAAATTTACGTTTTGTTTAATATTTTATATATTTAACACGTGTAATAGGTTCACTAAAGATATTGTTATATATTGCAATATTATATTACATAGAGGAGGGATCCTAAGAAAACCACAAAGTTATGAGAAAACTAGAGAAAACCAATGAAAACGGTCACATAATTTATAAATTTTTTATCACTACCCTCTATATATATGTGTGAGTATATATAAATAAAGGTATGAATCAAATGAAAACTGTAGCATGGTTTTACATATACGTCACACATTGGTTACGTATACGTAACAATTTTTCATTCGACATAGTGTTACGTATAGGTAAGTTTCTTCATTCTCGCATGTATGCTCAACATATATGTACCAAACACTTAAATTTTAGTAATTAAAATAACAAAAAAATTTTGAATCATGTTATTGCTTTCAGTGATTTTCTTTGGTTTTCACATAACTATTGGTTTTCTCAAGAACCCTCCCCATATTACATAAACTATTGAAACAATGATCACACAGTTATTACAAGTGTGTCGATTTTTTATTCACTAAATTCAAGTCCTTTATTACCTGATGGAAATTCTAAAACGAGATTATATATTTGTTGCAAGTTAGAGCGAATTTTTCAAAAATTATTATATTCAAATATACAGTTTGAGTGAATTTCGGAAAGTAGCTTGAATTCTATAAATCAAAACTATGTAGTTTTGATGATAAATTAGACAAAACGACATACTTTAGAGAAGTTTCGGATGTAAACTTACATGTGTGACAGCACCATCAAAATTTTCACTTGAACACGTTGTTGCTTTCCTATTAGTTTTCCGTCTCTTCCGTTATTCGATAGATCTTAAATGCATCTGAATAAAACCCTATAAAGGGGGGGGGGCTTTCCTTGTTCCTTATCTTTTCGAAAGAGTCTTTCCGCTTACCTTCTCGCAACTACTCATCCGATTCTTACAATGTTGAAGAAAGCTTCGTTGTCTAAAAATAAGACCAAGCATGTTAAAGGTTTGGATTCTGATCCGAAAGATCGTTATACCTGCTTCCTGATACGATCTTTGAATTACTACAATCGTTTAGTGCATATGAACTAGATTCATCCTTTATGGGAGCCAGAATTGCATGCATTGCCTCACATTACTTCTAATTCTTCCATAAGGAAGATGACTATTTATGCCGACTTTTTTACTCGTACCAACTTCTCTCTGTCATCACCGTCTTCAGTCTCAACCTACTTCAGTTCTATAGGATTCACTTGTCAAAGTCTCATCCGATGGGTATGTGTAGGATCACCCATTTTGAATATTGTAGTCGTTCCCTAATGGTGAATCTCTCTATTAAGCTTTTTAATGCTTTTTACGATATTATTCATAAAGGAGATTGATATTCTTTCTACAAGAGACATGACATTAAGCCTCACAGCAAAAAGATACCTTCTAGCTTTAAAGGTTGGAAGAATCCATGAGGATGTGATTCCCCAAGAGATGCATTTTAGGGAATCCTCAAAGCTCTTAGTTGACACCCCTCATAAGAAAAGATTATACTATTTCACTTTATTGACCAAAGATGTTGCACCTATTTCTCAAATACCGGAGCATGCCTTGATGGGGTTTGGAATGAGTCGAATCTGGGTTCGACCGAATAAGATTGTCATATACATTGTTGGTGACAAAAAAGAGGTTTACCTTAGATGCGTGACACGTGTATTGAATCTAAGGTCTCTATCAACAGCTGGGATGGGATTGATGATAATTGTTATATCTTAGATGCATGACATGTGTATTGGATATGTTTTGTTATAGGTCTATGCAGGACCGTTTGAAGGTGTTTAATGCAAATCAGTTTTCACAACAAGGAGAGACTTAGAACACTTAACAGATCAAATAGGGAATTGGAATCTTTATGGTGATACTTAGAACAACACAAGTAAGCAAGAGACAGAAACTTGAAAACAACAAGATTGGTTTTTAAGGATAAAGTATATTGCTCTCAAGTTCTATTACAAGTGTTACAAAGCATGAAAATAAAATACAAGAACCTGAGATACTTTATACTACATTCTACAGCCGGCCATACTTTGAAGGCCAGCTGAAAACACTAATCTAGACAACAAGATCAATATAAACTTGAAAACAACAAGATTGGTTTTCAAGGATAAAGTATATTGCTCGCAAGTTCTATTACAAGTGTTACAAAGCATGAAAATAAAATACAAGAACCTGAGATACTTTATACTACATTCTACAGCCGGCCATACTTTGAAGGCCAGCTGGAAACACTAATCTAGACAACAAGATCAATATAAAGTCAAAAGGTAGATTGCCTTTTGACTAGTGATTATGATATGCCATAGCTCACATCCTATTGTAATACAAAAAGGATAAAAGTACATAAAGTAGAAAGGTACAGACTCAAGACCTTAATCTACAGCTTCCTAAAGCGTGGACCTTTTCACCAACTTGTGTAAAGTTGGTGAGCCTGCAGAGTGGCAGCGGAAAGTGGTCAGTTTTCTGAAAAGTTGTTGATTAGAGAGCATGTCTTCTCTGTCTTCGGAAAAAATCAGTCTTTTATTTTTAAGGCTTTGGAAGACTTTGTCTTCTAAGCTTCGGAAGACTTCATCTTTGGCTTCGGAAGAATTGGTCTTTGGCTTCAGAAAATTATACACTTAGAGTAATTTCCTTGCAGTGTGTAAAACTTCCGAAGTAACTTCTACCATGCACAAAGTGCATGCATGCAGAAGACTTCTTGACTATTTTGTGTGCATCAGCCTCTTTGAAATACCTTACAGTCTACCCAACCTGCTGATCTCATTGGCCAGGTTTAAACGTACCCTTCATCTACATACATTGAGTGGATGTAAATTTACCTTGTAACAGAAATTTTTAATGATCATCGAATGTAGATTCGAAATGTACAACCTTTATCAATCGGGATTAAATCTGTGATTTTTAAAAGTTTGAATGACAGGTCATGTAGTTTTGACCAACCTAAGGGTGGAGGGGGCACTCATGCCATACATCCAGGGCTACAAATGAACCGAACGTTCAACGAACAATTCGTGAATCGTTTGGTGGGAAGTTTGTTCATGTTCATTTCTTTAATAAACGAAACCGAACAAGAACACAGAAATTTTGTTCGTTTAGTTAAATGAATGAACACCACGTTCATTCGATAATGTGTTCGATTACATTTGCTAATGTCCTATCTTGAACGCTCGATAATTGTGTTCGTTTATGTCCATTAATGTGTTCATTTATGCTTTTAGTTTTTGTGTGCTTATTTGTATTAAGTACTAGCTAATGGCACACGACATGGTAAGATTCACAAAAAGAATCATTGGCTTGAGTTTTCAATCGATAACGAAGCTTTATTCAACGGAAACTAGGGATAGTAAAGAAACAAAACAAAAAATAGAGGTGCGACAGCCGCCCGTCGTGTCTAGGCATTAAACTCAAACGTGACGGCTAGGGTTTGTATTATTTTTTTTTTCTGTGGTGGTGCAATGGAGAAGGTAACCAGAACCATTAGGGCGGCACGACAACGAACCATAGTCTTGTAGGCTGTGCAGTGGCGGACCGTAGTCAAGCATGCAGCGCAAAAGAGGGCGACGTGGCAGCAGCAACATGATCATGTGATCGGCATCCCAATCGAGAAAGTAAAAGAAAAGAACAAGATGACACACAATGACTGTACCCGCGCGGTGGCGTGTCATACCGAAGGCTGGTGACCTTGGCTAGGCTGCGTTCTTCGCTGGTAACGGACAGTGGTCCGGCAAGAACAAAGGAAAGAAAAGACACAAGAAAGATGAGATACGGGTAGACGAGTTTTGTGTGAAAGAAATATTAAGTGTAAATAGCTTGAATCTAAAACCAAGACGGACCTTTGTTTAGAACAAAAAAATTAAGAGAAATAAAAGCAAAGAGAATGGACAAGGCGACGCGGCGCCCTGTATAGGATTTGAATGCGGTGGCGAAGACTAGGGTTTGTATTTTTGTGATGGCACAACGGAAGTAATAGAGACCCTAGGGTGGCTCTGATACAATGTGAGATAGTAAAGATTATATTATTGAATAGTTAGGTTAGAATATATAAAGATAATAAGTAACCTTATAAACCTAACTGGACCCGTAAACGCATTCTAATAAAACCCTAACAAAATATTATACTTTTATCCTATTTCTTTCTACTTTCTCACAATGTATGTGCCATTTAAAAATGCAAATGCCATTTCCGTTCCTATGCAATTTATATTCTCCTTTAATATCCAAAACATTTGGTTTACTTGATATAAAAATTTATAAAAACAGTAAGCATAGAAAAAACACAAAAGTTGGAGGCAAACAAACTAAAATTAGCATAGAAAAGGACATCAGTAATGTCATTCACAACCTGCGAAATATGTTCTTCTAGAGGAAAGAAATAAGCATCCATAACCTCCTAAGTGATTTGTTCTTGTAGACGAAAGCACTTTGAGAGCGGTTTTCTACAATTGTTCGTGTTCTAAGCACCACAAACAAACGATTTTCAAATGCAGACCAATGTTTTGCACACACAATTCATTCTGCATATGAAACACTAACAATGTAGTGACAAAAAATTTACCTTAAGCAAAGTGGAAGCTGTAGCGACTATTTAGAGCTGTCTCAAAGTTGTAGCTCTAACATGAAATGATACCATACATCCAAGAGGACCTGATAAGACAATAATAGAAACATGCATATGTAATGCATTATATTAAAAAAACTGCTAACGTATTTTATTAAAACAAGAAAAAAATTGACATGTTTCACATCTATTATGAAATTTTAAAAAGAACATGAGTAATTTTTTTTATGTATAAAGCCTACACAAGTGTAAGTTATATAACCTAGTATAATCCACATATGTGCATGTGAATTATTAAAATCTAGAAACATATAAGAAATTTTAGTTTTATTGACTTTTATGTATATATTATAAGACCTTGTTCCAAATATTCTTAGATCAAACATAACATAAAAGATTATACATTTTATTAATTAATTAAACATAACAGTGGAAAAACTCAAACATTTATTTCATAATAAAAACCCTTTGTAAACAAGTAATCATCTCTAACAAAATATGTCATAGTTGTCATTTAGAATAAACATTTTTTTAATAAAAACAAAGGTGTGAGTCTCCATATGCCAAGTAGCTGCAACCCATGTCATCGTCATGCTCTTAACAACTTACCTACCAACTAATATGTATACAAATGCAGAGTTGTTGAGTGAGTTTTAGTTATACATATAAGAAAATAAACTTTACTTTCATTTATAAACACATAATAATCATTGGCTTTCATATCTTCTTTATATTGTTAATTATTTTTTGTTCATTCTTTTATTTTCTTGCCACTTGTCATAATACCGGGGTTACACAAACCAAAAGCTCAAACATTTGGCCGACAACAAATGTCTGATCCTAGAAGCAAACAGTCCTATTTTGCTAAACCTCTAACAGTTGACCCATAATGCAAGGTCTGTTTCAAATAGCTGACACATATTTAAGGGTTCATTCTATTCGATTGACCCACAATGCTCAATGCCCCTTTCTCATTAGCCAACACATAAGTGAAGTCCATTTCATTCATTACTTGCAAGACTTGAGATTAGGGCCCATATTTCTCATTCATTTAGGATCTACTATCTTTAATGTTTCACTTCATATTGCATAATACTTTTCATCATTTCGTTCAGTATCTCCTACATTTCATGTCATATACACACATGCATCAAATATAAACTATTATATTAGTAAACATGTAGAAAACTATACCATAATAAGAGTCAACTTGTCACACCCCAACCACAGTGGTTTCCCACAGGGCGTGATCATCATGGACACCATAGTCATTGATCGGTCACTACATGATTTGATAAAAGCATACGTTGCAAAGACGTTGAAAAATACATGATTGTTTTCAGAGTTACATAGCGGAAGTAGTAGCAAAATGTAAATTGTTTTCAAACAAGAAAATTTAGAAATAATGTCCCAAAAACATGCGTGATCCTAGAATGCGATAAGCTCCAAACAAGCCCATCCTCGTGCAAACCTTAATTTCCTGATAAAAACATGCATGAAATATGTCAACATAAAGTTGATGAGTTCACAGGTTTTAAGTAACAGTAATCAGGGTAATGGACCACAAGTCTTTCCATGATTTGATTGTCGATCATACAATACTAGAATATTATATAAGCACCGCAACCGAAGCTAGATTGTAAATGTAATAGATTGCCCCTACCCGTGCCTACCGTAAGCACAGGGGTGAACAGGCTAATAATGCACCCGTTTAGACCTCCAGTCAAGGTTAGGGCAATTAACCCGGGTTGGGGTAGTCAAACGCAATAGTACTATCCATAATTACCTCGCTTTGGGAAATAAATTAACGGTCCGATAACAGGGGACTTAATACGGTAAGTAAACAACTTATATAACATATGAAATCATTGACAAGTAAATGTGTCCATGAAAATAGAATTTGCATGTAATCTCCCCCAAAATAAAAACAAGTAAAAAAAAATAGGGCCGTGAAACTCACCTTATAGTGGGTAATCGGGTATGTAAACTGGTGAGTATCCAAAATACTCAAGAAAACCGACCTAAGTTCGCACTAGAATAAATAGGACAACTTATGTCTAAATAATTGCTCCTACATGTAATGTGAGCATGTAACTATTTCAACGACATAACTTGATAACAAAGTGTTTGACTCGACGACAAGTTGGTGATACAGTATGATAATTTGTGAAATATATATATTACTTAGAAAATATTAATAAATTATACTTCGCTTGAATGTGTTCAAAAACCTTTGTATTTTAAAGTTTACATATTATTTAGGTAGCTAAATATCATTTTGACTCGACCCGAGATGTGACTCGAGTGTCCTGTAATTACTTATATATTTTTCATATGTAATTTATAGAAATTAGGGTTTTGAAGTAATCTTATTTTCCTCAGTAAAATAATATTTGTATTATCTTAAATGAAATACAATTTTAAAATATTTACATCCAAGTAAAATCACTAGCTTTCATATTTTATAACCCATGTATAAATATATATATTTACCCATAAAATAATTATTTAATTATTTTCTTAGTAGGATTATTATTTTATCTTATTTAACTTTTATGAACTTATATTTATTAAATTAGGGTTTCTTTAAATTATTTGTAATTTTTATTACATTATATTATAATATAAAATATCTTTAATGAACTTATTAGCTACTTTAGTCAATTTATCAACTTGTTTTAACTCATATTTTTAGTAAACTAGTAGCTAACATTATAAAGTACATAAATTTATATCTTAAGTCCCATGTCAAAGCAACAAGATCATGTGCCAACTTTATTAAAAGTCATCTACTAACTATTTTTAACATACTCTTTAAACTAACATAATATTTAGTTATGAAGCTCATATTTTTCATTTAAAGTCCCATGTATATATACTTAACCATACTTGTAAACTTGGTCAAATTGTCATCTATTCATAACCCAACTTTTGTAATAATATATTACCACTCACTAACTATTTATAACTTGTAAAATTTACAATTGTTCATAATAATACTTGTAAAACATTAAAAAAATATCATAAACATAAAGTAACCCATTTGAACTCTTCTTGAGTTTTAACATACTTTTATAACTTTATATAAAATCTTCAACTAGTAACTTGGTCAAACATGAATATATAAACATTTACCTTTTAAGAACAAGTATTATCATTTACTTTATGTTAAAATGTTTTGTGTAAAATATTATTCTTGAAACACCTTGTTGGTAGAAACATTATTTTTAACATGGAATACTTTTGTGGGTGAATGTTGTTACATGTGAACTAGTAGATAAATAATATAATGAAATGAAAGATATATATAAACAACAAGAGAGTATTCTCACTAAAAACAAGCAAGGAAAGATAGAAGGGTTGATGTAGGATGCTTGAAAGCTTCAAAAATCACTTGGTCTTCAACAATGGTACTTGAGTCACCCAAGATTTATGAGTTGAAAATGAAATGAAATGGTGGTGATGGAGCCTTGGATGAAATTTGAAGGGAAGAAAGATGGAAAAGAGTGCTTTGGGGTGGTGGTTGGTGTATGAAGTGCTTGCATGCTTTATAGCCTTACATCCTTTTAGCATGGGTTTTTGGGATATGAGTGTATCATCTTATGGACAAGGATGGATGAGATGGAGCTCTCCAATTGTGGTAATGGGGTTAGGCCTCTTTAATCAACATCAAAAGTGCTTCACAAAAGAGGCAACTCTTGGATTTTGGTAAAAGTCAACAAAATTTTCAAGGAATCTTGAAAATGAGAAGGGAAAGGAAAAGGTGAGGTGAAGGGGGTGGGGTGGACCGCCAAGGAGGGGAAATGGGGGTTTGGTTTTTAACTTTTGTGTAGTATTGGGTATTTGGGTGGTATTTGTTACACTATAAGTATTTTTACATATTTTTATATTTTTACTTTTTACTTTTTAAAATACATAAAAATATTATAACAACTTATATAATATCATAAATTTTAATATTAATGGTGTGTTAATGATGCATCACGTATCTATTAATCGTGTTAAAAATGTTCATTTCGGGTAAAATATCAACTTACGCGTAAAGGTTTATTTTTAAATTTAAGCTCTTCCAATGTATTTAATTTGAAATCTAAAATATTTTGAAACACTTTAAAGTATTTATTGGCACGTATATATTAATTATTACCAACGTTCGTGTGTGCCGGTTGCATTGCGTGTAAAAATGGTAATTACGCCGAATTACCGATGCATGAAATGTTATACGTGAAATTTTACAATGCATGATATGACTTCAATAAATGGAATTCAATTGAAATCAAGTATTATAGGTGTAATTATAACCAAGTCGGGGCCGGGTATTGACCTGAAATTGCCGGTTGTCACACAACTTTAGGTCAAAAGTAAACTAATAGTCCACCTTCGGTTAAACATGAGTCCAAGTTCATAGTGGTAAAAATATTCGGTTAAACATGAGTCCAAGTTCATAGTGGTAAAAATATTCCAAGTTTGGTCAATTTCAGGTGAGGATATCAGGTATGGGTGACCAACTTAAGTGTGGATGAATGAGGTCCTTGATAATATTCTAAGTGTTGGCACATTCGGGTAGTATCTCAACTACAGATGAGCACACTTAAGTGCGAGTGAATTACACATATGGGTGAACTACACTTATGAGGATTAGCTAAGGAGGAGTACGTATGGCTGAAAGACTTAAGTTTGAATTAAAATGCTCACGTGCACATGACTTAATTCTTTTATGATATTTAGCTAAGGACAATCAGGTTCCAATAATAGTGTTAGATGTTTTATGAGATTTGGGTAAAAACAATCAGGTTTGGGTAATAGTGACAGATATGGGTAATAGTGCCAAATAATGCCAGATTAGTATTTTCATAAGTTTAATACAAAAAAGCATACATTTGACTTAAAGATATCACTTTATGTGTGGAACAAAAATCTAATGAAAACAAACATATAAGTATCTATATTAGCTTCAAAATAAAGTAAAAAATGAAATATGAGGATCTACAAGACTACAACTCACTCTTTTTAACATTCATGAGAAATTTTAAATGGAAGAAAGGAGAAAGGGTGACTCAACTTCCTTTTATAGTCATAATAGTCATATATTAAAATAATAAAATTCTATTTGGCTGCCTTTAGATTTATTGAAAACGTCGGGGTGTTACATACATATACACATTTGTATTTAGAAAATATAAAGTTTAAAAATAAACGTTAATACAGAAATAAACAATTTTTGAATAGTTTAATGTCATATAATAATATTTACGCTTAATGGCGTTAACAATAGCCTCTTCATCCCCATGGTTATAAATTAGTTAAAAAACACATCTATCCTTAAATATTGTTAATCTTTTAGGAACCTCTAACAACTCATTCTTTATATATATACTTATTTTAATTGAATAGTATTTCTTTGATATATTTGTATTAGTTTATTTTTCTTGCACACGTAAAAATGCATTAAGAGTAAATATATGAAATGAATAGTGTATATTTATATTTACGGAATCACTATAATTTTTTTTTCTAAAATGTGGGGATAAAGTTTGAAAATGAAGATCCAAATGTAAGCTAACATGTCTTAGAAGTTGCAGTTGTCATGTGCGATTTTTTAAAAAAGTTAGTGAGGTGGGAGTTGGTTGTGTGGCATAACCAAAAACTTGTAATGATCGTAATGTGTCTTAAATGTCATTATGAAAATATCATATTTATGAACTCTCAATTGATGATAACATGACCGGAGATTAATTTTGGAAAAGAATTTTGCACTTTGAAGTTGATCAAATAGATCATCAATTTTAGGAAGAGGATAACGATTTTTAACAATCAATCTGTTCAACTCCAGATAGTCGATACACATACGAAAGAACCCATCATTGTTCTTGACGAATAAAACATGCGATCCCTAAGGTGAATGATCCTCTCTTTTCTTATTCAGTGAAAGATGTAAACGATCGTTTGAGATTTTTGGCAAACTTATGTTTAAACGTAAAGTCAAATCTCAAGTGCACCCTACCTTTTAAGCGATTATGATAAGACAACAATAAAATTACCGTTTGGATGTGAGATTAGATGAGGGTATTTAACTATAGTTAAAATTAACACTTTAAATTAATGAAGCTAGTATTTTTGAATGAAAATATAACTTTTTAAACCTTAAAACCAAGATGTAATTTTCTTTAAATAAAACTAGTAAATATGCCTAAATCATTTGAAAAAAACAATAATCTATTTACTTCTAATTTTGAAGACGGAGATGAAGATAGTATAAAAATTCAAAATAAGAAATAAATAAAACCCTATACTTGTTTATATAAAAATTAACACTTTAAATTAATGAAGCTAGTATTTTTGAATGAAAATAATAACTTTTTAAAACCTTAAAAACCAAGATGTAATTTTCTTTAAATAAAACTAGTAAATATGCCTAAATCATTTGAAAAAAAACAATAATCTATTTACTTCTAAATTTTGAAGACGGAGATGAAGATAGTATAAAAATTCAAAATAAGAAATAAATAAAACCCTATACTACACCTTACAAACACCCAAAAATTTGCAGCGCGCAAAACATAACACAAAATCATTCAAAGATCGGTAGAAACTCGTATACCCATCGACAATTGAACATTCACTGATCGACATGGAAACAAATGAAGAAGACGTTTCAAGAATTGTTCCATTTCAGCTTCAATTCGACAAGCCAGTAGCCTCACAGGTCACTTAAACCCTTTAATCATCCACACTTCATTCATTTCTTGCTATCGTTCGCCATAACCAATCAGCAAGTTCTTATTTTGAATGCTAATTGGATTAAAGGTTCTTGCACCCATTTGTTTTCTTGTACAAGATTAATCGAGTTCAAGTGTAGGCCATAGAAGGATTTGTAGCTGATCAAAACCTAAAATTGATGTGTTTTTTTGTATTGGGGGGGGGGGGGGGGTAGGTAGATGTAGATGTGTGCTTCTTTTTTTACCCAAATGTAAATAATCTTAAGTTCAAGATTGATGCTTTTAGTAAAATTAATCCAACCCAGAGAAAGATTAGGTTATTCGTTTTTTCTGAAGAAATAATGTGTAAATTGTGAAGATCAAAATAGCTGAATGGAACCCAGAGAAAGATTTGTTGGCTATGGTTACAGAGGATTCAAAGATTTTGTTGCATCGGTTTAATTGGCAGAGGCTATGGACTATATCTCCAGGTCACTTCTATCTCTTGAATTTATTTTTTGGAATTTCTCATTGTTAGTATATCATTGAGTGATTGTGTTTGAGCTCTATGGGTATGTTTGTATGTGTTGTGATATATATGCAGTTCGGTATAACATGAATGAACTAGACATGCTAATTTAAATGTGATTTGTATTAAGTTAATTTGGTGCACTAGCAAACATAAGGTTTGAAAATTTCAATCCTTTATCTTATGTGATTATAATAGTATTGGGTAATTGGTCATGGTTACCGGTTAGAGCAAGTTTTTTGGGGTAGATCTCGCCTTGCCTTGGTTTCCTTTTATCTCTTATTTTTGGTAAAGAGAACCTATTCTCAAATTATCAGTATGCTTACAGCCTTACACCAATTTATTTAAAACCTTTTGACTTTATGTGTTGCTTGTTACATCTTTAGCTAAACAGAAGCGTTTGATTGTTAAATTTTTTTAATGTTGATTTGTCAGGGAGATGCATAACATCTCTATGCTGGCGTCCAGATGGTAAAGCAATAGCTATTGGGCTTCAAGATGGGACTATATCATTGCATGATGTTGAAGTGAGTTGGTTTTTGTATCTAAATAAACTCTTATGATATGATTGTAATATGGTTTGGGATTGGTTTTATTAGAATCTGCAGTGAAAAGAAATGAATTATATTTGTTAAAACGTATGCATTTTATTAAACAGAATGGGAAGCTGTTACGAAGCATGAAATCCCACACCGTAGCTGTTGTATGCCTTAACTGGGAGGACGATGGAGGCGAAGAAATTTCAGTATGGTTTCTAAAGTTATTTTAGGCTCTTTGAATAATATTAACATTCCACATTTTTAGTTTTTCACTGCCTTTTATTTGCTTTTCAATGGCAAAAACGAAAATGAAAAATCTATATCTAAATGTGTTGTTCAGGTTGACAACTTTGTCTCAAAATATGAAGATCGAACCTCTCGTTTCTTTCCTCCTGCCCCAAGAGTTCCTCGAATGCCAGGACTTGTGCCTGGTGAAACGGGGTTTATGGAAGAAAGTGAAAATTTATCACAAGAATTATCAAATTCTTCACATCAGAGATTTAACATTCTGTGCAGTGCAGATAAAGACGGAATCATAAGCTTTAATATATTTGGCATATTTCCGATTGGGAAAATTGTAAGCTTTAATATTCCTCCCTTATTTTTTATGCGGGCCCCACCTTCGTTTCTCTCTCGAGAAAATGTGACACACAAGTTAAACAAATAAATGATGAAAAAGAGTATAGCCTTGATCTATATAGGTGGGTTTGTTTCTTGATTAATGTTTTGCTTTACATGCTTTTTTGGTTGGATTGCAGGATATACACAACTTTTCAGTTTGCTGTCCACTTGCAAACAAGCATGTTGACTGCAAACTGCTGAATGCTTCAATCTGTAAGGTAACACCTTTATTTCTTGGAGAAAATTTGTTTCGGTACCATTTCGAATTGGTAGAGTAGGCAAGATGGGTGAGTCATGCAGGTAACATGTCAAAACTGGTTCAAGTCAAAATGTGTATTTTTTACATGGGCATGGGCGCGCGGTGGGTTCGGTTGACCTGAAATATCTTTTGTCTAAAACTATTATTTTTTATTTAAATATATAGTGTGTCAAGTATGATGACAAACTTCATATTCTTCCAATAATATTCTGACTTTTTGTAACAAAATGATTTAGGAGGTTTATGCGCTTTGGGTGACAGTTGATTCATTTGACCTATTTGACCCGATGACCCGTTTCCTCTTAAGCAATATAAATTTTTTATTTTATCAGATAAAACATAACCTGAAATCCTGAATCAACCCATTAATAGGTAAAGGGGTTGAATTTGGGTCTCTAAGAACAGGATCAAGTCTAAAGAATATATTCCAATCTCAACGTGTAGGATCTTTACTTTTTTTAATAATCGCTATTATCAAATTGTTTTCTGAAATGGTCATGTACAGGTGGTCTTATCTAAAGATCTTTGTCATCTAACAGTATTATGCTCTGGTGAGCTTCCAGTTCCAGAACATGATTTGCATGGGTTCCATTGCTTAACACTTGACACTTCAATATTCTATAAAAGGTAATTTTTGAATTCATGGTAAAACTTGACTGCTTCTTTGTCCTACTAGAAATGGACTTCCTATGAAAATAGCATCATTTATTGGGAATATTTTCAATGTTAAACTTACCTGCTTGCTAATTGCCATCCTTAGACCTTACAAGTCTTGGTCCACAATATATGTATATTCACTTTGTTAATGTTAAAGGATAGTTAATATCTATGACTAGTAGTCAATGAGCTCCATAAAACCGTCTCTCAGATGTTTTGAATATTTGGATGGAGATTGTATACCAATAGTCTTATGTTTTTTGTTTGGCTTTTTTACTCTATAAAGAATGTGATTTGCTGTAATAATATCTGACAATCTTTAACTTGTTTTGAGAAAGTGGCTTATACAACAATATTTTGCTTTGCAAGAGTTAAGTATTAGGTGTGGTCAAGTTTTGGATGTATAGGAGAGTGGAAATCAAGTACAAATCACGCACAGCAGTCCGCAGTCCTAAGCAGACTGCTGTTTTGTTTTTTCTTTTTTTTTTTTAAAAAAAAAAAAATCAGCAATTTTTCTTTGTTGAAAACCACACTCCAGACTTAATTCCACATTAAACTCTGATTTTATTCATCTTAATAATTTCCTTTTGACTTGTACGAATGTGTTAACATTTGAAAGTGAACTAGATTGTTAGTGTTCTATGGACAAAAACACACATAAGACACTTGCCCAATTTTTATCAACTTTAGCCAAAATTGTATCTGTAGTGTTTTTGATGAAGTATGCTGGATATCTTCTTCTCATAGAAGATACTAACGGCACTTTCTTGTTTGACCAAATTTAATAAAAAAATAAAATTTTCTTATAAAGTATTACTTAGTTTAGTCTTTTTCTCTGTTTATAAAGGTTAATCATTTGAAAAGTTAATTTGTTTTTAAGTGATGTTTACTTAATCTTAACAAACTTCAATTTCCTTGGTTAATATAGTATTAATCTTCTATCATTTGATCTTGTTAAATTTTGCATTAGTCTTACATTGTTTATTTGTTCATCTATTTTGACTTGAATGACTAGTTCTTCCATGATAATTCATGTGTACATAATTTATAGACACTAGATTTTGTAAATTTGTTGTAATCAAAATGAGTGGAATGTTTATTCATAAAGTATGCATAATTTTAAATGCACAAGAAAAACATTAAAATATCCCCTCCATTTCTTCATCTTCTCATTTACTTAAAGAACACAACATCTTTTTATCTTTCCTTCCCATTCTCTCACTTTCTTTCCAAAGTAGAACTCAAGAACACAATATTAGGGTATACTAAAATCACTAATTACCAGTTGATTTGAAAGTTTATATGTATGTAATCTAAATATTGCAGGAAAAATGAGCTTCACCAAGTTGCTCAGCAGGCTTCGAACATTGAGGATTTAACAGAAGTCATCCGAGCCTCACTATCTGTCATGTCTAAGCAATGGTCTGATGCAATGCACACATTTCATGATAAATTTGATTCCCTATCTAGTCTCATTCATGATCATGGTAAATAGTAAAAACTTCAAAATCAATCATACATGTCTTTAGGTTTTGTTATGATGGTTTTTGACCTTTTTGAACTTATCAAACATAGGATTGGACTCGACCCCACAAGAGGAGTTTCTTAGCCTTATAGGTGGTGCCCGCACGAGTCCAGCTGTTCACCAATTTCTAGTCAGCTCTCTTGGTGAAGCGGTATATTAATCCTTACTAATGTTTGTGAAGTATAAAATTTGAGAGAGTGTTTTTGAGCGATGGGAGAGATCTTTTATTGAGAGGTTATTTCTGATCAGGGTCTCAAGCGGATAACAAAGTCGGTCTGTGGAGCTGGAAAAGAGCTTCAGGTTATCGTTCTTGAACATCTACAGGTAGACTTAACACTGCTCAAGTTTGTACTTAAAAAGGCCCACGGGGGGTTTTGGGTTGGATGACTTTGGTGACAGGTCAAGTTGGTAACAATTTGCAGGGGGACAAAATGGATCACTTTGGGTGGGTAACCCACAACACTTTTTGATACACTTTTTGAAATGCAAAATTTGATGTACAAAATTGATAATAAAATGCTCTATTACAAAAAGAATCTACCTATTTCTAGTAAAGCGATTTAGGTGGCTTTTATGCATTTGAATACGATTTGGATTTCAGAGGGCTTTCAACCTGTTTGACCTGCTTAAAACAGTTACCTGTTTTCCCTCTACTTAAATCTGTTAGCTTAACCCATTTGATCTGTTTCTATGACCCAAGTCGACCACGCTTATAGATAAACGGGTCATAATTGTCACCTTTAGTTTTAAATAAGATTGTTTTGGTATCCAGCCGGCTGCAGAGATGATTGGATTTAGATTAGGAGAACTGAGAGGACTTTCTAAGTGGCGTTCACGTTATCAAAGTGTCGGTTTAGATGAGACTTTAATAGATAATGCAACAGAGAAGGCAGGAATGCTGCTCATTCAAATCCAACGCTTTATGAGGGTTTTATCCTCTTCTGTCCAACAGGTGATTGTTTTAATTCAATCAATCCTCGTATTTTGTCATTAATGAAGCGCATTTTACACAATTCAGGAGTCGGACATTGTTATTTTTTCAAGACAGTTAAGAGTAATGATGATAAAAGTAAAAACGATTAAGTTCTAGTTTCTTTTTCTTTTGCAGTTTTCAAACTTCTTCAATTGGCTTCACAAATGTGTAAAAATGTTAATGTCAGAACCAAGTGACCAGCATCAGCTTCTGGCGTTTAATAGGTTTGTTGTTGATTGAGGTGGCAAATCCATCCAATATACTTCAAAAGGGGTTGATTAAAATTATATTCTATCTCTAACGGGTCAGAACGGGTCAAATTTAAAGACTTACATAAAAGTGAAAGTTATATTCAGCCTCCTAAATTAAGCTCTTTAAGCAAATTAAGTATTATTAGTACACTTTATAAAATCATATTTAATACATTAATCATCTATAGAATTCAAAACGGCAAAAACAGTTGGCGGATCAACATGACCGGCCCGTTTTACTTGCACTAAAAAGTACTCAGTTTGACCCATCACCCATTATTCACTATGGCACTAAAAAGTACTCAGTTTGACCCATCACCCATTATTCACTATGAACCTAATCATTTGTCAGCTCTACAACCTATCTTCCTTCTTGTAGTTCTCTTTCTTATAGTGATCATCAAGATTTTACTACATCTGCATTGCGCTTTATTTTGGCAGTGAACAGGTTATTTTATTTTTGAAGTATCTATATGATCAAGATCCAGTAAAGCGGTTGCTCGAATCAACCGAAGTTGACCATAGTATTGAAGTTGACTTGTAAGTAACTTATCCAACAAACTCAATTCTAGTTGGGTGACAATATAAACAAGCATGAATCTTTTTTAGCTTAAAGTTCTCCCCCACGTGATTATGGTTCAAAACATATTTGTACCCAAAATTTTTGAGTTTTACCTTTCTATGTTCTCTAAAAAATGAATTTGAAGCTTTATCTTTGAAAAAATTAGTCTGAAATCATCTTCTTGCTCTTCAAGAATTCCTTTCAAAGTAACACCATTCGTATTCAGGGAGACGATGGAAAGAGTACAGGAGTTGGCTCATTTTGGTGGTTTCACAGATTTTGATTACTTGCGAAGAACGTTAGCAAAAGAATTTCAACAAATGGAGTCTTGGTATGCTTTCTATTCCTGTTTGACCTTTGGAGTCAAACTAACTAGTTTTATGTAGATGTTAAGTATATAACAGATTTCATTGGCCATTCAAATAGAGCAGGGCTTTTTAAAATATGAAATCATAAAGTAATGACTTAATGGTTGCAGTTTCAAAGAGGCCTTCCAGATGCCTTTCACTACAATTTCCAAAAAGATACTATGCCAAAACTTGTTGCCGTTGTTTCCAATCGAATCGTTGTCAAAATCTGCATCCTCCACTGTTCCTACATCTATATCATATTACAAGGCATGTTAATACTTGATAGATGATTATGCCCTCCAAAAGCAATTATTATCAGTATCTTTGGATTATGTCTCATCAGAAATCATTGTTTCTTATGCTAATGATATGCCGCTTGATTGTTTTAGGAAGCAATGCACGAGAAACAACAAAGTTTTGTGGATTATATATCATTCATATTACCCGATGAGCCTTCATCAGAGCTTGTAAATTGCATAGTCGTTATGAGGTGTTTAATGAATAATGATCTAGAAGCTGTGTTGTTACGTGTTCCTGATGGCTATCATTGTGTAGATCTATCTCTATATAAGGTACGTTACATGCTAGTCCGGGTCACTTTTTTACATTATCCCAACAGCTAATACAGTAGCAATATGCAACAATTAAAAAACCTTTGCTGATAATGTCAATGATAAAATCACTACTTAAACCAATATCTAAAATACCCTTCAAGATGATACATAATAGAGAGATCTTGTTGCACGAATCCAAGATTGTTCATTAGATTAATGTCAATGATAAAATCACTACTTGAAACTTTGTGAAGAAGCACAATATTGTCATTATTGTGGGATATAAGGGTAGACTTTATTATTATTTTGCTGATAACAGGAATGTCAACTTGTTCTACTATTGAACGGGCCGTCTTCCTTTTCTGAAAACTCGGAGAAGGCTTGTATGACAATTGTGCACGCCGATGATCTTCCATTTGTATCTATACCTAACTTAGATTCTTCAAGCCTTTGGAAATTGCAAGAACTTAAGGTACAAATCCCTCTAAAAAGTTACAAGATGTGATACCATTTTTCATTTTGCTTGGATCTCAAGATAAACAACTATCATTCTTTTAGGACGTTTGTCATTTTCGTTTTGTGGGTCCCCCTTATATGGTTAGATAAAGACCAAACATGTGATTCTTGATTTCTTCCATCAAAGTGAGGATTAGCCTCTCACAATGCAAAATAAAGAAATTGAACATAAACAAAAGGCGTCAATTTCAATCCATTTACTTATCAATTGGCAGATTAAATTATGTTTTATCCCCAATAGGCCTTATTGGTAAAATAAAAAATAGCATAAAAGGAAACAGTTGGACATCGACATATCGTATAAAGTGTACTTTTAATGCCTAAAGCCTCATAATATATATAATTTTCATAAGGTAAGATTGTCATGGGAAATTATATAACTTAAGCAATCATAAGTGAGACAAGTTATTTACCAAACTAATAACAGTTTTGGATAAAAAGTGTTTCATCCACCCGACCCGATTCATTCCATGCAAAGGATTGCCCTGTTTTGACTTTCTTCATATGTTATCTGACTTGCCCATTTTCCACCTCTACAATAATCTTATGAAGACTGCTTTTGAGTAATGAATATCAATTTGATATCTTGTTTCCCTAAATCTTGATATGATGTTCATTTCAGGACACTGTTGTATACTTGCAAATGGATAGTTTGAAAGTACGAGGAATTCCTCACTCTGTGATCGCCCCCTTAGCAGTTAGTGGTAAGTAACTCTTTCAATAAATCCGAGGTTTTTTTCCTTTTACCCGTCTCCAGTTATATGCATTTGGTATATACGTCATCATCATCATCATGATTCATGCATCCATGTACTCTCTAGCTATGTGCATTTGGTATATACATCAACATCATTATCATGATTCATGTATCCATGCACTCTCTAGTTATGCCATTTGGTATATCATCATCATCGTCATCATATTCATGTATCCTTGTACTATTCTCTGTTTTGGTAATAACCAAAGATGCATTTTATAAATGTTCAGCATCTAGAGGCGTAGCTTGTGTCTTTGCATCGAGAAAGCGCGCTCTAGTTTACATCCTGGATGAAGATGAAGATGAAATCTCAGACGCAGATTAGCTTCATTATGTTATCAATTCTTTTTCCTTTTTTATGTATTTTTCTTAATTCTTTTGTTTGACGAGCAACTAATTTTCTCCATCTTGTTAGTGTATATCAGGGATAGGGTAGAATCGCCTGTTGTTTACCTTTATTTTCAGGTTTGTAGACTCTTTTTGGATTAATCATAAACCATCTGGTTTTACGGAGTTTTCAAACATGTTTTGAAGCAGTTCATGAGGTTATACTTTTTTTTTTTGTTTTGATGCATTTGCATTTATATCTTTATAGTTTGTTTAAGAGTATAGAATATTTAAAAAAATTCGTTATATGTATTAAACTTAACATGTATTGTAATCGCGTGACATGAAAGTTTTACGAGACAACTAATACAACATAAACAGATTAATTGCTATATAACTATTATCAGACTCTTTTGTTAAGCTTCTAGGTTTATCTGGTTCTTCGGTGATTCTTGACAAATACTCAGCAAGAATTACTAACGTGTATCAAATACGTAATTTTTAAAATTCCTATTTGGCGACCATGGGAGCCCGAGAGAACGTGCAGGTCCCTGCCAACACGCTGAACTACGACTAAGCTAAAGCACAATTTGCGCGCTTAAGGGATTTATATTTATAATCATAACAATTAATCACATAAAAATCTTTTACTTTTGGAGCTTGATTCTCTTTGACATGTACGGTGGTGACGACGCACACACATGGAGCGCGTGTAACAAAAGCGTCACTTTTCCCGTTGTAACCGTTCTCCCGATAAATACTCCACTCCACTCCCCCCATCATTTTCACTTTCTTCCTAGGGTTTTCACTCACCTTCTTCGCGTTTTTGGTGTCGATTAGGTGAGATTTTTGCCATATGATCGATGATCTTCAGTTTATTTGATAGTTTAGTTGTTAAAACGTCACCAGATGGTTGTTATTAGTACCTATTTGAGTTTTTTTTTCGCGCAAAAACTTTAAATCCGTGTAATGTTGGTTTTTCTAGGGTTTTTAGAGTAGTTTTTACTCGGTTTATACGGTTTTCACTCATCTTCTTCGTGTTGTTGGTGTCAATTAGGTGAAGTTTTTGCAGTTTGATCGATGATCTTCTGTTTATTTTAAATTTGACCTGTTATAACATCATCAGATGGTTGTTGTTTGAGGTTTTTTACTCAAAAATTTGAAATCCGTGTAATGTTGTTTTTTTAGGGGTTTTAGAGTAATTTTTACTTAAAGTTTATACTGTTTTGACTCAGTTTCTTCGCGTTCTTGGTGTTAATTAGGCGAGTTTCTTTCTTTTTTTTTTTTTTTTAGCAATTTGATCGATGTTCTTAGGTTTATTGTAAAGATTACCTGTTATAACAACACCGAATGGTGGTTATTCGAGTTTTTTTTAACTCAAAAACTTTAAACACTTGTAATGTTGGCTTGTCTAGGGTTTTTGGAGTAATTTTTACTAATAACTTTTACGGTTTTTTTTTTTTTTTTTTTTTTTTTTTTTTTTGTGTGTGTGTGTGTAAATCATTACTTCGGTTTACTCTTTCGCGAGGTGTTTTGGATATGCATGTCGGTCTTGATTTTGGGATTTCAAGTGTTTTGAGATGAATCTATGTGGTATTCTAATGATCGGTTAAATGTGGCTTTTTTTTAAGTATCTGTGATCCTTTTGAAACATTCAGGGTTGATATCACATTTGTTTATTTTGCGTTTGTTTTCCAGGGTTTTTGCTGCTGATCCTGTAAGAAAGGGTTTGTTGTTGAGGTATACCGCGTTTTATTTTTATTTATTTATTTATATATATTATTCCGAGTCTTTTTTACTGATTTCTTTTAAGGGATTTTTTCATTTGCCATCATTAGTTAAATTTTTGGGGGTTTCTGATTCTGTCTTTCTGTACATGTGCATGTTATAATTTGTTAGTACATGTTGAGTAGAACCGCACTCATGTCTATGTTCTTTATTTTTATATAATTATAACTCTGTTCTTGGCTTATTTGTTGCCATCCTGAGCTTTCATAAATTTTGGCTTCACTATGTGTTTGTTTAGCAATATGTTGCTTGTTAATATTATTAAACTCTTAAATATCCAATTTTGTTGCATCTACTATGAAAACAGTTATGGAATTACTTGTAAAATAACCACAAGTAATTGAAAGAAAACAATAATCATACATATAGCAACTTCTGATTTCTCACAAGGTGTAGGAAATGTTTCACTATATATGCTGCTTTGTTTAGTTTCTTGTGAAACAGTCCATCCGTTAGAGTAAGAGTGAGTGGATAATGTTTCTTGTAAGCTATAGATCCAAATGTAGATAAATTTATATAATAAGTTATGGTTTATTTCTAGATAATAAGAACTAGTTTTTTTACTCATCGCGTATGTACGTAATAAAATATAGACTACAATCGACCCGACTTGTTTTCGAACTAAATTTATGTCGAAACGTAGAGACGTACGGTAATTCAAATTTATACCGTCGGATGGAAATGAAATATATTTGACGTGACTCTAAACAAAATATACGTCAAAATGTAGACCAATTAAACACATACATAAAATCATCACAAATACAAATCAAAATATAAAACATGTTTAAATTATATACTTATATACCGATTTTCAAATCATTACTTTCAAAGAAAGTCATGGTGTACAAGTTTTTCTGATAACCGAGTTATGGACCACACTAGCAAGTTTAGTGTCCACTTAGGAATTATTTGATTGGCTCTCAAATTAATTCCCTATAAACCGAAGTTATGGTGGCCAATTTCAGAAATGATAAAACTTAACTATTCCTCTTTTGTGTTGTTATGTAATAGGCTATAATATAACTAGAGATGGCTGCTTTGTTTCAACATCTAGTTGATCTGGATATTCATCTCAGTTGGTTGAAAGTCTAAGATGAATATCTAATTTATACATCATTATAAATTGTTTTATTTGAAATTATTTATGCTCTCTAAAATAATTTAGTTTTTGCAATCCTATTTAAACACTTTATTAAAAATTGAACAAAAAAGTGTTTCAAGTCGATACTACCCAGTTGGACCTGCTATAAACACATTTTGCAACCTCTAATGAAAAGATAAAAAACATCATGGCATACGTTCTCCACGGTGGTGCTTAACAGTGAATGCATCTGCTTCGGCCGGCCTCACGAATACAAACCCCTTCTTGGTATTGCGAGGGAACTTTAAGCCCGAGTCTGAACTTCCTACTTATCATAAAAAGTTAACAGGAAAATTAACGACACGAAGAAAGCAAGTATTTTCCATCCCATAACTCCATGAGAAGTGTAAGCTTTACTTGATACTTACTTGAAGTCAAACGTTTGACTATTTGAATGGAATCTTAAATAGTCTTTAGGGAAGACAAATAAGAAAATCCTATTGCACCAAATCAATGTCATTGGTCATTGTTAATGATCACAATATGCATGGATGATTTTGACTTAGGACGTCACAAGTAGAGGGTTCCCAAACCATTCAAGCTGAAAGTCTGCTGGTTCAATCATTTGAGATTTAAACTTTGTGTTTCATGACACCACGTACACTCTTTTATGCATAATGTACAAGTCATTATAGAGCCTAGCTTTTGCAATTTACTGTCATGAATTTGATATTAATCCGGGCTGTACATACCCTGCACCATGCATAATCTGTAATGAATAAAGTCTAAGTCTGTTAATGCACAACTGCAACTGCCATAAACAGGAAATCCCTTTTGGTAAACTATTACCATCAATGTAACATAAGCAATCACAAAAGAATGCATACATCTTGTAACCAATGCATAAAAAGCAGTGACCTGCATACAACTCGAATCTTTTTGACCACATCAGAGCTACAAGTGAGATTTTTGGAATTTATAGAAGTACCAAAACTATTAGCGCCTCTTTTCGACCTTTTTCTTACCCTTTCTTTTATCCCTTTTGGTTAGAGTCTTTGATCGTGATCTTCTTTTTTCAACTTTCTTGAACGGCTTCTTCTTTATCACGGGTAAATTCAGCTTCTTTTCAGACCCTAGGGTCAATTTGGGTATTTCTACAGAGTCGTCTTCACGAGAGATCTCACTTGTTGTCACCATGACCTTGATATTACCAGTGTCATACACTTTTGTTCCTATGGTCAACAGAGAGATTATTCAGATGAAGCTGAAAGACCATTGCAAAATGTCCACTTTGCCCCCAATAAAAAGGAGATTTCAGGAGAATCAATTGCATAACCTTTCTTGAAGGGCATTTAAAACATTTTACTACTGGTCAAACAATTTCATAATATAATATGGGCTCATAACTAAAAGGTCACATGGACAGATGGTATATGAGAAATTGACAATCAAATGTCAGCAGAAAAGATGATCAATTTGGGATATGTTAGTCTCTAAGGGTCAAATAGGTAAAACCATAATGTTCAGCAAAAACTTAGATGATCATCATAATAATTTTCATAATCACACCTAACCCACAGGTTATTTATAAAAAGTCACAAAAAAAATTGGACAGAAAGTGCCTACGTTCAAGCCAACCCGTATCAAAGGCAAAATTACCTCCTTGATCCGCTATGCAACCTGCCCAATTTTCCACCTCCAAATTCAAATAATGTTGGTATCATTTGCCTCTTAATTCATCAAGAAGCACATCTTAATTACTTAAAATCTTAACGAAAAGCTTCAGAATTTTACAGTCAAACACAACTTGTGCACGTACCAGAAACCGATGTTAGATGTTCATCATCAGTATTATCATCATCGCCATCATCATTGTCTTCTGCATCTTCTTCTACTTCATTGACTTCATCATCTTCATTAGGTTTGCCATCTGGATTAGGTGGAGCTCCCCCGTACAGTACATACTCTCTGTCTAGTTTTCTCTGCCAATAATATTGAGATTCAAGAAGGTGGTAAGTGACAGATCTGCTTTCTACATACGAAAATCTACTGAGTTCATTCTTAAAACATAGCATGTTCCCACTACTAGATTATGTTCATAATTATAAATCCTTAACAGTCTACACATTAACAATTGTCATGCTTTTCATTTTATAAAGCCATTCTTGTAAAGAGATTGTAATGAAAATGCATCCTCTTTTGTAATTCATATTAGGCTAATAATACAAACACTGGCAAATTAGAAAGACCTAAGGTGTCAGATATACATATTCCAATCCCACACCAGCTTCCATATGACCAAAAACATGAAGGCGGTACCTTTTTGCGCAGTTCAATACGCTTGCGGCGTAATGCTTCTTGTTGCTGATTTTGTGCTTCCTTTCTCCTCTTCTTCTTTCTCTTGTGAAATCCAGTCACAAAATCACTATATAACACACCAGATTAACAAATTAGACTGTCGGAGAAAACATGGCTTGATAGAAAGAGCAGAAAGTCTCCCAAAGTCTAGTTCTAGTGCGTAGAGTCTCTTAATTTGTCTTCTTCAAAGATTAATATTATTAATGCAAAAATATTGTTTTGTAATCATAATTAACACATTATCTATCTATAAATATTTTATAGAAAGGACAGGTGTGGTAGACAATTGACGCAATTTGGCGTGTGCTATATATTGGCTTGCTATGACCAGAAACCTTTTCAAACAATGACCCAACCCACACATCTTGCCAACTCCAAAAATATGCTCCAAGTTAGTGGACGGACCGATGATTTTAAGCTTTATAAACAAACAATAAATATTATCATTCTTATGTTAGAATGTCATAGAATTAACCGCAATGTTTCACTTGTTTAAAACATCAAGTAAATCAACCTATTTACCCATTGCACCGTTACTAAATTGTAAATGTAATTTGCATCCACATGATTTCTCCAGTTGACATTATAAAAAGGCATTCAAGACATTTAACTATGGATAAACAACTATACTAAACTATCTACATGTCAAAGCTTGCAACATTTTCAACCTCAATATATATAACGCCTAATTTGTGTGATTGGAGTACCACTTCATCAAGCCAAAGATCTACACATACTACACACTTCACAATCATATGTGTCAAAAACCATGACTTTAGCACATCATGATATGATACATATCAAGTAAACTTGCTTCAAAGCTTAAAATTCATAATCTTTATATCAAATTCAATGACAAATTACATTAAAGATGAAATAAACAATCTTCCACAAATCAAATTCGCTCAAAAACTTGCAATTTAGCATCAAAACAAGAAGAGATCGCCCAAAAAGATTCAAAACGTAATCCCACAATACGCCCAATGTCTCATACACACATACAAGATACAGATGCACACACTATGATTCATAATTGGTGAAAACAAATCAAATTGTGGTAACTAACCCTAGAAGAAGTTTAAGACCACCATTTAATTTGGTATTTTCAGGTGAAACTTGCAGGGTGTAAAAGGATTGAGTAATGGATACCTGAGGTCCTTTTCATTGAAGGAAACAGAAAGGGCTTTGTTCTTGAGAGCCCTCTTCTTGATATGGAGAGCTTGTACGACATGCTGTTGTGGTTGTACGTCGTCTTCCTCCATCTCCGTCGCCACTTCCTCTGATATGTGTAACACCACTCACCGCCGGCGAACAAATGCTAAAACCCTAAAAGCTATTGATTGAACTTTTAAAGAATAATATTTTAAAGGATTTTATTGGCTTGTTAAATATTTGTACTTAACCTATCATAATCTAAGAGCATTCACAGCAGTTTTTTTCGTAAATCTGTAAGTGTGTTTTTTATATTATAAAAAATAGTTATTAGTGGTTGTGAGTAGAAGATAGAGAACATGTTACTGTTCATCTTTATATTTGATAAAACACTATTTATCTTTATTAATTTTTTAATATTTGTTGAAAGTGGTTGTTAGTGAAAAAAAGAGAAAATGTAATGATAAAAATATAAAAAATATTATTTTATTAAAAATAAAAAAAATATAATTTTTAATATAATTATAGAGATGAATATAAATGATGGGTTGTAAATGTTCTAAGAATCATCAAACTTACAGTATAATATGACTGTAACATTGACCTATGTCTTTTGTGTATAGATTTGTTGACTTTATGTCACTTTTGTGTGACTTTAAGCTTATGACACCGGAGGAAAGATTGTTGATACATATTATCGTATGAAACAAATGTGAATTATATAGTTAAAATGTTGTGTTATTAACAATAGTGGTTTTAGTGGAATATAGGTGAAAATGTGGTAATTGTCATATATCTTTACCATTATACTATCTTTTAAACTGTAATGTCTGTAGAGGTGTACAAATCGTTTTTTTTTTTTTGTGCCAAACCAGTCGGTTTTTGGACCAGTTTTTTTTTGCATCTGTGCAAATCGTTTTTTTTTTTTTCAAACCGCTTGGGTTTCAAACTAGTTTTTCATCAAGAATACTCAAACAGCTCAAGTCGGTTTGGACCGGTTTTATCCCGGTTTCTTTTAATTAAAACCGGTTTACAAACCGGTTTTGAGTGACGGGCTACTAAACCAGTATACAAATCCCTGGTTCGAGTCGGACTAGCCAAACCGGTTAGGTTTTTTTACCGGCTTTTTCTGAACCGGTTTTTTTATACACCTCTAAATGTCAGTGGTGTTTTCTTTATATTTTTTTTTTTGACTTTCTAACCAACTATATTCTTGTAGCTAGCAGGAAACTTGCGCAATGTAGCGGTGACAACAATTTACAATACGACATTCTTTTTTGTTAATTTATCAATCCTCTCATGATTTGTTGTATAATATTTCCGTTAGTTTTCTTTTTCTTAGTAACCATGTGGTCTATCTATATCATAAGCCTTATCGATCTCAATTAAATAATAACACATACACGAATAAGAAAAATATCAGCAAAAAACATAATAACTGTTTCTAGGGTTTTGCTCGAAAGCTTTAAAAAAGATTAGTTCTAGATTCCTTTATTTACTAGATTTACCTATTTTAGGGACTAATATACATACCACATGTTAAACTCTAGTTAAACTTATGGTTTTAGTAATAAAGGTGACATTTTTATGATCAAAACGAAGAATATAGTATATTTGCTGACTAAAATGTGTGCATGATATATATAGTATCGAACCTTACTTATATGAAGGCTAGATTTTATGTTAGGATCACGATATACTCCTTGATGTGTTAGAAATGATAAAAAAATGGAATTTGACTATGAGTGTTGTTCTACCGCATCGGGTACGGTTACCTGCATTGGAGTTGCTTTAGTAAAATATCATATGCTATCCGCTTTGTGCCTTATAGCATGTGCATTGAACACCGACCGCTTTGTGCCTTACTCGTATTAACTCCTACTCGTATGACTATCGCCTGCATTGAACTGTTACTCGCATCAACCTCATACCATTTGCATTATTTATACTTAACCAGGTTCCAACATCTATTTATTCGCATTAGGGACTATACATCTGCATTAAGTATTATTAATTGAGCTATTAATAGTAAGTTTTTCATGAGAAGCAACTATAACTTCTTTGATTTATACATTTATTTTTCAATTTATTTAAGTACAATTAAAATACTAAAACACCGTTAATTATTGATGATAGGTGCGAGAGAAAAAAGGATTTAGGGTTTGATTGTATGATTTTTGAAAGAAGGAGAAAGATAAGTTGGCTAATAAGCCCTAGATTAATTAGTTTGGGAAAAGGCATCCTATGGCTTTTCGATGTGGAGGTTATGAGTTTGAGTCTTAATTGATGCAATATGCTTCAGGTTGGGTCAAAGGTGTTATCATAGTAGGCCTGTAGGTGGTGTGTTTCCCCTCCAATGGTGGACGGACCAGGTAACCAATGTTGTTTATGTTCGCAGAGTGTGGGTGATATTTCACCAGTGAGTTTACCTTGATGGCTGAGCTTATAGTATTTGTTTGCTGTTTAAAATAAGGAGGAACAGAACTTTGATATTTTCAATATATTGAAATAGAGGGTTTAAAATTTTTATAATTTGAACTATAAATTAAAAGTCGATAACTAACTTACTAATTTGGTAATGTAAAAAATACATAAATTAAGTACTCTACATATAATGTAAAAAATAAATATCAACATAATGATATAAAAAGTTATATAAATAATTTTAATTAAAATTTTGATCAGTGATTTTTTAAATATTGAACACTCCTAGATGAGAAAACCTTTTACATGATTGGAAGGGAAGTTTAAGTTTTTCAATAAATTAAAATAGAGGGTGTTAATTTTTAATAAACTAAACCGGAACTCAAAGTCAATTACAAATAAGCTAGGCAATTTAAAATATATGTAAAAATCAACTACATATATAATGTATAAGATAAAACATACTTAATTATATGTATTAAAATTATATATCTAGTTTTAGTAAACCCGTGTATTACACGGGTTGAACAAATAAAATATTAAATATAATAAAATTTTATCAACTATAAAACGACATTTTACGATAAAATATAAATAAAATTACTATAGTAAGAACAATATGTAATAAAATAATTATATTAACTTTTTAAACTTTTGGTTTAAAACTTTTTTTTCCAAAAAAATAATAAATATTTTGTTTCAAAACAAACCGTATTAAAAATATCATTTTTAAAAATATTCTTAATAAATTTCAATTTTAATAATTTTTTGTTTGCACAAAATTAAATTTTTAAAAACACTAATTTTAAAAGTTTGATGTTTTGTAAAAATTTCTTATTCTATAAAAATTATTTTTAGAAATAGCATTAATTAGAAGATCTTTTTTAAATTTATTAAATAAACTATTTTTGTTCTAAAAAATGTTAAATAATATTACTGATAATTAAGGTAATATTGAATAGGAGAGAAAAGCGAAAAAATTTTGGTGAGAATGAATGTGGTGCCGCCACGTGTTACTCCAAAATACTCTTTTATTAGAGTAGAAAGATTCAAACTTGGAATTGGTGAATTTAGAATAAAATCAAATCGTATTTATACAATTACATATACCCATACATTATTATAAACAGAACATATGTTTGTTATTTGGTGAACTTGGGTCTTCTTCAACGAGTTCCTTATGTTTGACTGTTGATGTTGTTGGAGACATCTGTGTTGCAATGTCGATTGCAATCCATATAAGTTTTAATATAGTTAGGTGTCTCCATCAAACATCAGCAGCAAAGTATAAGAAACATGTTTCATCTTTATAGGTTTCTTCATGCTTAATATCTTCATATAAAAACTAATATTGTAAAAACATGTTTATGCATTTTTTTTTTATTTATTCAATTAACTCTGTCACAACAACAATCTTTCACTTAACCTATCTCCCCTTATATCCAATTCGATGAGTATTTTGACAGCATACAAAATTCAATTCCTATCTTATATTTCATTATGATGCTATATTATCTTCGTATATTTGTTATAATGAAATATTATATCTAAACTTATTTTTTAAATCTTTGCTGGCGGAATAAGTTTATGAGTTTAATGTCTAATCATTTGGGTAAATAATAATGATTAAAAAAGAACTAACATGGAAGACATGTTGCAGAAATGAAGCTGTATGAAGAATGAATTTAGTAAAGAAAATTTGTTTTTTTCAATTATATAGAGGGAGAAAATCGTAAGAATTTAAAGATATATCGATGTGGGAGTCTTAAATATGGATGAGATACTAATAAAAGACTAACTATGGGTACACATGGCCCCATTCTAGCTCGTCCACCTAAGCGCCACGTCTGCATTGCCACATGTCGCTACATCATTCAATCTTGATTTACAATGAATTTGGAAACTATTAACTCATATCAATTACAAATAATTTATATTTATGATCATTTATTACTTTTTAATTATTTGACATCTTTTCAAAAGTAATAAGAAATTGCTAGTTATGATAGCAAATAATGATTAAGTTAAAAATTATAATATTACCGTTAACAATTTTTTGTTGTATTAAATAATAAATTCTGTCATATTTCTTTCGAAATAACATTTTCTTTTTAAGTAATTTAAAATTCATAACATTATTCATATTTTTGGTAATGTTTACTTTTTAACAACATTCCATTGATATGACTTTTACTCATCCTTTATAACCTTCAATACCATTACATAAATAAGTATTTACATCTTTATGAATAATTAATTTTTAATTTTAACTGTTCGTTGTCTTAGTTACATATAATTGTTACATACTTTTGTAAATATTATCGAATTTGTTCATTAGTTGATATGTTTTCTTTATTTTTCTATTCAATCGTGTTACCTTCATTTGTTTCTATTGTGGAACGGTATAACTTTTTGATACTATTATATTACAATAACTTTTTTATTCTCTCTTCAACATCATATATATATATATATATATATATATATATAGGAGAGATCCTAAGAAAAACACAAAGTTATGAGAAAACTAGAGAAAATCAATAAAAACGTTCACATAATATATAATTTTTTTTATCACCACCCACTATATATATGTGTGAGTATATATAAATAATGTTATGAATCAAATGAAAACCGTAGCATGGTTTTACATATACGTCACACATAGGTTACGTATCCGTAACCATTTTTCATTCGATATAGTGTTACGTATACGTAAAATTCTTCATTTTCGTATGTATGCTCAACATATATATACTAAATACTTAAATAACATTTTAATAATTAAAATAACAAAAAAATTATGAATTTTGTTATTGGTTTTCATGGTTTTTTTTTGGTTTTCACATAACTATTGGTTTCTTAGGAACCCTCCTTTTATATATATATATATATATATATATATATATATATATATATATATATATATATATATATATATATATATATATATTACTATGAAATTATTTACCCATGTATCATTTTAAGTATTTGTCAACTCGTGTAGCACACGGGTCACTAACCTAGTTTTGAATATTCGAATTAAATCAAACTATTCGAATTTAATTTGGAATTGTATTTGATTCGAATTCGATATTAGAATTTGAATTGAATCGAATTTTGAATTGATGGCTTTCAATTCGAACCGAATTAAACTTCGAGTTATTCACATATGTTACGATCGATTTTAGAGAAGAAAGAAAACACAGAGAAGGAGATTAAATCTCGAATCATCGATACCCATTCCTCTCTTACAGTTCGTTTAAGTAACTACTGATGACTACAAATTACAAGCACCACCTCACACTATACTACAATTACAATTAGCCCCCTCTTTTATTTGACATGTAACAACGTACAATTCAAATACTTAAACACCCTTAATTATCGATGATTGGTGTGAGGGAAAAAGGGATTTACAGTTCGATTACATGATTTTTGAAAAGAGGAATGTAGGTTAGCTAATATGTCATAGATCAATTGATTTGGGAGTAGACATCTCATGACTTTTCAATCTAGAGGTCATGGGTTAATATTCGAATTAAATCAAACTATTCGAATTTAATTTGGAATTGTATTGATTCGAATTCGATATTAGAATTTGATTGAATCGAATTTGAATTGATGGCTTTCAATTCGAACCGAATTAACTTCGAGTTATTCACATATTTTACGACGATTTTAGAGAAGAAAGAAAACACCAGAAGGAGATTAAATCTCGAATCATCGATACCCATTCCTCTCTTACAGTTCGTTTAAGTACTACTGATGACTACAAATTACAAGCACCACCTCACACTATACTACAATTACAATTAGCCCCTCTTTTATTTGACATGTAACAACGTACAATTCAAATACTTAACCCCTTAATTATCGATGATTGGTGTGAGGGAAAAGGGATTTACAGTTCGATTACATGATTTTTCTGAAGAGGATGTAGGTTAGCTAATATGTCATAGATCAATTGATTTGGGAGTAGACATCTCATGACTTTTCAATCTAGAGGTCATGGGTTTGAGACTTACTTGGTGCAATATGCTCCAAGAGGGGTCAAAAGTTTTACAATAGTGGGCATTTGGGTTGTAGGTTCTCCCTGAAATGATGTGTGGGCCGGGTCACAAATGTTGTCAGTGTTTGCAGAGCGTGGTTAACATTTTGCCAATGAATTTACACTGATGACCAATCTTATAGTATTTGTTGGTCGTTGAAAAATAAGAAAAAAAAAAGAAATTTGATTTTTTCAATAAATAAAAAACGAGGCATTAAATTTTTCAATAATTTGAACTAGAACTCAAAAGTCGATTATTAATTTACTAATTAGGTAATGACAGATATACATAAAATACTCTATATATAATGACTAAAATAAATAGAACATAGTGATAAATAAAACAATTATATGAATAATTCCAATTCTAAAGTTTTGAGTCGATTGGAATTTTGAGTTTTTTTTTTTATCTGAAATGCTAAACACCTCTTGATGAGAGAACCTTTTTGGTTCCAAGAAGGGAATTTTGAGCTTTTCATAATTAGAATAGGGGGTGTGAATTTTTCAATAAATTGAACCGGACTCAAAGTCGATTACTAATAAGCTAGGCAATTTAAAATATATATAAAATTAACTCTCTCTTTTTCTATATTCCCACTCTAATAAAAGGGTATTTAGGATAACACATGTTAACACTATATTGCTTTATAATAATTTTTTCACACTTCTCTTTTTTATTTAATAATCACATTAATTAGTAATAATATTATTTATTTTTTTGGTTTAAAATAGTTTTTTAATAAATTAAGCAATAGATATTTACTAATGTTACTTCTAAAGAAATAACTTTTCATAAAATTAGAAAACTTTTTAGAAAATCAAACTGTTTTAAAAATACAAAATATTTTATAATTGGTATTTTTAAAAAGTAAAATCTTCATAAATAAAAATTAATTATAATTAAGAGTTATAGAAGAAGTTTTTAAGTATGATATTTTTAAAACGTTTGTTTTAAAATAAAAATTTTATTTTATTTATTATAATACAAATTTCAATCATATCTTATTTTAGAATATAAATTATAATTATAAATTTTCATTCTATTAAATATATTTTTTATTCAACCCGTGTAATACACGAGTTTAATAAAAATATTATATATATATATATATATATATATATATATGTTGTATAAGATAAAATATGCAAAATCATGTATAAATATTTATATATTTTAATTCGAACTTCGATTCGGTGAATTTAGAATCAATTCAAATCGTATTTAGAGTTTTTCGAGGGCCTCACTCGAATATCAAACACCTTAAAAGCAGTGGCGGAGCCAGAAAATTTTTTCTCCGGGGTCGTTTTTTTAGTTTTCGAATAAGCGTGTATATCTCAACTCAATGTTGAAAATTTTGGTTTGGGTCGGGTCGGGTCACACGAAACAAATTACAATCACATTATAAGACATTTGATAAAGTTACGATTTCATTGAAAAGTAAAAAGTATTACATTTTATAATTTTTGTTTATGTGTCTTCATCTCTTGAAAAATATCCACTACATTATCAATCTAAACCTTTTTAAAAACATCTTTCTCAATGTAACAAATGCAAGTATTGTTTAAGGTATTCTTCTAAAAGAAATTTTAGAGATAATTAAGGAATGTTAATGGATTAATAAAAAATGTGTTATGTGTTTAGTTAAATAAATGAGCTTAGAGATTTTATACAAAATAAACCTATTGGTGATTATTCTGATATTACTTTTCTTAACTAAGCGAGCTATTATTTTAACTTTTAGTGGGTTAAACATTCCAATAAAATAGGGTTTAGGGGTCGTAAATTTTTTTATTGGGGTCAGTATTAAAAAATATACGGGGTCAATCGAAAACTGCCAATACACTTTACACATAGAGGGAAAAATCTACAGGGTCGGTTGACCCCTCCCCACCCTTCTTAAGTCCGCCCATACCTAAAAGGGAGAAACTTTTTAGTGCTAATCATGTGTCTTCAATTTAAATTAAAAAATTGATAGGCCACAAGGTTTCTTACTCAATACCTTCATTATATATACATTATATAGATATAGATATCAACAATTTTACATTAGGTCATATAATTTTGTTTCATAATCTATACCATATAATAAATAAAAGTTTTGATTAGACTCATGTAAATTTCAAGTGTTTTTCATTTTAATCTTTTCGTCTCTCTTCTAAAATAACAAAACACATGTCACTTCCTTGTGACTAATCACCACCTTTATTTTCCCGTTTTTCTCTATAATTAAATAATACAAAATAAATTTTAGAATGTTTACATACTTTTAAATTCAAAATTTTGCTTATCATCATTTAACATGTTTAATCGCTTTATAGTTTCTAAGTTATTATTACTAATTACTAATTACTTTTTTTTGTTCAATATCATAACACACACAAATATAAATATAAAATTCAGTTATATATACCTATGTATTGTTATAAACACAATATATGTTGGAGATTTGCCGGTGAACTTGGGTCTTTTTTAACAAATTTCTTATGCTCGGCTACTGATGTTGTTGCAGACACCCGTGTTATAATGTCACTTTTAATCCATACAAGTTTTAATATAGTAAGATGTCTCCATCAACATCAGCTACTGATCATAAGAAATATGTTACCTCTATGAAGGTTCTTGATACGTAATATCTTCATAAAAAATCCAGTATTGTAACACGCATTTATACAATTGTTGATTTATTCAACTAGCTCTATTCCAACAACAACTTTTCGCTTCAAATATTTTCCCTTATATCCAATTTTGTGAGCATTTTGACATCACACAAAATTCAATTCGTATCTTATATTTTATTGTGTTGATATATTATCTTCATATTTTTAATGTAAAGAAATATTATATTTAAACATATTATCTAAATCTTTGCTGGTTGATTAAGTTTATGAGATTAATATCTAATCAATTGAGTATATAATAAGGAGGGTAAAAAAAGAACTAACATGGACGACATTTCTCAGAAATGAAGCTGTGTGAAGAATTAATTTTACTGAAGAAAATTTGTTTTAATTTTTTAGAGGTAGAAAATGTTAAGAATTTAAAGCTATATAGGACTCTTAAATATGGATGAGAGCTGCGGTACAGGACTAGAATCTCAATTCTCAAATATTCGAATTAAATCGAATTATTTGAATTTGAATTTTTTGAATTGTATTTGATTCAAATTCGATATTAGAATTTAAATTGAATCAAATTCCGAATAAGTGGCTTTCAATTCGAACCGAATTAAATTTCGAATTATTCGAGTACAATTTAATACGTGTGAATATTTCGTAAATGCTCTCAAATTATGCCTGGTAGCTTAACTTACATGCTAAATGGGATATACTTGTTTGTGAAAATTGTGATCATTGTATCATTTATATGTACCTTGAGAAAGCTTTAAGTAAAGACGTCCTCTCATTATGTAGTCTACATATATTTGGTTTGGATTGATAAATGCACCTATAAGGATTCTTCTAATGACTTAGGTTGTTAAATCAACATTTATTCTCGCGTCTGATGGTGTCTGTATTTTATGCGCCCTTTTTTATTACAACTTGTTGGATTGACTCTTGGGAGAAGAACATGCTGGCTGACACGACATGAATATATAGACAAGAGACACTATGTACATAGGTTAGATGACTATTATATTGGATTTTGAACTATACGAAATGGATTTTTTTAACTGTTCCTTACCCAAGCGAATACTTTCTCAATCAATTTCTCTGTACAACTTCGGTTAATTAACTTTTGGTTAATGACCATGTCTTTGATACTCCAATAATGAGTAAAACTTTATACTTGACATGATGTGTTAAATCGGGTAGGAGGAGCTAGGGGTGACCATGCAAAGTAAATTACCATTAGGGGGCACACGTAATTGCAATTTGTAGTGCATACGAAGTTTGACAAATCTTCCTATGAGATAACGGTCACAGTCGGTACAAATCCTCAAATCTATACCTTGAGTAATTTTAGTCTCAACCCTGGAGAGACTTCGTCAATGGTGTGAAAACATCCATCACGTTTATCCTTAAGTAAGTTTTAATCAGTCTGGAGCCTTCATGGGATTCATATTATGCTATTTAGTTCCAGTCCCTACGAGATGTTACTCCCTCTTGTGTTTCAGTGATAGTGCAAATTGGCTATTTGTTTGAAACATATTAGATCTTCAAAGAGTTGTAGTAGAGTGATAAGACTCATGGATCTATACTACTTTGTTCACTAGACAGATCTTAAAACTTGGTAATTATTCGTTGTTTAGACGTTCTAGGATTATACTTTGATCAACTAAAAAATATCATCCAATCAATTTAAGTGTCGTTCTCGATATATTATGGGTGTGGTAGGAACTCTGCGGAGAACCCTATATATAAGCATCTTTGGTATACTAAGGTTGTGCGTGAATTGGACTATGTGAGATCTTGATGGATTGTAGTTATAAATGGTGGAAATGATAATATGGTGGGCAATGGTAATGAAGGTAGGATAGGTTGTATGTACAAAGAGTTCATAACATATAAGCCGAAGGTGTATGATGGGAAAGGTGAAGCAATAGCCTTGACCCATTAGATTAAGAAAATGGATATGTTCATAAAAATGAGTAACCATGCTAAAAATCAGAAGGTGAAGTATGTTGTTGCTCACTAGTAGGTAAAGCATTGACGTGGTGTAATACCTAAATTCAAGACTGAGGTAGGGAGGCTACGATGGCCATGACTTGGGATAAATTACAAGCTTTGTTTATAAAGGAGTATTGCTCTATGAATGAGATGCTAAAGTTGGAGCATGAGTTTTGGAATCATGCAATAGTGGTATTTGATCATGATGCCTATATCGACTGATTCCATGAGTTGGCAAAGCTGGTGCAACATCTTGTGACACCTAAATCAAAGAGGATTGACAGATATATATGGGGTGTGGTTCAACAAATTCATCGAATGATTGCTACTCTTGGGCCTCCAACCATCCAGTGTGCAATTTTGAAGGCATGTACTTTGACTGACTAGATGGTTCATACAAGAGCTTTGCGTATAGCTTGCAAGAAGCGGAAGGAAGTTAGAAATCGAGTAAACTAGCTAGTGGTTAGGTGGACAAAAAAGCCAAGGTTGTGAAAGGGTATATGGCTACTAATTTGGGTAAGAAGGATTATGTCAACGCATATCCCAAATGTAATAAGTGCAGTATGCGCTATTCAACGACGGTGTCATGTCTTGTGTGTTTCAACTTTAAGCAGTTGGAGACATTTAACTGAGTTTTGTAAGGTGGTGGTGAACCTAGCTATGCCAATTAATGCGGTTAAACCGGTAGGAGTTCAACATGGATGCTATGAGTGTGGAAGTCATGAGCATTATCGCAATGCATGCTCGATGTTGAATAGAGCTTATGGTCAAGTGCTCAATTAGAACAAGGGAACAACTAGAATCAAGTTATGAGAATTAGTGTAAACCCAAGGTAGGGTAATAATGGAAACCTTACTCGTGGTTGGGCATTCGTGATTGGTGCTAATGATGCTTGATAGGAACCGTAAGTGGTGATATGTACGTTTACACTTAATAATCATTATGCTATAAATAAATTTGATATAGGAGTTGATAACAATGTTATTTTTTCTTATTCAATGACTTTGTTGGAGGTGACCACCAGTTATGTGAATACGTGTTATAAAATAGAATTAGTTAATGGTAGTCTTGTAGAGAATAGGGAGATAATTAAGGACTGTACTTTGTTGTTAGATTATCATGCCTTTAGAATAGATCGTATACTATTTGGTCTTGGAAGTTTTGATATGGTCGTGGGAATGAACTGGTTGTCAAAGAATAGGGCGGAGAGCTTGTTTGCAACAAGAAGATTCTACTCATACCATTTCTAAGCGGTAAAATGCTCGATGTGCACGGTGAGAAACCGAAAGTGGATAACGGATGCGTCTTTGGAATAAAAATGGAGGAAAAGTAGATAGAGGATATAGCTGTGGTGCAAGGACTTTCATGATGTGTTTGAAGGATCTAATGGGATTGCAACCTCCATGATAGGTGGACTTTTCGATTGATTTGATACCTGATACGGTGCCCGTGACTAAGGCTCCATATCATTTAGCATATTTTGAGATGAAAGAGTTTTCTAATCAACTTTAGGAGTTGTTAGATGAGAGTTTTATATGGCCTGGTCATTTATCACTAGGCCTACCGGTACTTTTTGTTAATAAGAAGAATGGATCCTTTAGGATGTGCATAGACTGTAGGGAATTTAATAAGTTAATGATCAGAATCAATATCCTTTTCTGATGATAGATTACTTATCCGATCAACTGTACGGATCGATGTACTTTTCAAAGATTGATCTCCATTTAGGATATCATCAACTTAGAGTACATGAGGAAGACATATAGAAGACGACATTTAGAAGGGCATTATGAGTTTCTAGTTATGCCTTTTAGGCTAAAATACACTTACGATGTTCATGTTTATGATGAATCGTGTGTGCAAGCCACACCTGCATAGATTCATCTTAGTATTCATTGATGATATTCTGATTTATTTGAGGATGAAAGAAGATCATGAGAGACACCTAGGAATAGTTCTTGACTTACTGAGAAAGGAGAAACTCTACACAAAGTTCTCCAAGTATTGGGTTTGAATTCAAGAAGTACAGTTTCATGGATATGTGATGAATGAGAAGAGGATTCATATAGACAATAGAAAAATTAAGGCAGTTAATAATTGGGAGGTACCTAAGACGCCATTAGAAATCCAACAGTTCTTAGGATCGCGGGGTTATTACAGAGTGTTTATTAGGAACTTTTAGAAGATTGCTCAACCTTTTACATTGTTGACCCAAAAAGATAAAATGTTCTATTAGGGTTCTAAGCAAGATGAAGTGTTTCTAACCTTAAAAGATAAGTTGTATAATGCACCAATATTGGCACTTCCTGAACGGTCAGATGATTTTGTGGTATACTATGACGCATCGCAACAAGGACTTGGCTATGTCCTGATGCAGAAGGATAAGGAGATCGATTACGCATCATGAAAATCAATAACCATAAGAAGAACTACATCACCCAGGATGTGGAGCTAGGTGCGGTGGTCTTTGCATTGAAGATATGGAGGCATTACATGTATGGTACATAGTGTGTCATCAATAGTGATGACAAAAGTCTCCAACATATTTTGACCAAAAGGAATTGAATATGAGACAGAGGCACTGGATTAAAATATTCAGTGACTACGACTTTAAAATCCGATATCACCTGGGAAAGGCACATGTGATCGCTAATGCATTAAATTGGAAGGAAAGTGCCAAACCCATGTGCATTAAGGAATTGAGAATGGCTATCGGGTATCAACTAAATCATTGTTGCTCAAGTTGAGGCAATAAAAGAACTAAATGTGCAGGATGCAGCTTTGAAAGGTCAGGATAAGCAGTTTATGCAAAAGGATGATGGAGCATTGTTTGGTTCCATTTATGGCGAATGTGTGAACATTGATGTTGGACAAGATAAACAAGTCTATGTATTCTATTCATCTTGGGGCTGAAAATATGTACCATGATCTTAAGGACATGTATTGGAGGCATGGAATGAAGAGTGACATTACGGTCTACCTAAACAAGTGTCTAGATTTGTACAAAGGTTAAGGCGGAGCATTAGAAGCCATTTGGTTTGTTCTAACAGCCTAAAATTCTGCAATGGAAATGAGAAAACATTACTATGAACTTCATCACGAAGCTGTTGTGAACTAGTAGTGGGCACAATTCGAATTTGATCATTATGGATTGAATGACCAAATAACTATTTCCAAGCTATTTGCGAAGGAAACAAGATTAAAAGGCTGGCAAGGATTTATATCAGTGAAATTGTGGCCAGAAATGAGGTATCCATGTCGATCATCTTGAATCATGACAGTCGATTTATGTCACGATTCTAGTAGATCTTACAGAAAGCACCGTGAATGCGTCTGGATATGAGTACTACTTATCATCCTCAGATTAACGGTCAGAGCAAGCGTACAATTCAGACCTTAGAGGATATGTTGAGGGCTAGTGTCATAGACTTTGAAGGTAATAAGGATACTAAATTCCAAAAACTTGAGTTTTCCTATAATAAAATTTACCATGCGAGCATTAAGTACTCATGTTGGGTTGAAGTCAAAGAAAGTCAAATAACTGGACCTAAGGTTATACAAGACAAGTTGAAGGTAGCCCAAGATCATCAAAAAGAGTTATATTGACAATCAAAGGAAGCCTTTCTTCTTGCATATGCTCCTAGATGTCATTTGATTTTATAATTAGTTACGAGTGGTAACCTGTATACCTTAAAGGTGTTGGTACTATGGTAGGTTACTTGCGGTACTCCCAATATATAAATACTAATGGTACCGAAAAAATGTTGGGGACTAACTTTTGGCGATGGACAACAACCATACTTTGCAGATCAAAAAAAATTTGTACAACTAAAAATCATCTCAATAGACCTTGTTCTACGAGGTGTTTACATGGTGTTTTTGGGGAAAAGCATTGTTCACTTTACCAAAAGGGGCAAATTGACACCTATAATTATATGTACATTTAACACTATGGAATGGATTAGTTGTGCTAATTATCGACTAGAATTATTGTAAGAACTAAGTGGGGTGCATGACACGTGCCATATGCCAAAACTCGACTAGTAATATGCTGATGATATTTAATATCTACCGCTCGAAAAAATATAAGTGGATAATATGCTTCTATTCGTTGACTATCCGGTTTAAATTATGGATAGAAAAATTTAGAATTTAATGTGTAGTAGGATCTGGACTTTTAAGGTTAGATGGAACTCTAATAGAAGTCCTAAAGCTACCTAGGAGTAAGAGAATCAAATGAGGATTATGTACCCTCACCTGTTCATCACATTACAGTTGATGACTCCGGTTGAATTTTGAGACGAAATTCTCTCAATTGAGGAATACTTTAACATCTGTCACCAAAAAAGGTGCGTTGATTTTGCCTTTGACCATTGACTATGAATTTGACCAAAATGTGAACTTTGACTTGAAAGTTGACTAAACATTGAATTGAACTGTGCTTAGTACTTTGGATACATGTAGACATATTAAGTACTTGAATTGTACATTTTAGGCCTAAAATAAACTAACGGGCCTTAGACATAATGACAATGGGCGTTTGTCGGGTTGGACTTAGCATGAGTATTATGTGCCTTTGATTAGATTAAGAACTTATAAAACGTAAAAACATGAAATTTACGCTAAAGACGTAACAAAAGCCAAATACCGAGTCTACTAAATAGACTTCATTTGGACAAAAATGGACTTTAAATAATTAATTAATCGTATAATAGCTTGTTAGAATTGTAAAGCGCAAGAAAATCAAAAACACAAAAATTAGACATAAAACAGGATAATATGGGATGAAATTGTGCGAGATGCGCCAAGGGCCTAGTGCCCTTGCCCACTCTTGACCTTGAATGATAATGGGGGACCCCTTCTTTTTTATTCTTTCATTCATAAAACTTGTTATCCAAGGTGTGCTCTCTAGAAACCTTGGCCTCCACCCAACTTTCTTCTTGTTTTTCATTCCAATCAGTCACCATCATCTTCCATTCCTTTGATTTTGGTTTTGTTCTAGCATTCAAGTTTTGTGTTTGTGCAAGACTTGATCATCTATATGTTCTCTGGTAAGAAAATCATTTATATTAATAATTGTAGGTTTTACTGTTCTTGTGATTAATGATTTTCAGCCTCAAATATTAAATCATCATGTAATGGTTATTTATTCTTGGTATTATGCTTTGGATCATGAAGGATTGTGCATTTCGGGATTTGGATCATCAAGTTGGTAAAACCCTAGTTCATGTTGTTCTTGTGTTCTATTGAATTGTTTTGTAATGTTGCATATTCTAGACCTGAATGACATCTTAGGAACAAAACCATTTTGTTAAAATCATCAAACAATGATAATGGGTTGATTAAACTTTGATTAACGTGAAAGGGATTGGATTTTAAGTGCTAGTCCATTAGAAACATGAACCGAATCATTAATTATATGAATTGGATCTGAAATCAATGTTAATATAAGGGTTTAAATCGATTAATAGGTCAAATGGAATATAAAATAAATGTTAGTTTAGATCTCGGGTCAATAACGATTAAAATTATGCTTTAGTGATGAAAAGGAGAAGGATTGGATTTTCGACAGCTTGCAGTCAGAGAAATTGATAGTTTTGTATAGATCATAACTTGATCATACGGAGTCCAAATGGGTCAAACTTTATGTCTACAAGTAAGTTTAGAGAATGCTCTAACTACCTGAGTAATATAATGTCAATCCAACAGCGTTTGGTCTTCCAGTCGCAATAAAGAAAAGTGAAGGTCACATCTCCCTCATACTTTGTTCGTTTTAGGTGATTCTTCATTTTGGATTTAATTTAAGTTCTAAGTTTTCAAACGATACCTAATATGGTTCATTATTGTTTCAATCTCTACGCAGCTTACATAAGATTGGTGCGCAATCAGCTCTACAAGCTGAAATATTTTTAGAGAACTTAAAGTTAAAGAGTTAAGACTAATAACTGAAGTGAGTTAAGAATTGTGTTCAAAGACGGATTTTATGATGTTTAAGGATGAGGACATCTAAGATTAATTAATCATTATACTTGGACTAATGCACATACAATATGAGACGGGAATATTAAAAATATATGATAAGGACTTGCAAACTTTAATAAATTGGGATCGAGAAGCTTAAAGGACTTTAGAATCGGAATAACAAAGGAACAATGTTTATAATAAAATAAGTATATGGATAGACATGAAGGACTAGACTACGAGGATTACAATCAACTAGGACTTCTTGACCATTAGTAATCCTATTTTGTATTAATATCTATAGTTAGTTGCTAGTAATTATCTATGGAATTTTGGACTACGCAAACATCGAGGTGAGTTTCACGACCCCTTTCAATATGTTCTACTTGGGGGGAAGTGTGCTAAATGGTTTTGGACTAAGCCATGCTTTTTAAACTATTTTTGGACTTGGAGTGGACTGTTGTGTGTGGTTTGAGTCTTAGGATCGAGTCTAGATTCTTTTCATGAGTATGTGTTCTTATTTTAGACTTGGATTGGACTGTCTTGGAGAGATATTGTTAGTACTAACAGGTTGACACCCCATTCTTGTTGTTAGTATGTTAGCTAAGACTGATGTGGCCTATACGTGCTATTTGGTTGGTCATGAACTTAAGTTGGTGTCTATGATTTCTTATGTTCTTATTCACATACATTATTAGTACTTGACTTACATGACAATTTATTTTGTACTTATAATCTTGTGAAGTCACCAATGTATGTTCACTTTATAAAGCATGTGTTTTACGTAAAATGCTTAAGTGCTTGTATTAAGGACTCTAGACAAGACTGCTGTCATAATAGCATTAGACATTTGGAATATTTATTTTTGAGACAATGTATTATTGATGGAATTGTACTTGGTTTGATTATACTTGTACTTGTTCGTTTCGATTTGGAACTTTGCACAATTTATGCATGTTTGGAATGACGTTATGATACTGTTCTTGAATCTTGTTCTTTTGTGTCAGGTGACGTCATGATCCATTGATGAAAAATTCTTTTAAAGATCCTTTCAAACCCTAATGTGTTATAATGATCTCGTTCATTGCATCCTCGTGTTTTCGCTACAAACGGGGGTTTGACATGAACTGACAAAGTTCTTAGCTTGTCCACTTATATTTGCAAATGGTGATAGACGATTTTATAAAGACCTGGGAAAACACGCATCAAAAGAAATTGTTCAAAAATAAAGCATTTTGTAGATCATATCCATCAGATAACAACAATGTTTATACATAGGATGATAAATTGAGAATTTATCTGAATTAGAATCCAAGTTCAAATTATTTAGTTTCCTTGGTTTAGTGCTTAGTACTGTTTATAAATTGAGCATTTTGTAGATCACAACAATCATATAACATGAATGAATTAAATACAACATAAAGTTTCTTACTCCTTGATAAAATCCAATTGAGCCTCCGTAACAGGCCAAATGTGGTTGCCAATGAAATATAAGATACATACATGCTTGGCAACTACAGACTTATGGTAAAAAGTTTGATTTAACATAATCAAGTAACTAAGATTATACATTTAGGAAATAATAATCATCTTCAAATTTGAAGCCTAGTTTAGGGTTTGTTTGGAAATAACTCAAATAATAATCAAAATAACAAGAATGATCAAACGCCAATATACCAAACTGAAAATCATACTTAAACTCTACTGTAGAGCACAAAAATGTTTATAACTTGAGGAAAGACCAAAAGGTGTCAAGATATCAAGGTAGGGCTTTTAAAACAATTTACAGACGTATTCACTGTAGAGTTTTGTAATACCTCAAATTTTTCAAGGAATCAAAGGAAGTCTAAAATTCTCGTGTGGAAGGAGGTTCTTGTACGACTTGAAGTTCTTACACGAGAACATCTGCGAAAGATGTAAGTCCCTATAAATAGGCTAGAGCACCCATTTGCCTCCACCTTCATGTGAAAAATGCTAATGTTGTTACTTAGAGAGAGGGAAACAAAAGTTAGAGAGCGAAAGCGGTGATAAGAAGTGTTAAAGTTATGCATTCGATGATGCTTGATGTATCTATGCATGAATAAATGGATTGTAATGATATTAGTGCATGATTATGTAGTTTCTGAACGAAAAGCTCTTGCTTGGTGTCTTTTCTTTTGCAATTATCATGAGGTCAATTCTAGTCCCCTTCTTTGACATATTTTTCTAAGATTTAGGGCTAATATACATTCCTTAATGATTTTTACATAAAGTATGATAGTTTTGATGATATAGAATGTCTTTACACGTAAAAAGGGTCCAAATATCAATAACTTGGAGTTGAAGTTTTGAAAAGAAGTGATGTTCCTGCATGAGCTAAAAGGTTCTCGCATACGGCGGTTATTGCCTGATAGTTTTTGCGTGAAATTCAATTCACGCATGGTATAGTTCTCACGCGAAATGTAGTTCACGTATGGTATAGTTCTCGCGCGAAATGTAGTTCACATATAATTAGGTTATCGTGCGAAGTATAGTACTCGCATGGTGGAGTTCTCGCATGAATCATAGTTCTTGCATAGTAAAATTACCACGCGAATCCTAGTTCTCGCATATAGGATTCTCGTTGGTCATCAATAAAGTATGCATATAATTACCCTTACATAGTACATAGATAAAGATTGTATAAATGCTGATTAATAGTTATAGTAAGAAAGAAAGTTATATGAATTCCTTGGGTAAAGATAAAGTGAATGAGAAATAACTAACACTAAACATAGTAAATCTCACATGTGAAACTTTAAAGAACTCGAATAATAGTTCAAGAATAGTTACACCATTAAAGCACAGCTGTGAAAAGGTTAAAGTATGCTAAAGAAGTCTTGCAATCATAGAATTTTGACGTATGTCAAGCCTCGACATAAAAGTCTTGTGTGATGGCAGGAGACAGGAGTCTTGCATGTGTTGCAAGCCATATAGGAGTATTCAAAATGGCAAGGGATAGTGAAGTCTTGTATCTTCAAACAAGCAATGGCTAAAGAAATTCTATACAAAATACAGACTCATTGTAAAGCAAATATATAGTAAAAATAAAGTAAAAGCAAAGTATGGTTAAATAATGTATATAGAAAAAGCTATAGAAGCCTTGCCTAATGTAAGCACAAAGATAAAGGTTAAGTATAAAGTATTGTATTTCGATAAAGTATGATTTAAATTTAAAGTCTTATGTTTCGCTAATGCACGATAAAGAAAGTTCATTAAACGATAAAGTTGGCTAAAGTATTTTGTTAAAGTACAATTGGAGCTCACTCAGCGACGCTGACTTTTGTGTGGATATTAGTTTGATAGATATGTTGTATGAATAAGTTGTGAGCTTAGCATGGATTTGAAAGCTACCTGGCATATGATCAATATTGGTATGCTGGTATAGTTTTTCCTTTATAGATAGTTGAAGTTATCATAGTTTGATATAATCTTTGGTTTAAGACAATGTTTTACTTTTCGCTTCTTGTAAATGAAGAAAATTTGAGCTTAAGAACTTGCGATGTTTAAAACCAACTTAAGGTTACCTGGAAGTAGGGCCTTACAAGTTTGAAGGAAGCTTTATAGTTCTTTAGTATTTCAAATTCATTTTCTTGATTTTAAATTATTTGAATTTTAGTATTAGGTTATGTTTTGGGTCAGGTTTGGGGCGGCGATATAGTTTGGGTCAGGTCAGACAATAAAAACAATAAATCTAATTTTTATTCATTTATTCAAAAAACCATTCTTACACATAAAAAACTATATATATTTTTTAATAAACAAAAACCTACAATATTTGTGATTATACGAGAGAAAGATGAGTACCTAGAAGAAGAACTACAACTTAGCCTGACGACCTTTAAGATTTTTGAATTCATAGATTATGGATTTTGAATCAAAGTTTTCAGCAATTTCTTTTTATATGTAAATACCAAACTATTCACGAGATACTCATCTAACATTTTATTGCGAAGGCGATTTTTGAATATTTTTATTGCTGAAAATCCTCTCTATGTTGTTGTAGTAGAAACTGAAAGTGTCAAGGTTAGGCGAACCACTTTGTCAATCTAATAGTAGGTCTCATGTTTCTTACTTTCTACAAGACTTTTGCATAGATTAGAAACAGTCATACACCATTTAGTTTGGTATTCCATGTCCTTTCAACATTAAAATTTTTCCAATTAATATCGTAATCCATAAAATCTTCATGTTAATACTTTTTAACAAGAAAACAAATATGATAAATATTAATATCTTTTAAAATTAAACTAGAACTAAACAAGAAGACGAATCCAAAACTAAAACTGTCCAATTCAGATTAAAAAAACCTGTTTCTATTGTTCAATACATGACTAGCTCAAGTGTCAATTTTATCTGTTACATGTATTGATTTCTTCACCTAGTTGATGCGCCTGGCATCCCTTTCCAATGCGGACCACAACGGCATGTTTTTCCCAAAATTTAATTTTTATTCATTTTTATCCATTTTTCTGAATTAACCTGTCAGCCCAACCTTAACCGGAGACTTTGCCCCTTGGACCCCACCAACAGCTGCCGCATTTATATATTAGTGTTTTTTTTTTCCTAAATGAATTCTGATACTTTTACTAAGCAACTAACATTGCTTTTGTAAATGGGTGCCACATGTTAATTTAAATGTGTAGCATAGAAATATGATCAAATCTTTATCCATATTACCTGCTATTTATGATTCTATTGTTACATGACTTCTATGACTATGATGATCTAAAATGCACCCGTCTTGAAGAATTCATGCAAATTTCATTTCTTCTGCACTTAAAAGTCCAAAGCTGCTAATATTACCAAATGTTAGGTTAATCTCTTAAACTTTTAAATCTTTAAAGTTGTTATCAAGTAAAACATGCTGCTTAATTCTTTATGTGTTTTGAATTCCAAATTGTAGCGATTATGAACGACATTCTCACTAACTTTTAAAATCCTTTTGCTCTTTTTTGTTATCGTTTTGCTCCATTTAGTTATGTACTAATATGTTGAATGCAATAAACTTGTAATTCGTGTTTGATCTCTAGTTCATATTAGAAGAGCCAATGCGGGTATGTGCAGTCGTGGCGAACAAACACGAAGTAGTAAGCAAAGTCTTGGCTCACTCTCATGGGAGGTTGTTCAACTTAAATATGCACGTAAGTTTAATACTAGTTTTAAATATATCACAAAAATATAAATATATAATTTTCATACACACTTGTCACCGACATTATATCTTGGTCGATCTGATTAAGACGAAAGTAGGATCATAAAGAATATCAATTCAATTTACGAGTTATGAAGAATACGTTTATTTGAGACTATTGTGATTTCTAGCACCTTGAATTTTCAGGGATTCTTACGAATGTAGAGTTGTAACAATGTGGGAAAAATCATGTGTTTTCAATATGTGGGCAATTGATTCGCGGAATTCATTGGACACACGTGTTTGGTAGGTAAATTTGTTATGGAATTGAAAGGTAAGAATTAAAAAGACAAAATTTCACAAAATAAAATAGAATTTTCAATTCCATCTGTCAGTCGTGGTCAAGAATGACGGGTGCGTGATGTGTTTGTTGACGACACACTGGTGACACGTCAAGGACAAAGGCGGTCGGGCGACACATAGGCCAATGATATTAGAAGGTTTGAAATACAAGTTTATATCAAACTTCTATAAATTCTTACACCAAAAAACCTCAGGGGTTTCTAAGGGGCAGCATCTCAATAAATCAACATCAACTAAGCAAGTTCTTCAAATATTTGAAAGTACACGGTTGAGAATCGATATATATAACTAGGCAATGCCACAATTTCAGACGTCTTTGATCATCGAGGACCGAGTGATGAGACCGTTTGGTTTCACAAGGATCGGAAACAAAAACAGAAAAGCTACGAAATATTTCCATCAAGAATTTGCTACTTAAAAGCTTCCATTACCGATTAACCATAGCCAATCAAGAGCTACACCCAAGAAAATTCCTCCTAAAAGAAACACGACCAAAATGTTTCCTAAAGCGTTTGCCTCTGGACCCTGAAAAAAGTTCACAACAAAACACATTGTGTCAATAAACTATGCTAAATTATTTATAAAATGTTTTCATGTAATATCAACTCACCGTGTAACCTTTAGGAGCTTCTGTCATGACGCATACAGTAAGATAACCATTTGTTAATCCGAGAAAAGATATAAGCATAATCATCCATCCTTGATCACCATATTTTGCAGTGAAGTAGAAAGCAGGGACGAACAAGAAACGAGATAATATAGCAATCGTTAGCCACTTCCGGGATACAATCTTTATACATTCAATTAGAGGAATGTATCTTGCTATAAAATCCCAAACATTGTACATTGCGATTAAAACGAGGGGGTACCTATGAAAATAACATAGTTAGATTGAAAAATAGAGGCCGGCCCGACAAGCAAGTGATAAAGCCTTGGCTAGATGTGGCAAAATGAATAGATTCGGGTTAAAACAAGTCATCAAGTAATGTGTTTATTTGACCCGTTTGGGATAACTCACAATCAAAACCAACCCGTTAATAAGTAATTGGGTCGATTTTGTACACTCTAACAAAGGACTTAGATAAAGAAACACATTCTAGATTGGTTTTATGAGAAATTACCATGAGCCCAAACTATGTTCTCCTGTGTTTTCGTACAAGAAGCCGGGGAAAATGGAGAGAGTGAGGACATATATCAAGAACAAATCCAATGCATAATCAATATTCTTGATCAACAGTTGTTTGTTGCTCAATCGCTCGAGAGCCTTAGCATCAACTTCAACCTACAAAAATATAAAAAAGAAACGATTTTCTCTTAAAAACTTAAGGAATGATTTCCAAACTGTGAAATATATATCAGCATGAAGGAAAACTGAAAAGTTACTGTTCTTTTCGAATCAGTTTGGATGCCTGCTGCAGCAAGATCAGATGCAACAGTTTTTGACCCTTCTCGTGATGCTTTAGTGCGATAATACTTCACAATCGGTAATTTAGCAAACACAAATGCGTAGAGCAACGTGCAAAGAAACTCAAAAAATGTAGAGATTGCAAGGAATAGCACTGCAGAAAAGAAAGATCAAGGTTAAAGATTGGAATTTTAGGGATAAAATCATGAAATAGTAACCATGTTTTAATATTGTTTCACTAAAGTCGCTCAAACTTTTTTATAACTACAAAGCCACTCACGATTCAATATTGAAACTTGAGTGGTTTTTGTAAAAAAATGTTTGAGTGACTGTAATGTAAGAGTCAAGAATCACAGTTACTATCAGATGGTATGTTGCTGATTGAATCTTGAAAACAATATGACACTCACTAGTCCCTTTTCGTAGACCATTGGAAGATTTGTCAAAAGCGGCTTTTGTAATTAGCCTTAAGCCCGAGGTCAGAACACCGGATGCAGCTAAACCAGCAAAGAAAGACTGCCAAATCGAAACGAATATATTTTCTGTTATTCTGAAGAATTGTAGGAAAAATAAAGTGCCAGACTTTGGATTTGTGCTATAAAACAAAATCTAACTTGGATGAATTCGGGCTTCATGAAGGCCAAATCTCCGACCATTCCTCCTTGAACGTGAGCGTCAGCTACACCAAAACCCGCCACACAAAGACATATCAAAATGTAATTTATGACTCCACCTTTCCCCGATGAGGCTAGATCTACCTGTGAACATGTTAGGACAATGTTTTCTTGAATAAAAAAAACAGAAAATCATGAGAATAAGCAATTGACCAAACTTATATACTAAAATAGCCATTGACCTTTTATTGATTATCAGTTTGACAGTTACACACTTTTTCAATGCCATGGAAACTGACAGAAAACAGACACGTGGACCACATTTGCACCCGTTGGCGCAAAACCTGGAGACATCTTGGGGCACGTGGCATGCTTTGATTGGATGAATCATGCGTAACAACAAAATTGATAACTTAAAAAAGAAGTCTAGGCCATTTGAGTAAACAAGTTTGGTTAATTGTTTATTCCCTCAAAAACCATCTGCTAAGGTCCTAAAGGCCATAATCTGGCTTACCACAATGAGGGCTAGAGTGCATATAAAGAACAATATGTATCCTGCAATATTACGCTTCCTGGTATCGACTCTTGATTCATTATACGCGAGTAACACCATTGTTCCTAAGGCAAACGGTTGGTAGACAAGGGTAAGTACCCTGGATGGATGATAATCCTATACAATAAGAAAGAATTGAACACTAAATTTTCACCAATTTAATGTATTCCAAATGCCCAAAATGCCAAAATATATCAAATCTTTATAAATTTATGGATCTTGAACCCTTTTACTTACTGGAAATAACACATAATAGTAGTCTCCTATGGTTAACATACTATTCCATGCCACCAAAGATCCAAATCCAAGAATCCAACACACTACAATTGCAATTAACCTCCCCTGCAAATTCAAGATATTGTCAAAACCTAAAAGTATTTAGAGTTAAAACTACAATTATGACCAAATTCTGTCTCCAAAGTTTGTGGAGATGGTAAGAATCAAAGGAATTTGAGCACAAACCTCAAGTTTCTGTGGTGTTTCATCAGGAGGACCAGCAACATCCATTGCTGATAAACTGCATAAACAGAGAAAAACACAAGCTTTATTGAATCTTTCACAGAGTAAAGACCATTAAAGATAATATTTTGGAAACCCCACATGGAATTTACAAAGATCTTTTGATAATGGTAATGATGATTTGAATAAAAAATCCTCTTTTGCAGGTGCAACAGTGTGTGTTTTTACACCAAAAACAAACAAATTGGCACATATACATCCAAAAGAAACCAAGATTTTTCTTTTAGGATTCAATAATTTACCCTTTTTGTCACCAAACAAGATGAACAAATCAAGAACAAGATCAAGATGACAACTTACCAGGGATGAACTCAAGTGGGTGTACTGTGTGTTTACGTGAAGTGTGTGAATTTGATAATAAAAGCTGAAAATTTTATAAAATTGGAAGATACCCTCTTACTTTATGGACGATTTGGTTTAAATATATCTATAGAGATTCAAAGAAAACGGAATCTGTTGACGATGAAGGGTAGAATTTTAAAATATTGTTTTTGACCAAATCAGTGGGATAAGAAAAGGCGCAGGGTAGCAAACTGAGTCTAAGCCGAAAAAAAGGTGAGATGATTCTATATTTATATGAGAAATTAGTTTATTTGGAAAGTTTGATGTATCTATGGAAAAGATAAGAATATTAGAGATTGAGAATCTACTATATTAATGTATATGACTTATGGCTAAATATGAATCAGCTAAGGAATCGATGATCCAGTTAAAGTTTTATTATGTGACCCCCTTTGAGATTATTTATAGTTATAATCCTTTTACTATAATAAAATAATAACTATCAATCACATGTGCTAGCATCACATTCTTTCTAATCAAATTTTTCTCTTTTTTTTCTCCTATTAAATAATTACCTTAATTACTAATAATATTATTTAACTTTTTTTAGATTACTTTTACTATAAATCTATTCTTATAAAAATGGCATACCTCATTACATCTCTCTATTCTAATAATCTCTCTATTCTATAAAAGAGTAAGTATGAAGAACACGTGACAGCATCATATTTTTACTCATCAAAATTTTCCCGCCTCTATCTTCTATTAAATAATTGCTTTAATTACTAATAAAATTATTTAACTTTTTTTAGATTAAAAATAGTTTTTAAATCTATCTATTTTAATAAAAGAAGGTTTTAGGTGGACACTTGACACAATGTTAGAGCACATAATTTTAACTTTCCCACTTCTCTCTCCTATTAAATAAATACATTAATTACAAATTATATTCTTTATTTCTTTTTTATATTAAATATAGTTTTTTAATAAATTAAGAAAGACTGCTTTTTTAATAAATTTAAGTTCTAAAGAAACAACTTTGTTAAAATAAGAAATTTTACTAAAACATCAAACTTTTTAAAAAACATAAAATAGTTTAAAATAGTCGTTTTTAAATAATAAAATTATTATAAATCAAAATAATTAAAATTCAGAGTTATAATGAGTTTTTTTAGAAATGACACTTTTTATAAAGGTTTGTTTTGGAATAAAATGCTTAAATTTTTTTCTTAAATTACAAAAAAAATTAATTATTTATAATTATTACTTATAAGTAATTTCAATCATAAGCCTGTATCAAAATATCATTTTATAATTAATAAATTTTCGTTACTAATTATTTGATATTTATTTATTCAACCCGTGTAACACACGGGATACTAACCTAGTAAATTAAAAAATAGATCTTTTTTTAATATTATTTTTAAAGAAACAAATTTTTATAAAATAAGAATTTTCTTAAAACATCAAACTTTTTTAAAAATACAAAATATTCTAAAATTATTATTTTTTGAAAATAAATTTTTATATACCAAAAAAGTTGAGAGTTATAATAAAAAAAATTAAAAATAGTATTTTTTTTAATGCGGTTTGTTTTGAAACAAAATGTTTAGCTTTTTTTTTTTGGAAAAAAAGTTTAAAAAGTTGATATTTTTTATTATTTGTAGTTTTTACTCGTACGTAATTTCAATGATATCTTATATTAGAATATCGTTTTATAATTAATAAATTTTCAATATATTTAATATTTTATTTATTCAACCCGTTTAATACACGGGAAAGCTAGTGTATAAATATTCAAATAACTTGAGGTTTATAGTTGAATCCTCTATCAAAACCGTATATTTATTTTTTACTATTATCGGTTAAGAGGGTGTATCTTAAGAAACCACAATGTTAAGAAATTAACTAAAGAAAACCAATGAAACTGGTAACATAATTTATAAATTTTTTATCACTAACCTCTCTGTATATATATATATGTGAGTATAAATAAATAAGAGTATGGGTCAAATGAAAACCGTAACATTCTTTTACATATACATCACACATAGGTTATGTATACGTAACCATTTTTCATTCGATATAGTGTTACGTATACGTTAGACTCTTCATTATTGTATGTATGCTAAACATAACGCGCGCTGGGACATTTCTAGTTAAAATAAAACCAAATCTTAGTAAAGAAATTAACGAGAGAAAAACCGGAGAGGAAACTCGTTATATACAAGTGATCATATATGCATGTATTACATCATATACTTACACAATTTAAACTCTAAAATCCATAAATGGGTCTAAAATTGTTTGCACTTATGACAATTCATTTAAAACATGTTATATTATACCTTAATAATATTATATTGCTGGATAACTTATCTTTATTCTTCATGAATCAAATGAACTAATACTAGAAGATTAGTTGTGTTGGCTTATTAAAATCATTTTCAAGAAAAATTATGAAGCAAAACTTGATTAAGATAAAAAGAGTGCAACTTGTATAATTTCACCTTACTCTAAGATATATATTTCAGTTTGTAAAGTCGAGTCTTCTATAATAACTGTTTGACTTAGATTTAGTCTCCTTTAATATGAGGGGACATAGGTTGCATTAATTAGTCTCCTTTGATTTGAGGAACGTATGTTGCATTCTCTTCATATAATGTAGTTAGACTTCTTTTGTTCGACTTCAACCCCCACATCTTGTTTTGAACGATTAACCTTAATAACTAGAATGTTAGATGTATACAGATTGATATCGAATTATGTGGGACAAACATAACTAAGGGAAAAAGAGTGGAGATCACATTTTCTCCCATCAAATGGATTACAATTCTTTATTCATAGATAACAACATATTTTAAGGATGATGTTAAACTATTATTCTAGGGTCTATAAGATTATAAAGATAGTTTGATGTTAATAGATCAGTTATATTGGAAATACACAATGATATACTTTCATCAATGTATTTATTAAAACTCATAGTGTTAAAAATACACAATGTGTGATTTTTATCATTATGTTTTTATTACATTATATAAATTTGATGTTATTTATCATTATACTTTATAATTAGAAGTACAAAATGATTTTATTTCACCAATATATTTTTCAAAACTCATATTATTCAAGATAACACAATTATGATCAAAAAACACAATGACATATTATGTTATTTTGTCATTGTTTTTAATGTATTAAATTAATTGCTTGTTACATTATTATTATGTTTTACATATTAGAGATACACAACAATGTTATTTTACCATTATATTTTTCTAAAATTCATCATTTTAGAAAAACATAATAGTATTTTGAAAAACACAATAACTAATAAAAAGACACAATAAAAAGATATGAGTTTAAAAACATAAAAATTTATTATCCTTTTATATAATAACTAGTTTTAGTAAACCCGTGTATTACACGGGTTGAATAAATAAAATATTAAATATAATAAATTTTTATAATTAAAAATAATATTTTAAGATTAGACATGATTAAAATTATGTATAGATAAGAATTATAAGTAATAATTCAATAATATCAACTTTTTTAAACTTTTTTTTTGTATTTCCCAAAAAATAAATTAAACATTTTATTTCAAAATGAACCATTTTAAAAAAATGTCATTTTTAATAATTTTCTAACTATAACACTCAATTTTAATTATTTTTTGTTTATAAAAAATTCACGTTTAAAAAAACCAACTTTAAAGTATTTCGTATTTTTAAAAAAGTTTGATATTTTAGAAAAAAGATTATAAAAATTTGTTTTTTTAGAAATAACATTAATAAAAAATTCTATTTTTTAATTAATTAAAAAACTATCATTAATCTTAAAAAAAATCAAATACTATTATTAGTAATTAATGTAGTTATTTAATAGTAAATAGAAGCGGGAAAATTTTGATAAGAATGAATGTAATGTTGACACGTGTCACCCGTGTAATTTTGTATAAAAATAATACCGTACATAAAAGTATGAACGTTTAAAAAATGAGAAAATTGCAAAAAGTCAGTACAAGTGATTATTCCTAAAATACCCCTCAGCCATTAATTAATGAGATGGATGGTAGAGATTACTTTTTATACTTTTTAGTTTTAGAGCCCTTTTTATTTGAACATTTGCCAGAACATTTTATGCGAAAATTAATAAGAATTAAATTTATAAACTAAGTTAAAAATAATTTGAAAACAAAATTGTTTAAAAAATCTAGGAATTAGAATATTATGATATTATAAGAAAACTATATATTAAATTCCAACAATTAATTATTTTATTTGATATGATTTTTAGAATTTAAAGTAGTAGGACAAAATTTGGTAAAATTAGTTATAAATTATTTTAGGTTTTAATAAAATTGCAGGGAACTTAGAATAATATTAGAAAATATATATAAAAATTTTGAGTTTTTTGGAATAAATAAGTCTTCTTACTAAATAGTTCTAAATAATTAATTTAAAATAAAAATCTAAAAATTATTCAAAAGTTAAAAACTCTATAATAAAGAGTAACTTAATATTATTAAGTTTAAATTAAAACTATAATATTTTTTTATAAGAATTAACTATTATTTTGAGTTTTTTGGAACCTTCAAATAGTATAGATAGCGGTACTTTAGGTTTTACTTTGCATCAGTTGGAGGCCCAACTGAGAGTGTCGATATAGGGTTGTGTGGTACATTGTTTGTTTAAAGTATTTATGTTATGATCGTGTTGTCGTGGTTGGATCAAAAACAAATTAATATTAAAGACTTAACTACCTATAACTAGTATGAGCAAGTAAGGTCGTCTCCACAAGGAATTGGTATAAAGTGTAAAGCTTTACTTCTAAGAACTTGAAACATGAAACACAAATACTAAAGAAAACAAGTATTTTTGGGTTTTTATTTAAACGGAAAGGTAAACTGAATGAAAATAATTAAGAAAACAATAAACTTGATAATGGGTTTTGAAACTTATGAGAAAGAGGCAATCACTTTCAAGATTCAAGTTCAAAGATTCACGCTTGGTTTTATAAGAATTGATTGGGAATCACATAGACATGATTTTGCAAAACCGTTTGATTAAAGTGATAGTTATGAAACAAACTTTTAAGACTCGCTCGTTCACACAAATACCAAATCGTTTATGCAAAGAATTCACATACATGACAAACTACTCATAATGCAAGGAAACCGAATGTGAATGAAAGTACACAAATACTTAAACATAAACAAGTCTTTTAACTTTAAACAAACATAAAATTATATTCTTGTGTCAAAAGAACATAACCCAAAACATCAATTCAAATTAAACCTAGTGCTTCACTTACAAGAACTCCTTTTCCGAAAGTGATTACGAACGAATTAGCCGCTAATCGGCATGCTTGAATCTTCAATTATTGATTGGATGTTGTATGTGAATGATTTGGAATGATTAGAGGTGGTTCTAAGGGCTAAATTTTGTCCAAAAATTCATTTTTGGGACTGAAGGAAAGTCTCTCTTCGAAACCCTAATATTAGGGATTAAATAGGTTTTAAAATTTGAAACAATCCTCAAAATATCGTGTTAGACCGTAACTTACGGCTTATAGGCCGTAGATTACGGTCTACCGTCAACCAGACAGCCAAACCTCCTGTCTTGCGGGGTTCACAGACGGACTCGGCATAAAACCGTAAGTTACGGCCTCAGGCCTTAGCTTACGGCCTCCCTGCACTTTGCACAGTTTTCTTTATTTTCAGCACCTTTCAAGCCGTAGTGTTGCTATCCTTTGTATCATTCTCAAATAATGATCGTTAAGATTCATTTAACCTATATTTCAAACACGTAACAAAGTGATTATATTAGATATTAAAATTAGGTTAAAAACAATGTTTTAAACATTTAAAACTCATGGCATATATTAAAATTATGGCATCTTATATGTCTTTGACTGTTAAATGTTTATTTATAAACTCTACGTGCTCATCAAATTTATATTGATATATTTGAGTATGTTTTCTAGGTAATCATGATGTTGTACAGTTTCATGTATTCTTATAAATTGTATAGTGCATGGTTGGGATATGAAACCTGATTTTAAGATTACATGTTGTTGGATGCCGAAGATTTTAACCTTTCTATGTGTATTTATGTGTATTATTTGTTAGTGGACCCTTCGTGGTCATATTTTAAGAATAATTTAATGTAGTGATTGTAATAAGTAAACAATGTAATATTCTCTTAAGGGCAAGTTTTGTACGATTGGATATATATAAATAGTGAAGAAAATATTAAATGTTTCGTTATTTCTGCTACAAAATATATGTTAATAGGTAAATGATGTGTTTTGAATCATAGTCAGATTCTAAACTTCCAACACTTCGACTAGGATGTGACAAAGCAAAATAATTACGTAACTTATATTAATAATTATGCAAGTTATATGTTTGTTATATACTCTATATGTATAATTACGCAACTTATGATTAAAATTACACAAATCATACAAACAACACCTAAACGTTTTTTCTCTAAAGTTAATTTTTCTAAAAAAAAGTATAGCAAAACTATACTTAATTAAAAAATAAAATAGAATGCTCGATTTGTAGTATAATCTTTTTCTAAAAATAATATAATATAAAAATGCTATTTGCCTATATAAAAGTATGAATTTGAAAAAAAGACATAACAATCATATGTTAGTCAAGTTTTATCCCTCCATACTCTTTTCTCACATAAAACATTTATGACTTATCCTCTTCGTATCTCTGTCATTAATTCACTAGCTCAATGACCAAAAATTCATCCTACAATTTGTGCAAAAAATACTTTGTATTCCAAACAATTTCTTTATATGTAAGAATTATATTCTAAAATTTATTTTTTTTCTAAAAATAATATTGTATAAAAATACTATTAGCCTATAAAAATATAAAAAATTTGAAAAAAAACAACAATCATAGGTTAGTCAAGTTTTACCCTTCCTGACTCTTTTTGCACATAAAACATTTATGACTTATCCCTTGTGTATGTCAATCATTAATTCTCAACCCAATGATCGAAATCCTTCCTACACTTTGTGCAAAAAACACTTTGTATTCTAAACAATTCCTATATATGTATAGTGAAGGTCAACCCTCTCTTGCTACGAGGTAACGCCTTTTGTTACGCTTTTGGTATTGGAGAATTTTCGACGTCCTCCACGATCTTAAATGTCGACGTCCTCCACGATCTTAAATGTCGACGTCCAAACGTCTCTATCACAAATCTAAATCTTTCAAGATTTGAAGTTCAAGATAAAACACTAACAAATTATTCTTGTAAAATATTAATAGACTTTTATAAACCTGAACTACATAAATTTTTAAATATCTAAAAAACTCTTCAAACTTAAATGTGACATACTTAGCATGTTAACATTGAGAATCAGGTTCAAACTGAATCGTAATAATTGGAAAAGAATTTAAAAAAAGGCAAACACTTCAAATTTTAACTACAAATGATATAGCTTTTTCATGGCCTTGCACAACAAATAATGCACATTCATGAGTTTATTTCCCCTCATGTCCATGGTCCCTTTTTATAAGCGTTGGACTGATATGAAATAACAAACATACTTATACTACTATACTACTATAAGCAGTTACACTTACTATATGATGAAATAACACCTTTTGTTAGGGTGCATGAGGTTGTCATTGAACTATTTTATAACTAACGAATAATCGGTAAAGGAAAAATTTTCATCATCCTTTAAGATCTCAAATGTCAACATTCAAATGTTGTCTCTCTTGCAAATATAAATCTTTTAGGTTTTCAAGTTCAAGATAAAACACTAATAGATTATTTCTATATAATTTCAATAGATTTTTTATAAACCAAACTACATAAATTCATAAATTTCTAAAAACACTTCAAACTTAAACGTGAGATACTTATCATGTTAACAGGGAGAATTGGATTCAAACCGGAATGTATGAACTAGAAAATCATTAAAAAATTGAACACTAAACGCTTCAAATTTGAACGTGACATGCTTATCATGTTAACAGGGAGAACCTGGTTCAAATAAGACTATTTGAACCAAAGATACACAAAATATATATATATATATATATATATATATATATATACAAAAATTTGAACACTAAAACATTTTAAGCGGAAAGTATATAGCTTTTCATGGCATTGTATAACAAAGGACGTGTAGATCATGAGCTTGTTTCCCCCATAAGTTCATGGACCCTTTTTATACGTGTTGAACCTTTTTTTTTTTTTTTTTTTTTTTTTTTTTTGCATTATTGTTTGGTTGATGTGGTATAGCAAACATATCTATACTAATATACAGAACGACAAATTGTAAATGACAAGTTGTTTATGCATCGATACTTGTACCAAATGCAACAACATTGTTCTTAAGTTTCTTAAAATTAGATTGAATTACATTGTTTTCCCAAAAAGTAGTAGTATATAGTAGTATAGATGTGAGTATATATATAGATAAAATAAATAAATAAAGTTGTCATTATTATTATTCTTTTTGGTGGTATAATTCATTACATTAAGAAAGTAAGAAACTATATATAACTTCGAAACATCACAACTTCAAACATGCTCGACCATCAGGGACTCATGAACAAACGCAACAAGACTTTGGTTTCACAACGATCATTAACAAAAACAAGAACAGACATGCTAAGTCACTAACTATATACATTAAGCGCAGAAAAGTAAGGGTTGATTACTAAAAAGTTTCCATTGCTAATCATCTATCTTACAACCCAATGCAATAAACTTTGGTTTCACAACGACCCAAAAACAAAAAATAAGACGAACGCTAAGTCAGTAACTATACACACTAAGCAGCGAAAAAAAAGGTTTATTAGTCAAAAGCTTCCATTGCCAATTATCCATAACCAATCAAGAGCGACACCCAAGAAAATTCCTCCCAGAAGAAACAACACCAAAATATTTCCTAAAGCGTTTGCCTCGGGACCCTAAATAAAAATCACACCAAAATAATCTATGAACAAAATTATACCAAATTATTTATAATAATTTAAACTTTGTGTATAATATCGACTCACCGTGCAGCCTTTAGGAGCTACCGTCATGACACATACAGTGAGATAACCATTTGTTATTCCCAGCAAAGATATAAGCATAATCATCCAACCTTCATCGCCATATTTTGCAGTGAAATAGAAAGCGGGGATGAACAAGAAACGCAATAATGTAGCAATCATTAACCATTTGCGTGATTCGATCTTAATTGATTCGATTAGGGGAATGTATCTTGCTATGAGATCCCAAGTATTGTACATTGAGATTAGAACGAGAGGATACCTACGAAATATATCATTGTTATTTTCACAACTAAAATTTGTTTGAATTTTTTCAAATAATAATATTATTGTGTATTTTTGTGTTCAATCATTAGAAAAGAGAACTTTTTATGGTAATTTTTTGGTTTCTTCCCATAATAGAACATTGGATTTATAAGTGACATGCTTTTATGGTTTTTAGCCATGTGTTATGGCTACATAACCCGGGGCGTGAGCATTCCACATTAGCCTATGAAGTGGAACACCAGTCCAGGGGCATGAGGCGATGGCATTAGTCTAGCCCTATGCAATGTTACCACCCCCAAACAAAACCAAAAGCCCAAATGTACACATTTGCGAATTGGGGTCAACCTTAAACGAATCTTTATCCACACTAGAGGTAGTTCCCAAAACACAAGTCGATGTTGAGATACTTCCCGAACCAGAGCACAATAAAAGGAAAGCACAAAAAGAATATTACAGCAGATAGGATCACGGTGTGAAAAGTGGAGCCTGGAGGAAGAGTTAGCATTGGCTACTGTTTGGGTCGGCGTGTCTGAGTGCCCAAATATTGGTATAAATTGTATTATATTTAGTTAAAATGTTTATATTGTTAGTAATGTTATTATTATTGTTTTTTGGAATAATGTTTATTTTATTAGTAATATTTATTATTATTTTTATTATTATTATTATTTTTATTATTATTCTTGTTGTTGTTGTTGTTTTATGAATTCCATAGTTTATTATGTTTTTAGGAACTAATCAAATTTTAAATGGTTTTTATGAGTTTGTGAAAATTTGCATAATACAATAGGTCGTGGAGAATACTGTACCAGCGATATGTGTAATAATTTTTTTATGTTTTCTATTATAATTATGTGATGTTTTTAGTTAATATTAGTATTTTAGTTATGCTTTATATTTTTAAATAAAAACAATGTTTTTTACTTCTATATATATAATTAATAATAATGAATAAACTAATAATTACAAAATTGGTAACACTTACTAAAGCATCACATATGTTTAGTGAGTGTAAGTGTGACCATACTTCCTGTATAACATATAGCACATAGTCTTATTTTATAACCAGTGGAGGACATTGGGAACTTAAAAAGGTGCGAGTCACCCTTACACGCACACAACGTTTTGTTAATGCACTTAGCACTTTGCTTTATATGTTAGCGAGTTCATTAAAAGCGGCTTGATCAATTGGTCACAACTGTGTATGTGTTGTCCAATGGTCCACTTGGTTTGCTCAAATAAAAGGTTCAATTAGAAACGAGTCAAGCAATTCTACTCTAGTGTGGTTCAATCAATGAGTCTCAAGTTGTACCGTTCACACACTAGCATTCAGTTCGACTAAAATAGTATGTGTAGGTACAGTCCAAAGATCATGACGTTTTAAAGTATCACACCTAGACCTTTCAAGACGATTTTTAAAACCGAATAACAAATGATGTTGGTTGTGACGAACATGAGTTAAACACTATCCCTTAAAAAAGCATTCCAATGGTAAGGTGTTTCACCTCTATCCAAGAGATCAAGAGTTCATATTCAGCAGGTTGTAGTTATAGATAGTTAATAGAATTAGATTAGGGGTTAGTTCAAAAAAAATGTGTTACATACATTCATATGTCACATAAATTTACCTTTAGATGTTGATTGCCTTGGCTTCCATTGTTTAACTATTTAAGTGCTTTCTAATCTGCGAATCAGATCGAGGATGATGGATTTATGAAACAAACTTGAGTGTTTCATAGGTTAACGACAGAAGGAAGTTTTAGAACTTATCAGCGTCTAAGAGGTTTTGACTAATAACCATGGCCCTATTGCCAAAGGCATATGCTACCAATTTATGTGCTGCGTGAAAGTGAAATTCCATTATCAAGAATATACAGTATTCTCTCAAATTGATATTAAGCACAAGTTACTCAATGAGCTATTTCATGACTAGGTAATCACCTATATATTTTTTATAATCAAATAGATCTTGAAAGCTGTTTTCATATAAGGATTACAAAAGTACAAAATATATCTTTTTTTTTTTTTTGGGGGGGGGGGGGGGATGGGGATGAGAACAATCACGAATATAATACACAAATCAATGATGGATTAGTGGTTTATTTGGTTTTCTAGTAAAAGATTATTTTCTCTTGAACACTTCCCTATACACAAACTTAACCATTATTTTAAAACTTCACCGAACCAAAACTTGAACTTCTAAGCAAATGATTATAGGTCAACGCATATTTGGGTTGAAAGAAAATCTTTATTTGTAAAACGGACTAAGCTAGGTTTAGTTGAAAGCAGACATGTAGGAACCGACTTTTATGATAAATATAAATAACTCGTAACAAACCCTAGCGTTGCTGCAGGAAATATACTCAAGAGAAAAACTAAGTTCGAAACGTTTTCGTCAACCTGTGAGTTGAAGGGGGCTAGGGGCTTAAGACCATACATAAAACTAATATTTAATGTTGCCACTAACCAGCGAGTTGAAGGTGCAAGCGGCAAATTATAGGGAGCGTTTAGTGTATAAGATAAATAAAACTGTTATATCGTTGATAACAATTTAAACTTTATATAAAAACAAAAACGTCACAAACCTATACATCACGGCGTGGTCGTTGAAAATTTATTATCGTCTGAATGCCAATAAGGCTAAACGTGTCGCAACCGAAAAAACGTAACATTTTATATTATAGGATGAAGAGAGAGAAAATAGAAAAAAATCAACTTTAACAATTTATATGTTTGTGTTTTGATAACTTGTATATTATGACGCACAATAACGTTTTAAATAACAGTCACACCGTAACATACATAATAGTCACGCTATAATGACATATTCGAAATTCAGAAAATATTGAATTAAACTTATAAAAGGAAAACGAAAAATTTAAAACTATAAATATGTTATAAAAACACATAAATAAATGGTAGAAAAAGTATATATTAATAATCTAAGGGACAAAAAGAAAAAAAACACATGTACTAACAAACAAAATAAGGTTTGTATTAAAAACTTGTACTCTAAGCTTAGTTAAAGTTTATTATTTGCGTCAACTCTAATAAAATTTATATTGAAACATAGATGGAAGAAACGTATCGTAACAATACATTCAGAATATTAAAAACAATTACAATATGAAAGAAATTAGAAATATATTATATTAAATCTGGATCGGTTTCTAAAGAAACTTACCTCTAAGCGTAGATAGAAATAAGAACGTTTTAACGGTGTATTCGGAATTTTAAAAAGCTTTATATTTTTAAAGTTATTATAGAAATACAAAATATGATAAAAAATAATTATAATAGTAAATAATATTCAACATTTCAACAAAAGCAGACATATCAAAGAAAGGGAAGTCGCACGTGTCATGCAATATTAGTTGTACAATATGCATCGCTTGTGTTGTGTTTGGGTTTTAAAATATTACTAATTAGTCTTACTAATAATTTACAAAAAAATTAATAATATAATTATTTTAACAAATTAAGAGGTATAAATTACAATTAACAACGACAACTTTTAATTTTTTTTAAATTTTTTAACTACTTTATTGATTTGACCATTTAAGATGAAACATATTTGAAGTTAATGGTTAATGGATTTAAATACTTTCAACTATTGGGAATTAGCCGCTACCACCCCCAAGTATCATTTTGACGAATATAACTCCCAAGTAAACACTTTGGTGTCTGTATCACCTGCCGTTTGTTAAAACCCTAACAAATGAGCTGATTTATTTTGGTCATTGTGTCAAATAAATCAGCTCATTGTGTCATATACGTTCATTATGTCATATATTTTATATCATTTGTTAGGGTTTTGACAAACAACGAGTGATACAAACACTAAAATGTTTATTTGGGAGTTATATTCGTCAAAATGATACTTGGGGGTGGCAATGGCCAATTCCCAATAGTTGGGAGTATTTAAATCCATTAACCCTAAAGTTAACTCCTTTAATTTATTATCTATATCGTGTAATTTTAACGACACTCTGTTAAACGATTTTGATAAGAAACAAATCATAGATTGGTGTAATGGGAAATTACCATGAGCCCAAACCATGTTCTCCTGTATTTTCATACAAGAAGCCGGGGAAAATGGAGAGAGTAACGACATGTAGCAGGAACATATCCAACGCATAATCGATGTTCTTGGTCAACAGTTGTTTGTTGCTCAATCGGTCAGGAACCTTTGCATCAATATTAGCCTGCAAAAATATAAAAAAGTTAAAGATTCTCTTAAATACTTGAGGAATTATTTTCGTACTTTATAATTCATATAATCTATAAGAAAAACTAAAAAGTTACCATTCTGTCCGGATCAGTATGGATGCCTGCTGCAGCAAGATCAGATGCAACAGTTTTTGACCCTTCTCGTGATGCTTTAGTGCGATAATACTTCACAATCGGTAATTTTGCAAACACAAATGCATAGAGTAAAATGCACAGAAACTGAAAGAATGTAGATATAGCAAGGAATAACACTGCAGAAAGAGGACCAAGATTAAAGATTGGATATCTAATCGAATTTTTGAAAATGATATGACACTTACTAGTCCCTTTTCGTAGACCATCTGAAGATTTATCAAAAGCAGCTTTTGTAATTAGCCTTAAGCCAGATATTAGAGCACCTGATGCTGCTAAACCAGCAAAGAAAGACTGCAAATTTGCAAAGATTGTATTTCCATTAATTTTACTAGTAAAAAGCCTGATTTTGAGGGTGTTTTTGATGCAAAATCTCACTTGGATGAATTCTGAATTCATGAAGGCCAGATCTCCAGTCATTCCACCTTGAACATGAGCATCAGCTATACCAAAACCCGCGGCAAAAATGCATATGCAAATGTAATTTCCGATTCCACCTTCCCCAGATGAGGCTAAATCCGTCTGTGCATGTTTAGAACAATGTTTTCCAGAATCAGAAAAAAAAAAATAAACTGCTAGTGACTAAATGCCAAAATCTAGCTTACCACAATGAGGGCTAGAGTGCATAGAAAGAACAGTATGTATCCTGCAATGTTACGTTTCCTAGTATCAACTTTTGATTCGTTATACGCAAGTAACGCCAATGTTCCTAAGGCGAAAGGTTGGTAGACAAGGGTAAGTACCCTGGATGGATGATAATCCTATACAAGTATACAGCAAGAAAGAAATGAACACCAAATTACCAACTTTATGCATTCCAAATTCCCAATTTGCCAAAACATATGAAAAAGTTATTAAATTTATGAATCTTTGAACCCTTTTACTTACTGGAAATAATGCATAGTAGTAGTCTCCAATGGTTAGCATACTGTTCCATGATACCAAAGTTCCAAATCCAAGAATCCAACATACTACAATTGCAATTAACTTCCCCTGAAAGTCCAAGATATTATGAGAACCTAACATATTTAGACATAATAAAAAACACTTATTACCCAAATTCTAGCACAAACCTCAAGTTTCACTGGTGTTTCATTAGGATCAGCAACATTCATGGCTAACACACTGCAAAAACAGAGAAGAACATAAGTTTCAATGGATCATACACAGAATAAAGGTTGTCAAAGATGAGTTATTGAAAGCCCAAATGGAATTAGCAGAGAATTATTATTTTGGTCTGCTGATTTGAGTAAAAGATCCACTTTTTGCAAGTGTGATAATACTGTGTGGATATTCACACAAAAACACACAAACAAAATGACATTTGTATCAAGAAGTAAGCCAATATTTTTGATTCATGGTTTGATAATTCACCCTTTCTGCAATAAAAAAACTACAAATAAAACTAGAGCATGATAACAACTTACCACAGATAGACTCTTTACTGTGTGTTTACATGAAGTGTGTGAATTAGAGCATTAAGCTGAATGTATATACAGATTCAAAGAAACGGTCTGTTGATGATGAAGAGTAAGAATTTTATATTCTGTAGAATTTTAAAATATTGCCTCCGGCAGTGCAATGATACTGAAATCAATTATATTAAAACGTTTGATGTATCTTTGGTAAAATATAGCAATTTAATATTGCAAAACGTTTCTGTTTTTATCGTTTTAAATTGCACAAAATAAATTAGGAGTAAATCTATGGATAGTTACTTTAATTTTGGAATTCTCTCTTTTTTTTTTTCTTAAAGGTACGGTACGTCGGTACCGTAGTAAAATTTTATTAATATAAATAAAAGAATACACTAAAAGAGCATTGTTTGGAATTCTCTGTCTTTGTTGATTAAAAGTTTGTTTGTAGAGTTATACGTATAACATGCCTTAAAATTTTGATTGATTTGTAGGAATATAAAAACATCAAATACCCGGTACATTTTATCTTCTTCAACGCTCCCACCCCTCTACGAAGTCTGTACATCGCCAGAGGCCCATGATATCATGTCCATGATATCGTGGACTCGTAGAGCGTGTGAAAGCAGAAAAGTAAGAATTTTTAACACTACCTTATTTTTTTCAGTTATTCTTTGTGTTGCAGTTGTCAGATAACCTTCACCTTAATTAACAATTAACAATTAACAATATGAATAAATAAGCACAAAGGCTCATAATTAATAATTAATATGAATAAATACGAACATAGGCTCTTAGTTGTTAAATAGAAACGAAATATGAATAAATACGAACATAGGCTATTAGTTGTTAAATAGAAACGATAGGGCAGTCAATTGTAATGTTATCATGTTTTGCTAAAGTTCATTTAGTATTGTATTGGATGATTAGTTAGTGAGGGTGATCACTATTAGTTATTGTATCTGCACTTATCATTGGCACGAGAGCCTCCGTTCCTCATTTGAGCTCTTAATTACAAACAATCATTGGCAGACCCATAAAGCTTTTCATGCAGTCGGAACTTTAGTGGTAGACTGGTAGGTTGTCTTTCGCTTAATATTAATTCTTTAATTTGGTATAGCGGTCCGATTCGGTTCGGGTAGAGTCGGGTCACATAATAAGAAGATAAAACTAAGTTAAAACAAACAATTTGATAATTAATCTACCAAGAAGTTTTAGTTTTAAAATTAATATTAACATTGAACACTAGATGTGTAAACGAGTCAAGGCAGCTCGTGAGTGACTTAGAATCTACTCGTTAAAAGCTCAGATTGACTTGAGCTTAAGCGAACTTGAGCTGGATCTTCACGTATGGAGCCAGAGTCAGCTCATGAGACTAAACAACATATTAAATATATATTTATATAAATAAATTTTATTATATACAAAATTATGCTAAAAATGCTCCTACTCATGAACAAAAGGAACTCGACCTTGCAAATAAAGACGGTTTATGCCAAACCCCTCTAATATGTCTGTGCCAAGAACCCAACACCGACTCAAACACATCAACATCATTCAGCGTTGAGGAACTACTTTCTTTATTTTGGGGTTGACGTAGCTCATCGAACCGTCTTTTAATTGGTTTTGTATTTAATAAAAATAATTTAATACATATATATACATATATATACACATATATAGGGTAATGTTTTTTTGCTAACCATTTGTTTATTACGATAACTCGTTAACCATAATGTTATGAATACTTACACTATAATTATGCAATGTAACTAAATTTTTCACCTCATTACACCAATAATGTAACGATTTTTCTCTCATTTTTAAAATTCCCCTCCCTTTTTAAAATAACTTCATGTTTCTATAAAACCTTCTTAGCCTATTTGTATGATGTTATTTTATTATACAAATTACACCATTAAATAGACCGTTTCATATTTTTAATTTGAGTATAGACTTGTTGTATTTTTATAAATTTTTTTTAATGTTCGTTGTGGATCACTAGTTTTATCATCGTAACTTCAACTTACAGTGACGACGTGGTTTGCTGTGCAACACTAGTTGGGTTAATGGGTTATCGTAATAAACAAGGGTTAATATATATATATATATATATATATATATATATATATATATATATATATATATGAAAACTATACTTTATATAATACTTAGATATTGTAGCTCGGCCAACTCACTGTCAAAGGTCCCATCTTTACTTGTATGAGTATCGTAAAACACTTCAAGTCTGTTCTTATTCTATTTAACATTAAAAAGCTTATTATACATTAAATAAATAGTTTATATAATAAAACACATGCATATAAGACATTACTTTCTTGTAACAATAACCACTATATGAAGTGTTCCCCCCGCGGTCTTTATATTTTTTGTTGTTGAAGATTTGTTTTGTTTAATGCTGATGCATTTCTATGTGCGTCACTTAAAAAAATTCAAGAGTTTTTCACTAATTCTCACCATTCATATCCTCTAGGGAGTTGACCTTTGCTTGTTCTACATTCTCATATCTTCCAACACGCATAAAGTATTGGTTTACTAAGCATTTTCGGTCTCTAAATTGCTTGAGAAAGATCAACTGAATGCCACCCTTTAGCTAAGCACTTTCACGATCTTGCAAAATCTCATCAAAATTAAAGCTTTATAATAATTAAGTTAAAAAAAAGATTAGTTAAGTAAAAAGAAGATAACAAACATATAACATATAAAAAGTTACGCTCATATGTTCTTTCGAGGTATTCTTCTAAGTATTAGAAAGATTATCTCAAGAATGTGCATTAAAAGCATAACTAGCCACCATGTAAATCCCACCTCACGAATAAACATATCATTAAGTACACCGACGTGGGTATATGTGGCGACTCTACTAAAAAGGAGAGACAAAGCCCCCCCCCCTCCCCCCTTTTTTTTCACCAACTCCTGGTGCAGCTTCTTATTCTTTGCATTCTCTTTTGTTCTTCAGGAAGGGGTAGCTGTAATTATAATAAAAAACCATTAGTTACAATATATATTAATAATAAATAAATATGCATAGTAAATAAATAAATTACAATAACACTTACCATCCATCTCATGACTACCCAGCCTGCCAAATGAAGAAAGTGGTGGATCACACGCGCCACCACCCTCATGGCTCATGACATGAGCCATGAGTTATACTAACACAATCCAAAGTGATATCATTCTTTAAAGAGTTATAAGATATACAACACAAAAATACAATAAGAATAAAGTTTTATATTGCAACATGAAAATACAAACAAAATTTCCTAAAATAGATATGTATACAAATTACAACAAATCTTTTAGAATGAAAACAGGTAACCTAAAAGCTAATAATGCACAACAATTAGATTTTGACTAAGAAAATCAAATGAAATGTGACAATGTTTAAAGAGTTAATTTCAATTTTACTCCCTAATGTTTAACTAAAGTAACCATTTTCCTCCAAAAGATTTAAAACATCAATTTACCTCCAAAATTTTTATATGTGTTTCAATTTCACTAGAAAAGTTTCATTATTTTGGATAAAATTAAAACAACTAATGAAACTTTTAGATTAAAATTAAAACAATTTATGAAACTTTTGGATGTAAATTGATGTTTTTAATCTTTTGGAGAAAAATAGTTATTTTAACAAACCTCAAGTAGTAAAATTGTACTTAACTCTTGTTTAAATGAATTGCAACAAAGTCAAGAATGTCATGTATTTTGGGTGTCACTTAAATCCGTAACATTGTTGCAACTGGTTCAAAGAATATCAATTTTTTAGTAATTTTTTATTGTTGTGCATTATAACTAATTAATTTTGTTTCTCGTAATATAAAGTAAAAACCCCACGTTAATAGAGTTCTATTTGAATCATATAAATAAGAACATTTAAATAGATCCTCTTGTAAGTGTAAATTATACAAATAAATCAGAGTTAATTTTAGTTTTACTCCTTAAGGTTTAATTAAAGTAACAATTTTCCTCTAAAAGATTAAAAACATCAATTTACCTCCAAAAGTTTCACATGTTGTTTCAATTTCACTTCAAAAGTTTCATTATTTTGGATAAAATTAAAACAACTAATGAAACTTTTGGATTAAAATTGAAACAATTTATGAAACTTTTGAAGGTAAATTGATGTTTTTAATCTTTTAAAGAAAAATAATTATTTTTAACAAAACTCAAAAAGTAAAATTGAACTTAACTCAATAAATCAAATAAAAAAATACAAAACATAACACGCATTATAGCAAATTCAACCAATTAAAGTAGACCATTTTATGATATAACTTCAAAACCATAACCTTGATGTTAAAATTAGGACCAAATTCAAACATAAATTAATAAAATTGAAGGTTATAACATAAATTCATCATGCTTTTAAACTTAAGCATAAATCTACGCATAAATTCACAAAATCATTGGTTATCTCATAAATTCATCATTTATAACTACTTTTAGTTAAAACATATAAAATACCCAAATCCGTTTCTCAACTAATATAAACTCAAGCATAAATTATAAGTTATCTCATAAATACATCATCTTTAACTACTTTAAGTTCAAATATACAAAATACACAAATTTATTTTTTCAACTAATCATAAATTCAAGCACATATTGTAGGTTATATCAAAAGTTACCATCTTTAACAACATTTAGTTAAAACCTACAAATTGCACAAATCCATTTCTCAAATACGCATAGACTTAAGCATAAATTGGAGCAGTTCATGTTTTAATCAACTCGTATGTGAAAGGAACTTCTGAATTTCTTTAATATGGTGGCTGCAAGAAAAATAGTAGTAACATTAAGCCGGAACAAAAACATAACAGAAGAACATGGATATTAAATCACCTCAGTTGTACAATTGAAATCTTGATTTAGACGTATTCAAAAGGACAATCAACGACCTGCAAAATGATGGTGTTTGAACAACAACTTCTAAGCTTAAAACTAAAAACAAATCAAAATGAAATCAAAACTAGAAACCAAATTAAAATTAAAATCAAAACTGAAAACCAACAAAAAAAAAAAAAAGATACCTTTTCCGCTGACGGCGGTGCGTTCCGACAGTCGCGTCGGTAGTAGTTGGTGGCACGGCTAATGTGGTGATTTCACAGCAGCAAGGGTGGTGGTTGTCGGGTGGTTGATTATTGTTTTTTTACTTGTTGTGACTAACTGATTATTATTGTTATTAATATTGTTATTAATATAATAATATTATTATTTTATTTAATGTTAAATACTTAAATTATTATATAATGAAAGTGAGATGTATGATATATAAAACATATAAACATTTAAACAATATAGAAGATTAAATAATAGTTTTGTAAAAACTAAACAACGACTGGTCGTCTCCGTTCGTTCGTTGCATACTTGTACGTTTATTTTTCGTCACCAGAACCGGAGCTGTTACGAAGGTAATTATCATATGCCGCTTCATCATCGGTCATTCCGGGCGTCAATCCGCTCTCTACCTCGTCCTCGTATAATTCTGCTTCGTATTCCAATTTTCCTTCAAGTGAGCATTTGTCTTGTACTCTTTCCGCGGCATCCAAAAAATCCTTCAAGCAAATTAACATTTCAACCGCTTGTGGAGTGAGTCGAGTTCGTCTTATCGATATAACCCTGCCACTAACAGAAAAAGCAGATTCCGAAGCTACCCTGGAAGCTTGGACGGTTAGTAAATCTCGGGCCATGGTGGATAGGGTGGGAAATTGATCTTCCTTACCTTTCCACCGCATCAACGTTATAAGCCCAAACATTTCCATCGTTGGTCATTGAAGCTTGACCTTGAGACGGTTGACCTTTCAACGCCTTGCAATATTTATGCTCAATATGGTTTCTCAAAGTTGTGTTTGCATCTTTTTTGAAAAACTTATGACAAAACTTGCAACGAGCTTTGTTCGGACCGCTAGCCATTTGACATAAATCGTAATTGCACCATACTTCGCGGTTCCTATTAGTAAGAAGGATTGCTACCACCACGTTGCTTGAAGACGCATCACAACCAACGGATGATTGAGCACTTGATAAAGCCATTTGAGAGAGTTTTTTGTAGAATGAAAGTATTGAGCGTTTTTTATGATTTTTGAGAGTTAAGAGTGTTTTAAGTTGTTGTGATTCAACCAAAACATACACTACATATATATACTAACCTATTGGGGTATAATGGTAAAAAAAACTACCAAAAAACGGTCAAAAAGGACCTCTAACGGCTATATAGCCGTTACCCAACGGCTAGAATACGAAAACCGGTTTGAAAACCGGTTTAGGAACCGGTTTGGGAACCGGGTTAAGAACCGGTTTAGGAACTGGTTTGAATACCGGTTTGAAACTGGACCGGGTTAAGAACCGGTTTGAAGGGGGAGATCTACAAACCGCCTTAAAACCGGCGGGTTGGGCCAGGATGAAAGCGGTTTGGGCCAAACCGCTTTGAGGCCAAAACCGGTTTCGGTTTTTTTTGGTGAACCGGTTTCCGAACCGGTTTTTTTGAACACCACTAGGTTTAGGGTTTAGATTTAGTATTTATCATTAATGTTTAGATTTTTTGGTTAAATTTTTAACTTTATCTTGTTTTATTGAATGGATCAACTCAACTTATTTACAAACCAATCATTTCGAAAGAGCTATTTTCTTTTTTAAGCGAATTTATACTTCAAGTTATTTCGAACCTCTCCGGTTTTTACACAACAAGAGAATCTTGCATCAACTCAAACAATTGAGATGTATCATAGACAAGGTCTTTCGCATGCGTGTCCTTCAATTTTTCCATCATCTATAGTAAACCTAATCCTAGGTACTTTTGCTAGCATTTGACTTCAAGCTTGTTATAGCATCTTCTGTGCTAAGACATTAATTTGTGTTACGTTAATATATTTTCTTCAAGTACAACATTAATTTAGTTTAAGTTTTTATATAAAACTATATGATACACTTTTTCTATATTAAATTTACCAAATTCTATAAATTCAATTATAAACCGGCCTTTTCATTAAATTTTAGTTAACTTAATTTGTTTAATTAAGTAAATATCAATATATCATCAAGAAGATAGCTTAGTGACAAATGTTGTACTCCTAACCAAGTTGTTAAAGTTTAAATCCTAAGACGTACAAATTTAGTGATTATTTTTCTAGTGATAATAATTGTTGTTAGAAAAAGCAGTAATTATCAATATGAAGGTGCATATATAATATAACTAATATGTTTTTTTTTCTAAATAACTAGTTTATTATTTAATATAATTAATATTAGTTTATATGTAATAAAGTTATTATTTAGAATAACTGTTTTGGAATTTTGTTCACAAATATGTTATTCAAACATTAAAGTAAAATTAAATTTGGTTTGAAATAGATTAGGTTTTGAAGCACTCATTGAAAATGTCTTCAGAACTAAGTTTTTGTTTTTATATCTGATGGATTACTTTAAGTTTTGCTTGGTTAGAAGTTTAAATATGTTTAACAAACCAAACATGTAAATACTACTTGCTGCCTTGCTGTAGCAGTTTTCATAGTAGTGTATACAATGATTATATAAAGGAACGTGTTATAGATATATCAAGATGCGATATTTGGACGTTTTTAATACGAGCCGTATTGATTTATAAATAATTATAATTAAAAGATTCTGTTCCTATGTAAAATGTCCTCTATTATACCTTAAAAATCAAACAATTCTAGAAAAGAAAATGAAAAATAGAAAGTAGAAAATATCATGCATAACTTTAAAACAGTGTTTATAATTACACCGGTCACTGTACCCATCATTTACATCAATGCAGAACCAGTGTTAATTTCTAAATTTAAATACTTACAAAATTAAACTCATACTAATCTTAGTATTATTTTTGAACGGCTAAAATCTTATAATCCAAGAACAAAAATATGGTTTGTGAATAGAACACTCATTACAACACCACTGATTCCAATCTAAATAATATGATGACCCTTGTAAGTGATTATAGTATCTAGTTGAAGATTTGTGAAAAAAATAAAAATGGGAAGCTTTTTAGTCGGGTCATCATATTATTCATTTCTTTATGAACTATAAGTAATTAAGGGCTCTAAATCATGTTTTCTTAAAAAATTAAAAAAATTAAAAAAAAAAAAACATTCACTTTTATGTTTAAAATAACAACAAATTCTGCTGACCCTTGCTTTCGCCCCCATGTTCTAAGTTCATGAACAGTAAAACAAGATCATAAGATACAAGACCTTTAACTTTGATGCAATCTTCCCACAAAATAATATGATCATAAGTTCATGACCCTTTCTTGTTAGTATTTTATTTTGAGAACTTAATCTTAATATCCAGTTGAAGGTTTGAGGAAAAAAACAAATAGTGACGGAACCAAAACTTTTTAGTTGGATGATCATAATTCTTTTGTTTCTCTAAACACACTTTAACCGCGTATAAATTACCAACAAATTCAGCTAATTTCGCCTCGGTGGTCTAATTTCAAGAAAATATTAACAAACACTAAAACAAGATCATAAAATACACAACCTTTAATTAGATGCAATCAACCCACAAATCAGCTTTTAAAAGTAGGATCCTCCCAGGGTTTATTCAGATCATCAAGAACCAAAGTATCAAGATCATCCCAATTCCACCTGCTTGTTTCTTGAGAACTCGACATCATCATACTTGTTACAGAAGTCAAATCCTCATCATTCTCAAACATTTCAACCAAAGATCTTCCATAAAAATCCCAAGAAACCAAAGCCCTCAACTCTTCAATATCAGTATACGATTCATCACCATCCTTTTCGATTGAAATCGGCCTAAAGAACGAAGATTTCGAGTCTTGATCATCTGCAATGGTGGTGGTGGTGGCTGCCACGGCTGCAGGCCGCCGGAGACGCTTGTTTTTCCGGCCACCACCGGCGGGGACATTGCGGAGAATGCCGCCGTTGGTCCAGTGTCTTTTGCAAGATTTGCAGAAGTATCGAGGTTGGGTTTTGTTGTAGTTGTTGTAGTAACAGAACTTTGTGTTTGTTGATTCGCACCGTGGGCATGTTAACGGGTCGGGTCGGGGTTGGGTTGATCTTGAGGATCGATGTTTTCTTGGCTCGAAACTATCGGATTCTGACATGGATCCAACACAAGTGATGGAGTGATCACATGTGGTTAAAGAAAGAAAGTTTGATTGGTTTAGATTTTGAGGATGTGAAATGAAAGTGTGAGGTTATATAGTGAGGTTGGTATTGGTAGTGACTTGTGAGAAAGTGAATATTGTAGATGACGTGAAGGTTAAGGAACAGGAAGGGAGAACATAAGTGAAACATACAATAATGATGTGAGTGTTTGGGATTGATTATTTTGAATGAATTTTTAACATATTAATTTTTAAAAATTTAATAAGTCAAAAAAAAAATGTCTAATAAGTTCAAAATGATTTTTCAAAATAAAATTTTTCATATAGGTTAAAAAGAAGTTTTTAAAAAGTAAAAATAGAGTTACTTATTAACTTTTAAAAAATACTTTTATTTTAATTTTCTATTATACCGCTCTGCAACCTTCAATTAACTCCCCTTGTTTTAAAAGTATGTCTCTTTTGCTTATTTTACAACATTTTAGTTTATAAGCTAATACAAACACTTTTTTAAAATTTTTTTCTGAAAATTCATAAGTTAATAAATCAATTTTGTTAAAAGTATTTTCTTAAATAAAATAAGCAATCCCAAATAGGCCCAATGTTATATATACACCCCTTAAAAATACTTTAAAACAATTTTACTTGTTATACTTCTTTTTTATAATAATTAAATTTGTTTTTATGTATTTCTATTTACCTTATCAACCTTGGATATGTTAAACTAAAAATTTTAAGTTTTTTCTATCTATTATTACTTTTAGTTTTTATATGTCTTGTCTTTTATTATTTTTATTTGTAGTGTTTACGAGTTTTAAAAATAAGCCAAAAACTTGAAAATAACCGAAAGCCAAATCGTATCCATAGAGGTAAAAATCGAATCAAACTGTAAATTTAGTTTTCACTTCGGTTAATGGTTACACAGAATATTGATTATTCAGTTCGGTTATCCGTATAAACTGAATAATAAATGGTTTAACATGTTTAATCGGATAACCTAACCGAATAGATCAGTTTTTTAAGTCTATTTTCGATTCTAAAAAATAAATTCAAAAGTTTTTTTTTAACTTCAGAAATTGTTATATTAAATTTTTATAGAATTTTTTATTTTTAAATATGTTTTATATCATTATATAAAAAATGTTTTTGAAACTTATTTTAATAACCAAAAAAACTTTTTCTCTAAAACTACTTTTTTTTTTCGGGGTAAAATATGACAAATTTTGAAATTTTTTTTTTTAGAATGTTAGTATGAGAGCATTCACAGCGCATGGCCCATTTTTATGTGAGTGTGTGTCTTATATTATAGGGGATGGTTGTAAGTGATTGTGAGTGAAGGAAAAATAAAATTTATGGGGGTTGTACCGTGATTCCCCATATTTGGGAAATCACGGTACAACCCCCGTAAATTTTTTAATATTTTAAAAGTGTTTGTGAGTAGATGAGAGAGAAAAAATAATGATTAAAGTATGAAAAAATATTATTTGATTGAAAAAAAAGAAAAAAATATATATATATATTTTTTGTGTAATTATAAAAATGAGAATGGAGGATGGAAACGGGTCATAAAATAGGGTGTGAATAACTTAACCCATACAAGGGTGGGTAGTGTTTCACTTTAAACCGTAACCTAAAGTCTTACCAATCTTAATCTTTCATCGTATATAGACCTTGAAATACTCTTAGCTATTCTATATATAGGGGGCAATTTTCACTTAAACTCTCACCCAGAACTAACCATACATTTTAAATTAAAATTACCTAACATAAAATACACAAATAAAGCAATAAAGTCAATTCATTAAATAAAAATAAAAATTTACATAATTAATATTTACAATAATTAAATAATAAAACTAAGTAAAAAATTAAATTTTCTACACGCATTGGATGTTCAAATTTGAAGAACAACAATGTGTTTCACAATATCATATCTATGATGTGTATCTCAATCCCGTAACTCTCAAGTGATATTATCGTCAGCGATATCATTCGTTGGTGGGATCGATTACGTGCACCGGTGGGATCACATTTTCATCATCTATTAGGATTATATTTTGTAATATGCAACATTGTACATCACTTTCCTTAACTTATTGCGTTTAAAAGCTTGTGCCCTTTTGAATGTCTTTAAAGTACTCAAATCTTGCACTTATATAGTCAACGATTTTTCAAAATAGTTACTTCGACATACAAAGCATTTCTCTAAAGATCACAGCATTGTAATTTTGTAGGCTCAACAAAGTAATCAGTCATCGGTATGCCCTTAGCTACTATAAGATCACAGTGAAAGTAAGTTCTTGATGAATGTATGTTTTCCAAGTGCGGTTGCCAAGCCTAGCATTATAGGCATAAATTCGGATGAAGATTAAACATCAGAGTCAAATGACTAATTTTGAATTATACACAATGTATTCATTGAAATGTTTTAGTAATAGAGGTGCATATTCTTTTAGTGTCAACATGTTAGAAATGTGGGTTATATCTATAGGGTAAAATAAGAATATTTTTTTTAAAACACGTATAATGGATAGATGATTGTTCAACCATCAAATTTTGTTGGTTCACCCATGGGTTCACGAGCCTCTTCTCGAACCCGTTTTGCCTACCCTCCTCACCAGAAACGGTGTTCCTTTGCAGCCTAGCAAACCTGTTTTCAAACCCGGAAGGCGCTTGATGTAACTAAGAATCTAAAGGGAAAACGAAATATATATGTATAATGTTATTAAATTTTTTATATAAATACATGTTTTTAATTAAAAAAAAAACTATACCAATAATAAAAAAAATTATTATTTTTTAATACGACAACTCAAATCCTTTAATTTTATTAACTGTTTCTAATACACAATTGACTAGACTAATTACAAATGTGCATTTAGATGATTCAATTTTAACGATGTATCTACACTCGTAACAAATGTACTTATAATCAATTACGTATAGAGTACATAAACTATTATTACAATAGTGCATCTAAATCATTATAATTATGTGTAAGAAACATTGTAAACGGTGTACAAAATTGTGACTACAATCACGTCTAAAACATTATAACATTGTGTAAAACAACCTGTAATATTGAGACATGTATTTTGATCATCTAAAATACACATGTCTCATCTAGGATACGTTGTAGCTCACACAAAAACAACACTTTATACAGGAATCGATATACACAAGTATACACCCACGTGTGTGTATATGTGTGTACACACATATGTATACACATATATATGTGTATGCGTATGCGTATCTATAGACATATGTATGTATAGACACATAAACACCACATGAAAATTAAATAATTTTATCTTCTAAATACTTGTAATATATTTTTTGAATCTGTTTATTAAAGGGTTAATGGATTTAAATACTCTCAACTATTAGGAATTGGCCGCTGCCACCCCCAAGTATCATTTTGGTGAATATAACTTCCAAGTAAACACTTTGGTGTCTGTAACACTCGTTGTTTGTCAGAACCCTAACGACGTTAATCACAGCCTTAACCACGTCAGCTGCCACACAAGCGAGGCATGTACACGTATGCGTGCTACATCATCAGAAAGTTAACGTCGTTAGGGTTCTGACAAACAACGGGTGATACAGACACCGAAATATTTACTTGGGAGTTATATTCACCAAAATGATACTTGGGGGTGGCAGCGGCCAATTCTCAATAGTTGTGAGTATTTAAATCCATTAACCCTTATTTAAATAAAAATACATTCAATGTTATTTCGTTTACTCTATGTACCTATATAATTTCATATCTTTTTACTTATTTTATTTAATTTATGTAATTAAAGCCAAATAGTTGCAGAAGTTGACTTGTTTTCATCAAAACAATGCAACTTAATATTTTGAAAAATTAAATTTTGATATTTTAAACTATTACCTACTAACCGATAACAATTCATACTATCAGTTTGGTCAATAATAAATCTAACTTTTATTTTTGTTGCCACAAGCATTCTTAATAACTTAATTATCATTAATTTATATTTTATTTTCACTTGATTTTGCTTACGGTGATAATTGTGAATGAAAAAAAGAAATATATAACGAAATGGAGTGATATGAATGGAAATCAAGTGTAATAAGATACTAATTATGCTATTAAGATTGTCCTTGTCAACAAAAATAAAACTTAAAATTATTATTAGCCAAAGTGATAGTATTAATTATTCTCGGTCAATATGCAATAGTTTTGGATTATTAAAATTTAATTTGTCTAATATTGTTAATATTAGTAAAAAAAAATTTTCACCATAAAAACTAACAATTGAATAAACTTAGCATATCATTAATGATAAGAATATTAAAATCATCCTTTTAAGAGTACTTTTACACATAAGGTCCCTTCATTTAGATATCTTAGTACGTTAAAAGGGCACCCTAATCATCATACCCATATGACTTGTTTATGTCGCTATGGATTGTATAGGTTTAGTGATGTCCTTAATTTTTCAGTCTTGTTTCCCCACAAGTTGTGGTAACCGAAAAATTTTCGTCCGTCTTTTACCGGAGATGGTTGAATTTTGGAACGAAATTTCTTTCAACAAGAGGTTGATGTGACACCCGGCATTTTCAGGTCACTTTTCGATCAATACAAACTATGTTTTTCCAAACATACATTCATGCATTTAACGTTGTTCACTTAAATACGTCATTTATTGCACAAACATTCACGAACCCTTCATGTAATGGTAATTCAGAGAATTGCCGAATCGCACACGCGTCTGTCCCCAAACGTTGGTGATTTGTCAAATTAGTTTTCAAACAATCATAATTGGTGTGAAATCATGTGTATATGATTAAATGTTTAGCTTACTTGTGAAAATTATGACTTTTCTAACATTTACGCGTTTTCACGCATTTTCTACTTTTAACGCTTAATTATTATAAAAATGAGCTTGAACTAGAAAAATAAATATTATTTCATGTTACTAATGTATAAGCATTTGGTGATTTTGATGTAGAAAACTTTAAATCGCGTAATGTTAAATCGATTTTATAAAACAATGGGGGCATTTCTTAAATAATATTTATATATATATAAGCCCAACCCTAACCCCATTCCCCCATTTCAGCCGCCACCTTTCCCTTCCCTTCCCCCTTCTCACTTTTTGATTTTATAAAACAATGGTGGCGATTTGGATTGTTCTTGCATCAAAAGCGTGCTATCTTGCATATATGCATCACTACAAGTAAGTTTTATGTTTGATTTCATGTTCTTTATTTATCATGTAGAACATGAACCCTAGAAATCTAAACTAGAACCAAAACATGAAATTATTTGAAATTGATGATTGATTATGTGTTAGTATATAATATAATGATGTTTGTACGGATTACTTTTGTGAAATTATGTTGTTTTCATCAAAAACCGAGACTTACTTATAATAGAAACTTTAATTTGGGGCTTTTGTAAAAATTGTATGAATTAGATATAATGGATTGAATTGATAGTTCTAGGATGTTAGTTGATGCTATTGAGTGAAAATTATGTTTTGGTCTTTTGATTTCGCCTTGGTTTTTGGGTACTTTTCATTAAAGGAAACTTTTTGTGTAATTTGGTTTATAGATGATGATTTATGCATGTTTGATGAAATGTGATAATTTTCATATGATATTTAGAGCATAAGAATGGATGGAGAATAATTGAATGGTGAAAAACATATCGTATGAACATGCTTGCTAGTTATGAAAACTTTTGTGACTCTTTGTGTTGTATGATTAGTATGATATATGTACAGCATGTTATGATGATATGATTGATGTTTAAACGGTCATTAAAACATGTTAGGAGATTTGGGTGAAATTTGTGCAACTTGTGTTCTTACGTTTTAAGTTAGGAAACTTTGGGCATAATAAAGTTTAAAGTTTCCAGGTTATGTTAACATGCTTTGGATGATGATTGGATGTGTTACACATATAATTGAGACATTTGTTATGATATGATTCATAATCTTGAAACGGATTGCACATGTGTAATGATGTCATGCTTTTCAAAAATAGAAACTTTTCAAAAATAAATTTCCGACATGAAACTTTATGTGAATCATTATTTGAGTTATTTGAGCATGAATAAACATGTTTTTACTTATTTGAGTCACCAATGGTTCGTCAGTGCAGTCCGGTCAATTTTGGTCAAACAAAAGTCAACTTTGGTAAAAAAGTTAAACCTATCAAACTTTTTCAAACACGCTAATAGTTACGTTGTTTGGATACAACGGGGTTAATTTGACCATTATGTACACACACTCATGTACATACATTTTTTAACTAACAATTAGCTTTGTGCTATTACAGTTTATGCTTTTCCTACACATCTAAGGTGAGTTTTCACGATCCTATTTTTCTTACTTTTCCTTTTTTTTTTCCCCGGGGGGGGGGGGGGTAGAAGCATGCAAACTAATTTTATTTATCTTGTTTTAGTATTATTGGTACATCGCTTTTTGCTATAGTGCAAACATTATCACACAAGTCCTTACACACTCGAACCATTAATAACAAGCTAGCTGATATGTTAACAATTATACATGTTAATAATACATATTCCCCCATATTTTGGGTATTTTTAGTTAAAAACTTATTTATTAGTCCCTTATTTATGTTCTAATTGAATATTGTAGTACCCGGTGAAAACTTGGTGATTTATGTGAAAAGAGCTCAAGATTTAAAGAAGCTTATGATGAAAAACTTACTGTCACAATTGTGTTCAATTTGAACACAACTGTGTCAGTCAAATGGATCTGTGTGATATCTAACAGTCAACACAACCGTGTTCAGAAGACATAACTGTGTTCGGCCCAGTTACGGGTTTTATACCCAATTACCCCCCATTTAGAAGGGATTCGCTTTTTCACTCAAAACCCTAATTCTCTCAAGTCTCTTAGGTGATTTTGGGCAGATCTTTGAAGATTGAAGATCAAGCACTTTCAAGGGAGATTCATCATCACACAACCCACCTCTACTCATTTCAGTTTGAAAACTTATAGATCCACCATGTTTTCTTCTATTTCTATGAGTTTGGTTGTGGTTTTTGTAAGCCCCATGAGCTAAATACTCTTAATAACTTAGATTAGATGAAGCTTAGCATACTTTGACATGTTGTATGAAACTCTTGGTGATGATTAGGTCAATGGTTATTACAAAATTATGAATGCTCTTCAATGATTGTGTGTGCTTGTTTAGCTTGAGAAAATGTTGAATCTTGTGGGTGTTATAACCATATTATGTTGGAAAACTATGTGTGTTAGAACATCTATTCTTGAGTTGTGTACATTAGTGTGTGATTTATGACATTTGACTAGAAATGGTGAATGAGGGTTGAATATTTAGTAAAGTTGAACAAGTGTGCATCCTTATACATATGTTTGAGAAAACCATTGTGTTTGTTATGAATTTCTCCTGGCTTTGTATATGTGTAACTATCGATAATGCGCATATTTATGGTTCATGTATTCGTTTTAGGATATTCATAAGTTGAGGAATTTGCAAACCTGTTGTTACATTACGCGAATTGAGGTGTTTACCATTTGGTTATCGTGTTAACTTTCCAAAGATTTGTGGGTTTGGTATCCTTGACGGGAGTCCAAATCATCTTTAACATTGACTTAATTATATCATTGGTTCTTCATGGGCTCATGGCATAACTTTAGGTGGTTATTGTGTGTTTATCGTTCTAGCTTTTCAAAGAGTTATATAATTAGATAACCTTGACAGGAGTCTAGTTTATATCCATGTTTCATGTGTAGAAAATGATCTCACCTTAGGTTCATGCATGTTGTCATTGTTTTGCTAAGCGGATTCGAAATCTAAGTGATATCTTCCTTTGATTGATTATCTTCATCTTTGTTTACTTTCTTCAATTAGTTTAATTGTTAGCTAAATTAGTTAATCATAATATTTACAAATCGTTTGTTATCGGCTAGATAATGATAAAGACTTAGTACCAGGAGCTCTCGTGTCCACGGATCGATACTTGGTTCTTACCAAAAGCTATACTACTAATCGATAGGTACACTTGCCTATTGTGTGTATAGTTAGTTATAAGGTGAAAATAATTTCATAATTTAAAGCTTTATTGTGTAAAATCAATCATTAAAATCTATATATCAAAACACACATCACTAGCGATGTAATTTTGAGTAGTACTATTGGGTTTAACAAACCCCACCCGCATTAGTCGTGCTAACTCAATTGGATGTCGAACGTGTGTTTTATTGACCTAAACATTGGCAATTGTCCTGTGATAAGACATGGCGGTAGGCAAAACAACTCACAAATAGTCAGCTTCGGTTTGAAACGTTAAGTAACTCGATATACAGGATAGCTACCTATGATATATCTTTGTTTACTTTTACCCTGCCAATGCTCAAACATATTTACTAATTTACATTTATGAACTCACCAACCTTATGTTGAAACATTTTAGCATGTCTTCTCAGGTTGCAGGCACGCTTATGGCTAGGGTTGCATATCTGAGGCTCATACATCATCGTTATCATTTGAAAGCAAGTAATTTACATTTACTATTTTTCTTTGGGCGCCTTGCTTTGCGCATTAATTATTCATGGTTTTACAAACGTTTACGCTTCTACATTGACTACATTGAAGACTGTGTTTTACTCTGATTTAAAATCAAACGCTTATTTTTAAAGCGCATATAGTATTGTTTGATATGACCGTGTCTGAGATCTTTGTCACACGCCTTGCGGTAGAACCCCGCAGGTGGATTTTGAGGGTGTGACACGAGTCGTATAGTTCTACTCGTGTCAACCTCACGACGTGTTTAGTACTATATGATTCAATCACAAGTTGTATATATGTGGTCAAAACTTACTATATACATGTCGGAAAGCACACCATATGTCGTATGATGTCAAATGAATAAAGAAAATCTCTTCAATGACAATAATGGTTTAATAATAGATCATCAATCTTAATCAAAGCAAAGGCTTAGATTTAGTTTAGGAGTTTTCTCAATTTCTTTTGTTTTGCATTTGAACCCTTCCCTATGTATATACTATTAGAAGTAGACATTTTACACCTCCTACATTTTTATTTTTTATTAACAAGTTTACCCCCTATGTTTTTATACATTCATAACTTTTTAATACTATTTTCGTTTTATAAAAATTACACCATAAAACTTATTATATTTTTCTCTTTAGTTCCATTATAGTCTTGCCTAAAAAAGTTATTCAACGGAATGAAAACTTACATCAATGTGATGAACAATTATGCTATAACACCAGTGTAACAAACACTTATATTATAACTACACCATTAGAACAAATACTTACATTAGTATAATGAGCACTTACATCAATATGATAAAAAATTATGTGTAACTCCTAGTATAATAAACACTTACACTGTAACGACATCACTATAACAAACACTTACATCAAAATAAACTCATTGTAACGACGAGTGTAACAATTTGTGTTCAATCAAAACCACCAAATCAGTGGAAAGATTAAGTAGACAAAGCATATTTGATATAAAACCATAGAGGTATTCATCACAAACAACCATATCCGACAAACTAATACAAATTGTAAACTCTACATTATAAATTTATAATTTAAGAAAATGGACTAGATGAAATATTGATGTAATATGGGTTACTACGCTAATGTAATAATATATTACGCTATTGTAACACAGCGGCCCTTGATTAGAAAATAAAAAACAAATACAAATATGTAAATTGTAACTGTAGAAATCAAGTTTCTTCTCAATATTCTAACTGTTTATCGTCTTCATCATATCTGGAAACCCGATTCCAACTATAGAAATCAAGTTTCATCTACCATATCTCAAATCCACCACTGCCATCTTACCACTAGATCTACCACCACCACCGTACCACCTGTAGAAGCTAAAAATCAGATCTAGAAACCTGATTCCTACTATAGAAGCTAAAAATCATGAAAACTTACAGAAAATCAAATGAATCGATGGATGAAGCAAAGATGATTCGGTAGCCACTGGGGGTACTTGACGGTTGTGAATGACGCCGAAGATGGTGGTGTTTCTCGGTTGGCTTTAGGAATTGCTGATCGTGAAAAAGATGGTTGTGGTTTAGGGTGGAGAACCCATGGTTGCTGCCATTATTGGGGTTAGGGAACATGTAGAGAAAAAGTTGTTTGATTTGAATATAAAGGACCTACACTGAAATGACCACAATAAACACGAGTTAATATTCGTTCCCTATCCTATATGGAAGGATTTAAATACAAACCAAGGGTTTAAATGAACTCTACGAGATATAAAACCTTTTCATTACATAAGGTTGAAAAGAACTTGCAATGGAGTTTGTCTAATTTTGTTTATATTTTGTGTTTTGTGGCGTGCATTAAATACAGTTCTTAGGTTGGATATATTGTCATGGTTCTGCTCCCTTAGTGTTGATTGTATGTTATGTGGCTCTAGGTTTTGTTTTAACAGCTCTGCCACCAAACGAAACATCTTCTTATTTGATGTCTCTTTAATTTTTTAGCATGTTCAAGGTTATCTCTCCCATCAAATCTAGCCACCACACTTTCTTTCTTATTTTCTGGTAAATTAAAATCAAATGTCCTTTTCTTTTGTGTTAGTTTATCTATCTTTGGATTATATCTTCACAAACTTTGCGTTTTTCTTTGCTCATCGTGTGACTATAATGCAACCATTCTCATATCCTCTTGTAACAACCCAATCCACCAACTTATCATTAGACTTTAACATTTGAAAACAAAAGCAAGGTTAGATTTCAATCAAGCTAATGACAAATAAGTCATGATTTGTCTTATACAATCCCATCTGACTAGAAGCTTACCTTGCATCTTGTTGTTAGGAGATTCACTGCTGGTATTGTTATATTATTCATTATCTTTATGCTTATAATATTCACCGACAAATATATAGTTGTCCTAGATTGATAGTTTTAACAGCTTTACTAAATAGATTAACGAACCAATTAAGGTATGAATGAATAGAACTGAATGAAGAAATGAATAGGCATATAGTAGTATATATAGTAAGTTTTGATGGGATCTTACGTCGTGTCAAATAATTGGAATGACAAACTAGGAATTATCCGCTGTGTCAAATAATTTTTACATATATTGATAAATCTAACACCGTATCAAATAATTTGCATGTATATCAAGAAATCTTAGGCTGTGTTTAATAATTATCAAATTTTGAAAAGCTATATCAATCGTATGTGTCCACATGACTCATGTAGGCTAAATCATATTGTGTATGCGATTCGTATAAGTTTACTCGCATTGCCCTACACAACTTCTATAGGTTAGTATGATTGATTGATTTGATAAGTTACAGACCTTTCCGTTTGTTTATAAGCTACGGTACTTGTACCTATCTGTACGAGTCGTATACAACGTGTTTGGATTATTTGTTGGGTGTACATAGAACAGCTCTCTATATAAGATTGTAGAGACTGAGCGTGTACAATCATAAACTATCTGTTTGTTTCAAAATCCAAAATAACTCAAAAGCTCAACCAACCGATCCATCAAATTTTACATGACTAAGAGCATTCACAGTAGGTTTCCCATTTTTAATGTGAGTGTATGTCCTATATTTTGGGGGATGGTTGTTAATGGTTGTGAGTAAAGGAGGGGGAATATTTATGAAAATTGTACCGTGATTCTCTATATTTGGAGAAAAACGGTACAACCCCCATAAATTTTTTAATATTTTTAAAAGTTGTTGTGAGTGGAGGAGAGAGAAAAAATAATGAAAAAGATATTTAAAAGTATTATTTAATTGAAAGAGATAGTAAAAAAGTTATGTTTTTAGTGTAAATATGAGGATGAGGTTGAGAAAGCTAGTGTGAATGCTCAACTCATTACTAGTATGTGTTCTTAATAACATTATAAGATTAGAATTTGTTCCTAAAATTTTTTTAAAAAAAATACTTGGAAAAAGTGTAAATGACAATTCCTTTTACAAAAGTATAAACTTCTATCCTATATATGTTAAAAGGATGTTTAGAAAGTTAAAAACGATACAAACGTTATCAAAGTTGGTAAATGGGAATGGGAGAATGGAGACCACTGGTAGTGCTTTATGTGTCATCTAGCTTCTTAAAGTATGACCTAAAAACCCTCATTCCCATTCTACCCCTATATAATTACAAAATAATGGTAAGGGTTATGAGTAGATGCTTGAAATATCTTATTTATCTTGATTCGTCTATATCCTTATACATTAACAGTAAATTATAATGAAGATACTAGATTCTTTTTTCTAGGAAACATGTTAACAAGCAAACATTATGTTAACAAATATTAACCGTGCCATAATAGTTTTTTAGAGTCTATCAAATCTATTTACATACTTTTTGATGTTTGGATAGTGTCTTAGAAATTCATAATATAAATACAATAAAAAATTATCATATTCCTTTATATGGGAAATATGGCTTTTCTGATTAAATACTTACATTATCTAATAAATAAACCAATAAAAAACTAAAAAAACAACAAAGAAGACAAATGCTGACTCGTGTGTAGTTGTCCGAGCCACGCCAGGCTAGGAGGCGGTAGATGGCGTACATGTGGGTGTTCAAAATATGATTTCTCAAAACTTTGGATAATGAATTTCATTATCCGAATCCAAATATCAAATGGATATCCGATATTCCAGATTCAGATTCTGATATTCGAACGAATTTCCGTGATTAAATAAATACATTATCTAATAAAATCCAATAAAAAACTGAAAGAACAACAAAGAAGACAAATCCTGACTTGTGTTTAGTTGTCTGAACTATGCTAGGCTAGGAGGCGGTAGATGGCGTAGCTTGGGGTATTCAAAATTCGATATCAGGAAATTTCGGATAGTGAATTTCATTATCCTAATCCAAATATCTAACGGATATCTGATATTTCGGATTTAGATTCTAATATTCAAACGGATATCCTTGATTAAATAAATACATTATCTAGTAAAATCCATTAAAAACTAAAAGAACAATAGAGGAGACAAATCCTGACTCATGTGCAGTTGTCCTAGTTACGTCAGGCTAGGAGGAGGTAGATGGTGTAACTAGGGGTTTTCAAAATCGAGAATTCGAAAAATTCAGATAGTGAATTTCATTATTCGAATCCAAATATCGAATGGATATCCGATATTAAGTATTCGGATTTGGATATCCGAACAGTTATCGGAATTCCTAAAAAAAATATGTATTATTTAATATTTTTAATAAAAGTTTAATAATTTTAATTAAAAAAGTTTTTGGATATCTAAAGTTTTTATAAAAATATCCAAAATATCTTAATTTTCTAATTGATAATAATTATTTTCTATAAAAATATTTCGAATAATTCGGATATCCGAAAATCTTTAAAAACACTATCCAAATCCGAATCTGAATTTCGGATATTCAAATTTTTAGATATTTCAGATTCGAATATTTTTTAAGATCACTAAGCGTAACATCACTCCAAGAGTGGCTACCACCAAGCTAGGTAAGGAGAAGAGGGAAGGAGCAGCTAGAGAATTATGGGAGATATAAAACATGAATAGACGTCAAAGATGAGGAATTGAGGATGAATGATGTGAGACAACACTGATTTTTCTTTTCCGGAGCTTTCAACTATTAGCTTGTACTAGATATTTAATTTTTACTTTGTAATGGTCTTTTAATTCTCTAATTTGCAAGTGACTATCAAATAAAACTTGTTTGGTTTGGTTTTTAAACAAAAAGAATTCAAGGCGATGTCATAACGATTGTTTATTGGTATTCTGTCCAAGTATGTACGCTGTAACTTGACTTGTATGAAAGTTACATATAGATTTTCTATAGATGTCACGGACATAAATCCCAACCAAATAAGTTCGCCAATTTTTTTTAATGGCAAATATACGGTTTGCTTCGGACAATAAATGTTATCTTAATCGGATTCATCTATTCTTTTATTAACCGGGATTGCACCCCAACATCTTTAGGAGAAAACCAACAGCCGGGAAATTTCCTGACTCAAATCTAAGCATTTTTACTCAAACTGAGACTCGAACCTAAATAGTTCACCCATATACATTGTAGAATATTTTTTATAATCTTTCTTTTTTACGTTAACCAATTAAATTTGTTAGATTTTGTCCAACTACTCAACTAACATTTATTCGCACGAATACTAAACTATTAAAGCCAATTATTATTATATATATTAAAAAGGAAGTTGTGAACTACAGTATCTTATTTGGTATAAGAAATTGCCCACCAAACTTTTGATATTTACAGAAAGTCCCTCACATATATGAGTTTTATAAAATGGTCATCCATTTTATGTTGTCTATTCATTTGAGTCCTTTAACATGGCTTTAAAGCACTTTGGCAACCAAACTTTATTTTTATGCATTTTGGCCCAAAAAGTTTACTATTTTGGTTTTTTAAGTATTTTTTTTTAACTTTTGTTTTGATATTCAAACGCGATCCTCCGCAACGCGCGATATATCCCACTAGTTGAATATGAAACCTAAATATACGTTTGGTCTAGTTTATACAATATCACTAGAAAACACACGGGAATGATGTAAAATTACAAGTACTTTAGTTTTCTTTTACTTTCAAATCATCATTCCGTTTTTTTTTTTTTTTGATAAATCGATATAATATACATGTCTTTCTGAAACTTTTTGAAAACAATTTCTAGCCGAATCTGATATAAACAAATTCAAATTCATACTCGAGAACTTACAAAAGTAAATTTTATTGACATTGGTGAGAAAATATGAATATAGGAAGACATAAGTAATATTTATATACATTATTTTTTTACTAATAAATTTAAAAAACATAAAGACAAAACAATAACAATAATAACATTAAGAAAGTAGGTGATGTGGATATGAAAATGAAAGCATAGAGAGTGGCCGGTTTGTCTTGTTTCAACTTAAAGTTAATAAGTGTACTACACACTTTCATCTCTATTATATGTATAGACTCCAATAGATATGCTACTAATCAAACATACTTACTTAATAAGAAAATAATACTACTCAACCGTTATATATTATAACTATTATCTATACTATCTTATCTTATTAAAGAAATTTTTAAGCAATAGTGTAATTTCATCATATTTTAAGACACATGCAACTTTTAAATCATAATGTACAATCTTTTGAAATTAAAGAAAAATATCATATTTTAGTTTTTAATTTATCACACATTGGTGGCATTAAAATATAAATTGGGGTTAAGTGGCTAATTCCCTGACAAGGAGCCATTTACAAATTTCTTATTAGCAAAATCATTAATTACATATTTAACCAAACTAAAAAATAAATTACATATTTTTTTTAGTTTTAAGCATACATATTACATATTTATTCATTTTATTAAAATTACTTATTAAATGATTATTTTACTTGTATTATTAGAAAGGACTTTTAACACATTTTTTATAAGATCATCAATTACATATAATTTTATGTTCGAGTCTTCTATATTAAAAATAATAAAAATCACATCTTCAAATATGAAAGTTTAAAACTTCATTTTAAAACAATAATTACTAATGATCAAAGTTATTTATCCAAATACAAAACATTGTTGTTATAGTTTATACAATTATAACAGCAAAACTTCAATATGTAAAAATATTTTAGTGAAAACAAGATAAAATAGTAATTAGATAGGTACATTTTGATAAGATTGATTAATATATAATATATGTGTTTTAGAAAGGGGAAACATATAATTGATTTTTTAACTTGAGAAAATATGTAATTTTGTAGTCTTAAGAATAGAAAATATGTAAATATCCCTATAAAAGGAACCTTTATCTATACTATTATATAAATTAAAACCTTGCACTACAATTGTAATTTTACAAAAAAAAAAAAAAAAAAAAGACACCTAATACAATATTTTAAACATTTGGTATAAGTATTCTATACAATCATTCCTATTTTACTCATCATTTAATAAACTTTTTCTAATTAATACATTAATTATATCATATTATTAATACATTATTTAATAATATGAGATTATTAAATTAACTACATTATATATTATATTACTAATAATACTTTAAATTAATATTTAAATTTATTAATAAGTATTATCTTATTTGAAAATTTTACTATATAATTGCTAAACTTTTATATATAATAATAATAATAATAATAATAATAATAATAATAATAATAATAATTAAATTTATAAATAAGTATTTTTTATTTGAAGTTAACTATATAAATACTAAATACTTATATAATAATGATGATAATTATAATCTATATCTATAGTATCTATACAATTATATAAATCATTTCATAATGACACATTTGTAATTTCACTCAAATTTAACACATATAATATAATTTTTCAAAAATAAGGTACAAGTGTTATATACAATAATTTTTAATTTTCTCATATTTAATAAATTTATTCCAATTAATATATTTTTAATGTACATTTATTTTAAGTATTATCTTATTTATAATATTTTAAATTAATATTAATATATTTTTTATATATATTTTTATAACTTAACACTATTTGATTTAAGTATTATTATATTTAAACACTTACGTATATAAGAACTTAATATTTAAATAGTTATAGTAATAATATCCAAATATATCAATGTTTAAGACAGGTCGGAAAATAGGCTCGATAACAACCGCCACATCACTATATTTAACAAACATTATGAGCAGTGAAAGTGTAGGTCTTCAATATTACTATAATAATTTTCTTTTTCTCCAAATTAATAAAAAAACATACTTTATTTTTTTTACAATTTTACATTTAAATCTCTAAGGATTTTTTAAAACTAATCACAATACTTTCTCTCATTTTATTTTATTTTTCCAAATTGCTACCTATTCATTTGTTTTTTTTTATTTTATATTTTAGCCTTCGAGTTATGCCAAATTTACACTTAATCATCTGAATTTTTTTTAAGTTTTATACTTAAACGTTCAAGTTAAGTCAAATTTTCTTTTAATCAATTTACAATAGAACTCGTTAATTATAGTAAACTCACCATTATGCATTTGCTATTTTTCTTCTTTGTTTTGATGTATTTATTTTTTTATAGTATTTTTTCTATTACACTTTTTATCAGCATCTCGCATGTAATCTTTTTTCGATTGGCTCTTTTGCACATTTAGAATTTTTAATTTAGATTTGGATTTTATCCTAATAGTCATTTTTAGTTTTAATGTTGACGCATGAGTTGGCGTGAGCTTTGTATGGGCCAACCTCAAGCTCCTAAACAAAAGATTTTTTAAACTTTTTAATTTGTCTCACATTGGTATCATTAAAAAATGAAGTGAAATCAAGTGCTATATAAGAAAAACCCTTAAAACCAAATGAACCACTTCAAGACCATTTTGGCATATTTGTTTTGTTTTTTTTTTTTTGCACATTTGGTTTTTTAAATTTGGATTTTTATTCTAATTGTTTTGATTCGCATGCATTTTATCTATGATTGTTTTGATCGAAAGCTTATTCATCTTAACAAAGTGTCATCTGATAAAAATATTGCAGATCTATTCATCAAAGCATTTGATCATTCTTAATTTCACTATTTAGTTGAGTCTTTGAGGATGATTATACAAGAATATTGACCAAAAAATATTTTGTTTCTAATTTTTATCTAGGTTAAAATTGTAATTTTCAATAGATAATCATAATTTTAGGGGGAGAACCTTTACGAAGAAAAGAACAAAAAGATTTTCAGTTTTAGGGGGAGTTAAAATTTGAAAAATAACAAAAAGGATTTTTGGTTTGATAAAATTTATAAAATTGAATTTTCTACGTACATAGAAAATGATAGTATATTTTTTTTATTTCGAATTATTACAGACTAAGGCTTAAAATAAACTAACTTAGATTTTGTTTGATATGTTGATAGGCTCAGCTGTTAAGACTGAAAAACAACATGGATTGTGATTCATTGAAACTACATCATCTATGACTAAAATAGATAACATATCGGGATTCATGGTAACACTGATTTCATGCTAAAACAGACTAAGAGTTACAGTCATTAATACTAAAGTCAATCACTATTTGATTCAGTGATTCTCATATGTATGTATATATATATATGTATGTGTGTGTGTTTGTAGGATATATAGGATAGATAACAAATGTTAACCTTTGTTTATTGTGATAACTCATTAACTCAACTAGTGGCTCACACCAGGCCACATCACCACTGTAAGTTATAGTTACAATGGTAAAACTATTGATACATAATAAACATTATTTGCTTTTTAAAAATATAGCAAAACTATACTCGAATTAAAGATATTAAGATAATCTATTCAATGGTGTAATTAGTATAAAAAATAATATCGTACAAAAAAGTTAAAAAAGTTTAAAAAAATATAATTTTTTTTTAAAAAGGGAAGAAAATTTTGAAAGTGAGAGAAAAATTATTATATTAGTGGTGTAACGCTGTGTAAAAGTTAGTTACACTGTACAATCATGGTGTAAGTGTTCGTTACATTAGTGTTAATGGGTTATCGCAATAAAGGTGGGTTAACAACAGTTTCTTCCCCTATATATATACACATATATATATATAAGAAATAAAAAGAAAGATATCGAAAATAAAAAGGAAAAAAGAGTAAAAAGAAAATAAGAGGAAAAAGATGTCTAAGGCCATATAAGAATAAAAGAGGGTAATGTGCACACAAAAAGAAAAGATATATCAAAAAACATACATAGTATATGATAAATATTTTTTTTTTTTGAGAATATGTTCTGACATGAGAGTGGGAGTCAAATTCAAAAGATGAGGAATGTAAATCTAAAAGGCTTGTAAGTTCTAAATGTCTTAAGAAGGCCTATAAGTCTGTATGGCTTGCAAGTCTTATGGACTTGTTAAATTATGTGTTTAGAAACATTTTTTGGGCTAGTTTGCTCAAATAGCTACATCAGGAAAAACAATAATCAATAAATTATTGATCAGAGCTGAAAAGTTAAGTTAAATTGGGGTGACTTGAAATCTCGACGGTGTTTTGAAGTTGGATAGGTGTTCTACAGGTTTTTTGATCGTGAGATCTATTTATTTCATATAATCATATCAAAACATGATAATCATCGTAACATGTTTATCTTAGTAAAGATTAAAGCATTAGTTTAAATGGACAAAGATATATAAACTTAATCAGTCTTATTCTAAATACAACTAAAATATGATAATAATATTTTTTTAGAAATATGATCCTATTATAAAAATTCATAAAAACATAAGTAATTTAGTGTTTTTTGAATTTCTAAAAATTTTAAAATATACCAAAAATATTTTGAGTAAATTTTGAGAAAAATTAAAATTGTAAATACATGGTTAAGTGTTTATAATTGCTTGAACATGATTTATTTTGAAAAAGATTAAAAGATTAAAGACAAATTTAAATGCTTATGTTTTTGCATGTGAAAACATTGTCATGCGAAAACATGTGATTCTAATGTGTTGGTATGTAAACTTGGTTGAGCTATACAAAGGTTCATCAGCCGAAACATTTCATTTTATCATAGACTTTTGCTTTATATAGTACTCTCGAATCGATTTTCAAAATCTGTTATGTGTTGCTATTCTTAGTGTAAAGGTAGGATTGAACATGGTTAAACTTCAAATTAATTGGTTTTGTATTCGATTTTGGGGTATTAACTCGGAAACATCAAATTTACTCAAATATATAAATATTAATGAGAAAAAATGATTGTAAATGTTAGATGACCATAGAAGATCGTAATAGTAATGATATCATGGGTTAAAATCGTGTTGGAATGAAGTATTGAACAAATTGAAATAGTGGGTTTTCGTTTACAATGTAGCACGCGAGAACTTTTCAAAATAAACAAACAGACGCGAAAATAATTTGAATTGGTTTGTTTTTTTCGCTTGAATTATGCGAAACATTAAAGTTTTCACACATTAACCTCATGCGAAAACCTAGATTTGTGCAAGAACATTTAATGTTTACGTATAAAAATTAGAAAGTTTTGCAAATTTTGGTAATTTTTGAATATAAATATTATGTATGATATCATTTCAATGTGATTATGATGATAGCAAGACTGTTAGTATATGTGAAGAATCATAATGGTCTAGCATATTTGGGTGATGTACCTAATGTCTGGAGCTTATTTCGATCTATGGTTGAAGGATTGAAGCGGTCACAGATTTTCTATGTCATATTTACCAACGTACATGTATATGAATAGTTGACTAAAGATTTCTGGAAGACTGATGCAAACGAAAGAGATATTTAGGGAAAATTTATGCATTATAGTCAAAGTCAAAGATAAAAGTATGGCAATAATGTCCGAAAAAACCTGCTACAGAACTATCGAGCAGGGGCAAAAATATGATAGCTATAGAGATTTTTAGAAAAGTTTTGCATTCTGGAGATCCAGGTAATGAATTTAAATACCCATCTATGAAAAAAGATACTATCCTCCATACTTTTTTTAATATTTGTTACATGTGGTAGTGCATCGCCTTAGGACTCTAAAAGCATGCATGGATAGTCTGAGTTTTGAATTTGGTTCTTTGATGATCTCTCTTACTAAAGACCAATCTTATAGCATCTCCAAAGCAATCTTCTTAGAGATGTAGAAGAATGTAGTTACAACTGGGGCAAATAAATTTCTAATGTATCCCAGTTTTATTTAGTTGATCATCAACAGATACATCTAGAATTATCCAGCCTTGATACTCCAACTCTTGACATCATGGTTATGAAGAAAGATATGTTTACCTATATGTTGGGAACTCGAGGAAATGCTTATACTGGAGATCGGTTTGCTAGATTGGAAGATTTTCATATATCCAAGAACAACAACCACATCAGCAACAACAACCAACCACAGACATCTGAACCTACTGGTTAGTCATCATATCAAACTCCCATTAGCATTCCGAGAAGTTCATCGAAAGGAAAAAATAAAACTATAGATGATGAGATTGATGAGATGTATTATCCAAGTTCTGGATCAAAGACAGATATTGATGAGATTAGAAATGTGCCAGATATACTGCAGCAGAGACAAGTGGTTCCTCTTTCATCTGGTGCTCAGAAAAGATCTACGAAAAAGAGGGATAAAGATTATACAACTTCATAGGCAGTTAAAGGATGTTAGAATTAAAACATTAGAGAGTTAGATGCAATTTATGTTAGATTATGTTCAAAGTTTGGAGAATCATATTAGAGCATCATCTTCCACTATTGATCATCTTGAACATATTAAAACAGTCAAAGACAGAAAAGTTGGTGAATCTAATGGTCAACATATAGTTGAAACTAAGACCGCAAAAGATATTCAAGTCAATGTTGAACCAAGTGAAACTATGATTGTAACAAAGAGTAAAAATAGAAACAACCACAGTTGAAGCAAGAGCTGGTGATGCAAGCGTGACGAACGAGTTAGTTGGTGATTTGGGAAAGGACGATTATCTGATAAAGTGTATTATTGAGATGGTGATAACGATGAATAAAATAAAGATAAAGATTATAATAATGATAGTAGTGACAAGACAAAGAGAGATAATGATGATGATGATTGGTGCTGACAACCAAGGAGAAGATCTTGAAAAAATTGTTGGAACTAATGGTGATTCTGGTATTGATAATGTCTCCGGGTCAAGTCTAGATAAATCAGAAAACATGGAGTATACAGATTTCTTATTTTATAGCCTCAAAAGATTATGTGATGATATTCAATTAGAAGAGGGTGAGATACTATCATCATTAGGAGTTGAGCATTCAAAACAGTCAAAGATTGAAGTTGATCCAAATGATCAAACTAGAAAACCAACATTTATACAAGTTGGAAATCTTACTGTAAGAGCTCCTCCTCCAAAAAAAGGTACTTTCTTAGATACATGAAACCCAATACAAGGTACGGGAATTCAGAACCAGCATTGAGTTGGATGTGCGATGTTGAGGAAACGCTATATGTGTTAAAAAGGTGAGTTGGCACGATCGAGTACTTCAAAGATTTTCACACCCCAACCTATGGCGGAATCATCAAAGCGGATGAAGGTAAATCGATTGTTCATAACACATACTAGTAAATAAGTTGAAATATTATTAATTTTATTATTCATTGATAAAACTAATCAAAACATCTATTAAAATAAAATAATAACTCATAAAAAACTTTCTAATTATTTGTATTGATTCTAAGTTCAAGTCTTATGATGAGCATAAAGAAATTCCCTAAACTATATTTTCTGAAATCATGTGATAAAGTACAAGTCAGCTAAAAAATTAGCTGATGAGTAAACACAGATTTTACATATACATATATGCATATATGTGTGTGTGTGTGTATATATATAGATTGATTAAAATGATTAAAACAATTTAATTCACATGGGAATGTCAAAAGTAATACTACAATAGTGTAAAATAAAAGACAAACCAAAACACAATCAAACATAATGATTGAATTAACTCGATACGCAAACGAAGCCTTATGATAAAATATGTGAATCAAGTTTCAATCACCACTCTAATAATCATAAGGGGTAAGTTTATCAAACGAATAAATCTATCATTGTTACCGTGGTTGCATGAATTAATAATTATGTTATTGTCTAGTTTATCTAACTATAAACACATATTTACAAGTAATAACATAGCATGTATAAAATTAAATTTTGGATCGAATATAAATGAATAATAATGATTGAATAAAAATCACCTAATTTCCCCAAATCGTATAACTTAAAAATGGGCTATGAATACCCATTTGTTAATTGAGTGTCGTTTGAATAATAACAATGCTTGATTAGACGTCAACTGTTTTTCTTATAGTTAACTTAAGAATGGTATCCTAATATTATAATAATATATAATTTAAGAGCTAGATATAAGTTAGGGTTCCAATTATGATTTGGTTTTAACAAATAGTTTAAATAAAATAATGTACTTGCGTTCTATTACATAACTTGATAAATAAATTTCAATTATTTGATAGGATTTGAAATGAATAATTATTAATATAGAATTGTTAAAAAAAATTTGAATAAGAATTGATAAAATAGAATTTGAATATTAAAATATGAAAAATAATTTATTTGCATAATGTATTATTTATTAACTTGGTAAAAATATTTAATTTAATAATTAATTATTTAAATTTCATTTGTCATAAGTCTTGATTGAAAAATAAATTTAAAATAGTATATGTTTAATTTTGAATAACATTTATCAAATTTAAGACTTGTAAATAAATTTATAATGTTTTTATAAAACATTTAAAAAGAAAGAAAATGAAAAATTATATTATTTTGAACTTTTCAAAAATTATACAATAATTTTTTAAATAATATTAATTAACAAAATAATTTTTATATTAATATAAAAATGCATTAGTATTTTTCTTAATTAATATAATGGTCATCAACCTCGTAATTTCCCAAAATTAAACACCAAAAGTAAAAACAGAACTAAACACAAAACCTTACATTTAATTAACTCTTTTATTTACCAACCATTCACTTTGACTATAAAAACATCATTGGCAGGCAACCCACATGACCATGAAGAATTCAAATTTCAACCCCATATCAAAGTCAAAACTCAAAAGGGTCAGTTTAGCTGTACTTACTTGCACACCAAGTATGCCCAATTTGGTCTTGGTTCATCCCTGGACCCGAGTGATGGTATCCCAACCCAATAAGACCAGCCCACTCTATAATAGTCTGCTTAGAAGGCCCAGAACCCAGGCTTGGGTTGAAACTAGTTCAGTTTTCGTCAGCAAAAGTCAAAACCGATTTCATGTCAAATTAGTTTGGGTTTAAAAGCAGTTCTTGAGGGTTTTGACGGGTTCAGTTTGGGTTTAACGGGACTCAAACCAGCTTCAACCTATAATATTACAACCTATTTTAACCCTACAGTTCAGGTCACTTCCAGCTTCCTAACCGATTTCAAGATGGGTTCCATTTTAGGTTCAATACTCTAGGTCCGATCCTCCGGTTTAGTTTTCCAGAGAATTCTATTTCAGTTTCGGTTCCAGGCCGGATAGGTTTCACCCTGACAGACCCCACTAGGGCAAATAGTGCCATCACCTTATCCGATGAGGTTTGTAAGATCACCCTTTTTGTGAGAGATGGCATACATCCTTTGATTACTTGCATATGATACTACTTTCTGATCACCATCATTGGCACAGCAGTCAATTCTCATCCTTTGGTTATCACCTTTTTGAAAGATGTATAGCATGTACCATCGAATCATCGCTTTTTCAGCGACCATCAGCTTAATACATTTCTTATATCACGCACAGACTCAAAAATGGCGTTTATTTTTTAGCATAGGAGTTCAATACATACTAGACGGATGTACTTAATGCATAAACATAGTTGATATAGCACACGAGCATGAACCTTTCAGTCATCAATCTGAGTGATATGGTCTGGACAAGTTCCTAAATTAAACCAACAAAGAAGGATTAAAAAAGTAGATGGTTACTTTTTCTTGTCATAGGCCTCTATGTTCTGGGGTTCACATTCTGGACTAAAAAGACGAACCAGTAAAGCAGAGCTCGTGCTTACAGTGATGGCCCCGGTGCCAGCCCACCTCAGACTACGAGGAACATTCACTCTAGGACCTGAAACATAACAAAACGCACTCAAGTATCAAAAACAAACACAAGTACATGAGTTGATGAGAAAAATGGGTTTCAAAAAAACATTTTAGAGAGTAAATTAACATCATTGAGCCCGTGGTCACGGAATCTTTTAAATTCAACTCAACTCAGATCATAAATATGCCCTAAATTAGGCATGCCACTACGAATCCTTCTGTAACTGGCCCCTACACTTTCATTTAGTTCACAAGTATGATGGTTTACCATATTGGTCTGAAGATAAAACAGCGAACATCCCCACCCTCATATTTAGCCTAGATGGAGCATGTTATTTAAGGGCTAGCATAGTTAAGTCCATGGGCAATGTCATACACTAGCTTGATAAGAACCAACCACAATTTTCTAATTAACTGTTTATCGGGAGTCAGAGTGTTTAACCACCCCAGCCAGTGTTGTAAAAATCGGACTAGTCGGCCGATTAATCGGCGACTAGTCGGGAATCGGTTAGCTACCGATTGGATTTCCCCTAATCGGAGCCAATAATCGCTAGTCGGTAAAATTGGTCCAAATCGGGAAAAAATAGGCCCTAATCGGACCTAGTCGGCTGTTAATCGGCCTCTATTCTGCATTTTTGCAGAATCCGGCAAGATTCCAGCGGGATTCCGGCGGATTTCGGGCGAAATTCAAAAATTCCGGCGAAAATTTTGAAATTCCGGCCAGATTTGTTTTTATATATATATAAAACTAAACATATTTATAAAAATTACATATAAAAATGTGTATGTGTATATATAAAAATGAAAATTATATATAAAAATTCCAAACCGATTAATCCCTATTAATCCCGATTAATCCCTAGTCCCCACCTAGCGATTTTTACAACACTGACCCCAGCAACCACTTAACCCAAGTACCCAACATTTTGACACCACTGTGTTATAAATATTTTTAGAATCAGAATTCAGATGCCTACAGTCTTTTCATGATATAGAAACATGAACCTGAATAGATAATGCAAGTACAACATCCAAGGCTACAACATCATAAGGAAATGTGGAAAGTGATATTTCATGTCTACCAATGAGACAATGAGCAACAGAATACAAATAGAGGAACTCAGGAGGTACTTCTTCATACGCAAGAAAAGCAACATACTATTTAAGCATACCAAGGACAGTAGAATAGAAGTTGAATGAAGAGCACAGACCGTAGTGCAATCGACAGAGAATCCAAAATCCTAAGGCTCCACCAACACTGAAAACACCAGCAGTATGCCTCATCAACCTCGAACAAGGTTTCGCATCAGATCTCATTAGCTCACCATCAGAAAAACCAAGCATACGCCTCAACGCCATTGCTTTAATCAAAGGCCTTCCACACAACAATCAGGTGGTCTACTAATAAAAGATTCTACAATGTTGATCACGAACTTCCACAACCTGAATCAAACAATTAAACACATGTTTAAGAACTATAGCCACAAATAAGCAGCATAACACTAATAGAAAAGCATAGACATGATTTAGTTTTAAAAACTACTCATTGTCCCTGGATTTCTGGAGTTTAAACCAATATCTGCTATCTAAAAAAATACACTAAAAAAGTGCGCGCGCACACACAAACTTATATATATGGATTGCATACACACGAAATTCAATGTCATGTTGTCATCATCATCCTTTTACATTCTACTTATTTAAAGTTCTGGATTTTTACTTTATATCTTTAAACTTGCATTAATATCCAGTACCACTAGACGGCATATAATTTGTGGTATTACGAAATTTCTTGTAGCATGATAAACTATGTAGTTGTCAATGTAGACATTAGTCGCAATAAAAACAAATGTAGTTTTGCTTGGATGGGTACACAAATACCAGATGGCATCTTTTTGAAAATGGTTTTCAGTTACAAATACATTTTTAAATATCCATTGAAAATCCCACTACCCAATATTACTGATTCATTGATGACAAACATAGTGCTTCATATCCATACAAGATTTGTACTCTTTTTCATTTTATCTTTAACAGTGACAACTTGCAGCACCTCCGCATAATGAAGATAACATATATGAAAAAACTTTAGCTGCTTAGAAGTAACTAATTCCATTATATGCGCTAACATTACTAGCAGCTAAACGATAGAAAACAAGGAACTACTTCGAATACAAAGAAACCTAGAACTAAAGAAAATGAAAAAAATAGCCTGCTTTTGAGAGGAAGACATATGCCTGTCTCTACACTTAAGAACCAAGATAATTTATTTTGATTACGTAAAAAACAATCGAATTTGTCATTTCCGTACCAGAGAAAAAGCTACAACCATTTTTAAAGATTTCACAACCACTTTCCTTTCAAGGGCACAAAAGTAACCTAAATTTAACTATATGTAAAACCTAAAACATTTTTTTATTTTCAAACAACGAAGAAAAAAAAATATTTTTAACCCAACACAATAATAAGAAATCATCCTGTCCATGTTGCATGACCATATAATAAATTACCATGTCCTAGACAAGACCATATGCAAAGATCCCCTAGAAACTACAACCAAGCATACAAAATAAAATCATATGCACAAATACTCATAATGATTACCAAATTACCAAGGAAAACTGACAAATTAAGTTAATTGCATTGAGGAAAAGATGTAATTATTTAAATGATTAATACAAATAAGAAATTTAACAGCTACTAAATGTTATTATTATGACTAAGGGCGTTGTAAAAACGTGAGAAACGGTGGCGAGTTAAGGGTTTAGGAAGATAATGTTTCTTCTTAAGACCAAATATCTCCTGGACCAAAGGGATGTGAACCAGTAAAAGCTTCCAAGCCAGACACCAACCAAGAACAAGAAACGAAAGTACAAATGAAAAAGAAAGGACTGGACGGACAACAAAGAGGTTCAAGCGGTCTGAATATGCAAGAGAGCAGCCGATAGATGATTCCATTTACCAGAGGTAAAACCTTCTGCTAACAAACCCCTGTAAAAGCATCAAAGCAACATACTATTCAAGCATACAAAGGACAGTAGAATAGAAGTTGAATGAAGAGAACAGACAAATTCAACATCTTTTTAGGATATAACATTATAACTCCTTCTACACCAAGTCATCTCTTAGTGCTTCAATTTCAAATTCAAGTATCTACAAACAAATATCAATTGAATTGGGATATTGTGGCTAATACATGATCATGGAACAAGAATCGCCTCTTTCCACCATAACAAAAGGCTCGCACTTAATTCATTGTGGGCATCAAAACCCTTATAAGTTAGTGACTCCTATTCAATTACATTGTCCAATTGTCGTAATTGACTGATATTGTCTTATTTAGCGAATAAAATCATGAAAATTCTCAGTGTTTGCAGCTAGATCAGAAAAGTTAACTGTAGGTGTGGTCTAGTGAGTCAATTCATGGCTTGTGGCAGATAATTCAGACATACTACATGATAAAGGATCGTAATAAACGCAAAAATAAACGATTACCTGGTGGTGTTGAAGAGATTGAAGGAGAGAGTAAAAGGTTTTGTTTTTTTTTTTTTTTTTTTTTTTTTTGTAATTTATTAGGGTTTTCTCATACTCTTGAGATAGTGGCTGAACGGCGGTGACGGAGACGATATCAATGGCGACAGAAGGAAGGGTTTTTAACGGAGGAAGAATCTCAACACTTATATAATCCAAAATAAATAATCTTCATCACAAAAAGAAAAACTCATAACCTTCGGTTTACACTAAACCCTACCCAAAAAATATTTAGGGATAAAAAATATTGTCACAAAAAAATATTTAGGGATAAAAAACATTGTCAAAAGTGAAAAAATTAATTCACTCACCTCTATTAACGTTCGTTAAATACTTGTTTAAATATAAGTTTGAAGCTTCATTTAAGGGGTTGTTTGGGTAACTAACTTTTTGATTAACTTTTGCTTTATTAACTTTTAAAAAGTCAATAAGTTTTTTAGAATGTTTAGGAAAAATTTAAAAAGTTGATTTTTGAGGGTAAATAAGTTACTTTTTAGAAGTTAAAAAAAATAACTTTTGAAAAATAACTTTTCAAAAAATAAAAAAGTTATTTTTTGTTAAATAAGCAATCCCAAACGTGAGCTAACTAGGATGTAGGGCTTTTGCACCTCATTTGTATTCAAATTAGCAAATTCAGGATAATCCTCGAGAATCATTGAAAAATTTATGCCTTGGGCGAGTACAGAAAAACAAGCCCATTATTATATAAAGTGCATATTTCATATATGAAATTTTGTGCCTTGTGCGAGTAAAGAAAAACAAACCCTTTATTATATAAAGTGAATAATTTATATATAAAATTCTGAGTCCTATGAGGATAGAAAAGACCAGATATAGTTCGATCAATCAATCGCTCTAACCTCCTGCGTTGCGATCGTTCTTTTACCACCCCCGGCCCAAATCACAAGTTATTTTTGCTTGATTTTTAGTATGGGTTTAAAAATCGAGTAATAGGTAAATGGTAGTGGAATAAAATAATCAAAATATTAATGACCTATAATGATTGTTAGACTTAAAATAATTATAATGTTAATGTGTTTGTTAATGGCTTAATAAGTTTAAGTGTTTAACAAAGTATATTAAAACTTTTTTAAATATATATACACATATAATATAAATTTTTTAAGAAATTTCAGGGCCCTAAGTAGATCAAGCCATAGGCGGAAGCTCAACCCCCCCTCCCCCCTCCCCCCTCCATGGCCGGCCTTTAGCAAATTTGATGCCTCCTTGGGGCACAACTACGTCCAAGTCCAAATGAATAGAAAAATCAATACTTGAAAAATCATTTTATTTGTAGTAGGTTTAAACTTGTCATATATACGGGTCCTATAGCTCTACTATACGTGTCGTATAGGGGGTCGTATAGCAATATATGAGGCGCATAACCCCTCGCGTAGCCCTCCTGAATTTTTTCTCGTATTCAGTGTCGAATTTTGTTATACGCGTTGTATAGACCAATATGTGTTGTATAGACCTATATGTGTTGTATAGAAGGTCGTATACATATGAAGCGTATAACCCTCTGATAACCCCTTGAATTTCCCTTGTTTTCAATGTATTCGAGCCTTACGTCGTGTATAGGGTTATATGAGAGACTTATAAGGGAATGATAGGTGTATTAATATAAAAACCCTTAAAAAACACAAAAACATCAATATTTTATGGATGGCGTCTTATATTAATTTTCTTTTTAAAAAAGACTTGAAAACATAACGTTAATCTCGCTTTACAGAGGATATGGGTAACTTAAAAACCCAAGTAATTTAGCAAACCACATTGAACATCCATTGCCATTGGATTAAAAATGCTCACGTTAAAGTAATATGCATTGGTTTCATGGTTTGTAAAAAGTTTTATCTAAATATCTAAGCAGCCTAATCGGTTATGAGCATCAGTTTGATTAATTACCAAAATATGTATTAGTTTGTAAAATTTTGTTTTTTTAGTTTATTTCTTTTGTATGTAAACTATTAAATATGAATTTTGTGTTTGTTTTTTTATTATATTTATGGTCAAAAAAAATGTCATGCCCTCTTCTACCCCGTTCTTTTACGTTATCCAGATCCTATCCAATTCTAACTAGTTAGTGTTGTTCATGAGCCAAGCTGAACCGAGCGGATCTTTGCTCGTACTTGTCTCGTTTCTAAACCGAATCGATCCGATCGGTTCATTTACAACCAAGCGAAAATCGAATGAGCATTTTTCAAGCGTTAATTTTCGATTTCACTTTAGTGTTTAGTGTTAATTATTTTTAGAGTAATTACAAATTATGTCCTTTATTAATATATAGATGGAATGTCCTTTAGTTTAAAAATCACAAGTTATATCCTTTAGTTTTAATAATTAGATGGAATGTTCTTTTTTAAAATAATGTGCATATTTGTCATCCTTTAGACTAACCTCTATCCAAATTCACAGTTAAGTCAGGCATATGCTACTCACATGAAAAGCATTTATGTATTTTACATGCCTACAATAAGTTAAAAATATTTTTACATCGCTTCATGACTTTAAACTTCATGTTACGGTGTTTAAAGTCAAATATTCGAAATTTTTGAATAGTAGAAATCATTATATGTATCCGTATCTAAAATTTTGAATATCAAAAATTTCAGATACGTATAGCAATTCGGATATCCGAACTTCTTTTTTTTTTTTTGCAATCACTAGATATATGTTATTATAAAAATAAAGCAACTACATTATACGAACTAAATGAAAACAAAACAACTAGAAACCTAGGTAATTACTTATATTGCACTAATTTGCTTATGTAGTCCATAAAATTTAAATGATAGTGATATCAAATTGTACTTCAATTAGATTTAATTCGTTGGAGGAAGATGAAGATGATGGATTTAGTTAGGCTTGTAAACGAACCGAACGTTCATGAACTGCTCGGCGGGAAGTTCATTTATGTTCGTTCATTTAACTAAACGAACAAACATGAACAAAATTTTTTGTTCGTTTAGTTAAACGAACGAACATGAACACTTGTTTTGTTCGTTCATTTATGTTCATGAACATTCGTTTATGTTCGTTCATATAAGTTTGTTTATGTTTGTTCGTTTATGTTCGTTTATTTAGACCACTAATTTTGTTGTGTTTTTTAATAAATTATGATGTATTAGACTTGTTTGTATGTGTTCATTAGCGTTCATGTATGTTTGTCTATGTTCGTTTATGATTGTTCAATCATGTCCATTTATTTGTGTTCGTTTACGTTCATGAACTGTTCATTTAGCTTATTAACGAACGCACATAAACGAACACGAACACTTCCGTTTCTTAATGAACGAACATGAACAAAAAAAGTGTGTTCGATTATGTGTTCGTGTTCGTGTTCGGTTAAAGTTAAATGAACGAACACGAACATTCTGATGTTCGTGTTCGTTCGGTTCATTTACAGGCCTAGATTTAGTGATGTCGAGTTGTGCTTTAATTCGGTTGAACCTGAAGGATGGGGAAGACGTTGGATTCAATGATGACGCAGGGTAGCATTGATAATTTCAGTTGTTTTCGTCGCTCTGACTATAGAATCCACCTTAACGTCGAAACGTCATTCGTGCTTCTAGCTTCCTGCGTAGTGATCTGAACTTCTCTGCTTCATTCTGCACTTTAAATTTAGGATTTAGAGTTTGTTCCCTATTGCTCATTCTTAAAAAAAAAGGGCATACGAGTTAGATGATTTATTAAAATCTCAATTACTTCATGTTTTATTAATTACGAACTGTCAAATTATATAAATGCCCCTTATGTGGTGGGCACATGCATAACTTAACTATGAATTTAAATGGATGTTAGTGTAAAGGACAATATGTGTATAATTTTTATAATAAAAAAAGAGCATACAATATAATTATTGAAGTAAAAGAACATACGGTGTAATTTTATGTAATTATCTAATATGTATAAATATAATTATATATCTAAGGTTATATAGTAGGCCAAATCTACTAGAGTGCTATGTATAAACTATATATATATATATATATATATATATATATATATATATATATATATAAAATAATTCAAGCCGAACCATGCCAAGCAGACCTTTTGCTCATGCTTGACTCGTTTACAAACCGATTCTAGCTGATCGGCTCATTTACAACTAAGCGGTAGTTCGAACGAGCATTTTTAGAGCAAATTCCAAACGAGCAACGAGCGAGAATCAAACGGCGAGCGCTTTGAACAGCTATATAACCAATTAGACATGGGTATGGCTTTACTTTGTGGCTTACCCAACCTGGAAACGAAACCTCCTCCTAGCCTACCCGAATTGAAAAATACCCAATTCCATACCCAAAACCAGTTCTCAAAAAAACCTAACATGTGTACCTCTAAATTTGTAAGATTTTTTTTTTTTTTGAACAACAAAAACGATATATATATACTAGCGCTGGTAAGAAAAAACTAACCAACATAATAAACATAAAGTTGCATAAATAATAAGGGATTTCTCAACCACTCGGTCCAATTTAGGTTAAGTTTGTTGTTTCTATTAATTATCCAAAGGAATGAAAATTACAGAATAGCAAAAAAAATTAAACTACTCTTCAAATCATTGGCATGAAATATAACTTCATTCCTTGTTCTCCATATTAGTCACCATGCTATGTAGAAAATCACTTCAATAATTTCCCTTTTCTTACCATCAACTCTAAGCAATTGTAGCCAAAGTATAAATGTATCAAGATTTGTATCTGGCAGTGCTGGTTAGTCTAGCCATGCAATAATTTACCAAATCAACCCAGAGAACATAAAATTTACCAAATGACTGTTATATGTGGACCGAGTTAATGATTTCCAGCGATAGTCAGGAAGAAGCAATTGCCATGACAGAGCAAACATCATCGTATCATTGTCAGCTCGTTGTATACTTCAATATCTTCATTCGGGTGCTAACAAAAAGGAAAATCAAACCTATCTATAGATAGACTCATCAAGTATTTGCAACATTGCAAAAGGTTGCATCAGTCACCAATTTGATACAAAACTATGTCCTGAACAAATGTAATCCCCTCTCAAACCTTCTTGAACTTGGAAGCCGCCTTCTTCTTCCCTGATCTCCTTGTAGTGGTCTTCATCCCAATGAAGAACAACAGTCCCCCAAGTAGCGCCAGATTCTACATTACTAGACGATTATATAATACCAAAAATAACTATAGCTTTACCCTAAACCTATTATTGTGCTTTTATTACTCTGCGATCCTTTGCGCTTTCAACCATCTAGCTCTAAACATAATCTACTAAGTGGGTGTTTGGGATTGTTTATTTGCAACCAACTTTTGACGTATTAACTTTTGAAAAGTTAATAGGTCAAAAAAAATGTTTGACAAACCCAAAAAAACTTTTCAAACTGATTATTCATATAGGATAAAAAGAAGGTTTTGAAAAGTAAGTAGTGAGTTACTTATTAACTTTTGAAAACGACTTTTACTCTAATTTCCTATTATACCCCTCTACTACATCATATTATCTCCCCTCATTTTAAAAGCATGTCTCTTTTGGTCATTTTACGACATTTTAGTTTATAAGCTAATCCAAACACTTTTTTAAAAACTCCTTTTGAAAAGTTATAAGTTAATAAGTCCTTTTTGTCAAAAGTTCTTTTCAACCAAAAACAAGCAATCCCAAACAGGCCCTAAAAAGAGAACAAAGACGAGATGTGTCATTCTAACCTCTGTAAATGAGGCAAAAAGCCGAGTGAACTGCTTCTTGTCAATATCATAGTTGTAGAAATCATACAAGATTGGAGTAGCAATCAGCTGGTGCAGCATCTGAAAAAAAAAAAAAAAAAGTTTTTTGATTGCTTATTAGCAAATGATCAAGAATATGATGTTTTATATTCAATCAGGAGTTAGTTACCAGGAGAAAAGCACCAATTGTGTAGTCAAATATGAAAAGGAGGCTTCCAATACCCTTTAAGGCTATAGCTCCAGCAACCAGGGTTTGGATCTATATCAAAACAGTTAAAAACAGATGAGTCTGTCGTAAATAAACGCGAAGCTGATCTTGATGAAAGTTAAGCAGCGGTTTTTACCTCGATTTCTGGTATTTGGAAGCCGGTATCTGTTAAGAAATGCTTCGAGAAGACAGGGAGCTTGCGAGAAAGGGTTTTTGCAGCAGAGCCACCATCAATGCCAAATTCATTGAACCTACAATCAACACAAGGTCAAAATGGGAAAGCTAGCAAATAGAGAGTTAAGAACCCTAGGGTTTTTCAAGTTATATAAAACACAGTATAGAGGGATTTCAAATGAGATCGAGTGTAGGTCGTCAACAAACAAAATGTACTCCCCTACAGTGCACTTTTAATGAACCATTGTGCTCAAAATTCATTAATGTTTGTTTATTTAATAAATAAACTAGCATTTACTACATTGTTTATCCATCTAAATAAACAAACAAACACAAATACATTTCACACGTGTATTCATTAAGGTCTGTTTGTTTTGTTTTGTCCATTTACATATACATAGACTATGGAATGCCGCATATACTGGCTATGGTCCTAAAGTTAGAAAAATGATCTGAGAATTATACCGGCGTATAAGACCCTTAGTGGTGCCCGAAGAGGCAAAGACTACCCCAGAGTACCCTAAAGCCCACCCAATCACAATCTAACACCTTATTTTTACCCTAAAGTACGTTCACGAGTCGAGCCGAACCAAGCAACCTTTGCTCGTGCTTGGCTCGTTTCCAAACCGAACCGAGCCGAACAGCTCGTTTACAACCGAGCGAAAAATTAAACGAGCATTTTTCGAGCTTTAATTTTTCGATCGAGCATTGAGCGAGCATAAACGAGCGGCGAACAATTTCTACAACTCAACTATCTAGTGTGTCATCAGATTTATATTACAATGAGAGACGATGATAATGTTGGGTCTTAGGTTTTAATTATTTAAGAAACAATCACATTTCATAATATAATATTTTTATGAATGACAATACGTTGTGGCTGTCGATAAGATTAAGATTGTAGCCGATGAGGCGGTGAGCATATTGCACAGAACAATACATAGAGCGAAAGATGATCAACTAAAAGTAAAAGGAGGTCAAATATTTTCTCGTAACAGCTTAGAATTTCACTTTTATGCTTAGTGTTAGTTTTTTTATTAGGTTGATTGATTTAATATGTATTAATATAATTATATATTTGTATATAGTCGGTTAAATCTACTAAAGTACTATGTATAAACTATCTGTGTATGTATATATATGTATAATAATTAGAGCCGAACAGAGCCGATCGGCTCGTTTACAACCGAGCATAAGTTCGAACAAACATTTTTCGAGAAAATTTTGAACGATTATCAAGCAAGCGCTTTCCTACCCTGAAGTAGCCTAAAAAGAGGGCACTCCATACTCCTCATATTTAACCTAAAGTACCCTAAAGCCCCAAAAACGTCACTATTTGCTAGAATGATCTAGCCTTTTAGCTTTTAAAATTTGAAATTGAAAAATGACCTAAAAAGGGTAAGTTCAAATAGAAAAGCAACCAAAGGCCGGTCCAAAATTAAATTTACAGTATAATATTTCCTTAATTCACAGTCATCGATGTATCACCTCAAACGAATGATTTCTCCGATCACACCTACATCTAAATGCACTACGATGAAGATACTTAAAGAACATTTGCTACTGCACAACCTTCAGCAGGTGAGTTCATCATCATGCAATTCATCTCCATTTAATACTCAAAATTAACCTAAAAACCCTAAGATACATACAATTTTGAGATCGAAAACCAAAAACAATAAAGAAGGAATCAGTGCATGCGTATATATAATACTGAATGTCATCAATCGAATCAGATCTGAGATTTATAAGAAGCTTACTCTTGAAAAGCAGAGAGAAGGAATACGGAGACGAAGAGAAGACGACCAATGAAGGAGATGAACGCCATCGTTGAAGCTCTGAGGCTTCTTTCTGTAATTCTACAGTGCAGACATCTTAGAGGAGAGAGGACGTATTTAATTTAAATTATCGAGAAACGTTTAGCGGTAGCTTTGGTCGTTTATTTATATCAACTTGTCGGTTTGAGGACTCTAGGTAACTAACTTGATACTTTGCTCCCCTGCACAACGCTTTTTTAAAAGTTAACTGGCTCGTTTGAAAATAGTTCGCTTAAATTGACTTATTTGTATACAAATTGAGCTCGAGGCAAAATCAGTTCTGCTAGTAGTTCGTTTGTTGTTGACTCTGTTGCGTCATTTTAATTGTAAGAATTGAAAATGTATCATACATGTAAGAATAGAAAAATGTTTATAGTTTACAAAATATGATTTCAGCCCATATTTTTGGACACCATGGGTCCCTTGAAAATTAATGTTTTTGCATGGAGAGCAAGAAGTAATAAAATACAATCTAAAGAGGCTCTATCGACAAGGGGGGTACAACTCAACTCTATCGAATGTTCATTATGCTTTAGTGCATGTGAATCCACAGATCATGTGTTGGTTCACAGCCCGTTTGCTGCTGCGGTTTGGGATCAAATCATTTTTTGGTGTTGTAAGTCGGTCATAGAAAGGGGTTCTATTAGAAGTATGCTACAAGCTCCTTTTGAAATGGTGCTTAATTCCAATCTTAGAAAGGCTATATTTGTGGTGTTTCTAGCAACATTTTGGAGCATATGGAACATGAGGAATAATTTAATCTTTAACTCAAAGCCAATATCAGTGTCAAAAGTGGTAGACGAAGTGAAGTACATGTCATTCTCATGGTTGAAACATAGAGCGAAGTTAGGTGACCTTGCGTGGCATTATTGGAGTAATTTCTCATTCCTCAAATTTTCATTGTAATTGGTGTATGAATGGCCTTAGCATCTTGCTAATGGTTATCTTGTTTTAATAAAATTGCCATTAAAAAAAAAATGTGATCTGAACCTTTAATCTATTGAGAGATACATATTTTCAATACACTCTAATACCATAGGACACAACGCCTTTGGTTCAAACCCTAATAATTCATAATATTATTTTTTTTTAACTAAAATTGAAAAAAATCATATAATTAACATGATTATGAAAAATATAGCCAACTATAGTTTAGGGTTGGATTATGGCTTAGGGGAGGAAGGTAAATATAGTACATAAGGAATTGACTATTCTCATTTATTCATTTTTACAGTTTAGGGTTGGAGTCTGATTTTAAGGCTTTTGACTATCATAATATATAGGGGCTGTTTGGCAGCCTATTAATCAATTTTTTAATGGTTCAGATGTCTGAATGATTCAGCACTTAATGGTTCAGACTGTTTGTTTTGTGAGCAAATGTCTGAATGGTTCAGACATTTGCCTCTGAATGGTCAAACATTATACTAATGCTGAATGGTTAAGAGGTCTAATGCTGAATGGTTAAGAACTCTTATCTGAATTGGTCAGATATTTGCCTTTGAATACTTAAGCAATATATTAGCTCTTAATGGTTCAGACCTCTTAATGGTTCAGCACTTAATGGTTCAGACATCTTATTGGTTCAGCACTTAATCATTTAGATATTGCCAAACAGCCCCTTAATGCTATATTGTTTTGTTAATTTCTTTAGAATTGTAGTTATGTGATTAGTGTAAGGTTTGGATTGAATTTGAATTAGGAAAAGATTGAAGGTCCTTTTGAGGCTTGGTTAAACATTGATTAACGTAGGTCTGTTGTTTGTTTCAATTTAATTGGTTCAACATGCATATGCTATAGTAATGCTGAATTTTGCATATATTATTACAGTAGGTTAGTATCTCGTGTATTACACGGGCTGAATAAATAAAATATTAAATAATTAGTTATGAATATTTACTAATTATAAAAGATATTCTGAATTAAGATATGATTGAAATTACATATGAGTAAAGATATAATTAATAAAATATTATTATTTTTTTAAACTTGTATTTTTAAACCTTATTATTTTTCTTTTCAGAAAAAATTAAACAATTTGTTGCAAAACAAACCATTTTAAAAGATTTTAATTTTAAAATTTTCTTATTTTAACTCTAAAATTTAATTATTTTGTTTTACAAAAAAAATTTTAAAAAGTCTGATTTTTAATTATTTCGTAATGTTAAAATATTTGATGTTTTAGAAAAAAAATTTATTTTTAAGATTGTTGTTTCTTTAGAAGTTACATTTATAAAAACATCTATCTCTTAATTTATTAAAAAACTATTTTTAATCTTAAAAAAATTAATTAACATCATTAGTATTTAATATAATTATTTAATAACAAGTTTCATTTATTACGTTTTAAAATCTTGATTATACTCCTTGTCATTTGCAATTGGTTTCAGTTACTTAAAATTCACTAACACCGTTAAAAAAGTTCTGTTAATTACAGAGGTATTTTGGACTTTTTATTTATGAGGGGTGAGAGTGTAAATTTTCAAACTTTTTTTATTAACACAAATATCTCGCGCACTCTCTTCCTTCTTTCACCCACTTATCTCACAACAAGCCTTAGATCAGACACCAACCACCACATCACCACTACCACCACCACCCAGCCACCAACACCACACAGCCACCACCACCACACAAGCACCACCATAATACAGTCACCACCACCATAAAGTCATATAATAGCCATAATAACACCACACAACTACCACCACAACACAACGCCATACAACCACCACCGCAATGCCACACAGCCACAATAAAGTCAGCGACACTACACAACCGCCACCACCGTCTCCCCATTGAACCATTGTCTCCACCATGAATCACCACCTCGACATCACCCCTTCCCCATGGCCAACATTCATCGCCACTACCACCCAGAGTGACCCCGACACCACCATTATCATCTCCATCATCCTTATTGCTTACAATTATAATCTCTCACCACTAACCCTCAATCGAAATCCTAGTTAAAACCACCAGAAGCATTACATCAACAGTAGATCAAGGAAGATGGAAAGGGAGTTGTTGTTTGTTCATATATGTGTCAATTTAAAGTCCAATGTTGTAACGATGGTGACGATGGTGGGGAGCGATGCTGATGGTGGTCGATTTAGGGTTTCATGGTGGTGAATGTTGGTGATGATGGTCGGTTTTGCGTGCAGGGATGGAGGGTTTGAAGGGATGGCAGGCCGGAGATGGAGATGCTCATGATGGTCACCGAATGGGAGGTAGCGTGGTGGCAGCGATGAAGATGAGCTTTCTTAGAAAAAGTTTCTTAAGCATTCTACAAAAAAGGTATCTATATTGGTTTCATAAATCACATAATCAGTTTTTTAATATAAAAAGACCTTAATACCATTACATTTAATAGAAATGTTTAACGGAGTTAATGGGTAGGAGTTTATTGAGACAAACTGAAAATCATAGGAAGTAAAAAAACATAATTTTGAAACGTTTGAATGAAAACCGTTATTTGAACCAAACAACAGAAAACGAAAATGAAATTTACTCTAAATTTAAATTTTTACATGCTAAGGTACTTTTAAAAACTAGTACTGGAATGCAAGTAAGCAACAAGGTAAGTATGTGACTAGATATGAATTTATTTCTTTCTACACTAGCAAAATATTCTAATGATCATCACTCTTTGATGAAAGATCTAAATAAAATTCATGATTTTGATGCAGAATTTGCAGATGTTGGCTAAAGTACATATGCACATACTGTTTTGTCTTCTTCATCCTTCATGCTTCATTTCTAATGGTGTCATTTGACAACATACTATAATTGGAATAAAATGATGAAACTAAAATTAATAAAGTTAATAATATGAAACCATAATGCCATCATGCCGCTAACATTGTTTGTTATTATTTTATGAGCTAGTTGTTTGTAGTAAGATTTTCGTTTTTATATTTGAAATCATAGCGAGATACGCTACACAATCTGAAATCAAGACATACAACACATATGAAATAACATTGTACAACTATTACTGTGCAAAGTACAAGCCGAACCCAAAAACACAAATCTAACTCAATGAAGTGCTTATACTATCATACAAGAACCAAGAATAAGAATCGAATTACAAACCATTTACACCAAATCCCTAGATCTTCTTATACCACATCCAAACGTCGAATGAATCGACTTATCTATCAACAACAAAATGTACAACAAGCTATCGACATCGAATCAACTAATCTTAAATCGTAAAGTTAGTACCCGATTTATTACATAAAACACAATGATCCAACAAAATCCTTTTGACAACACTCCCCTCTTCAATACGATACCCTCTACTTTGCTTATTCCAAAGATGAAGTGTATAACTCTGGTTCCTAATCTGGTCCAACATCCCCATTAACCATCGCGAATCGGTCTCATTTCTACCCCCACGAAACAACACGCGAATCTTGTCCCAACTCACGGGATAGAACGCGACCGGGGGCAAAACCGTAAATTTGTACCCGGGCCGCCCTTGCAGCCTCGAAACAACCCTCGAAACCATGTACGGACCATTGTGACCCCATTTGTTGCCATTGAATGTTAATGAAAACTCCTCAATAAACTTGTATAACAGAGGATGCATTTTGTCGAACACCATGACTGCATTGTTTAATCTGCTCCAATTCTTCGAATTCGGAGCCATCAATTGAGCTCCAATGGAGTTCTTCAGGTTGATGAAGCTCTTCAAGACGATAACATCAGCATCGATGTAAACTCCACCGTATTTGTACAACAAACAGAGTCGAAGGAGATTCGATATGTTCTGACCCAATGAGATTTGACCCATGTGAATTTGACCTCTGATTAGCCTCTGAAACCATGATTCTGCGGTTGTGTTCTTGAACAAGAAGGTGAAATCGGGGGAAATTGATGTCACTCGAAACCCTTTTTCGGTAAAGGGTTTGAGAATCTGTCGTCCTTTGAATGAATCGAGTGAGTTTGAGACGATCAGAAGACACCCATTTGGGTGCGATTTGAATACTGATTCGATTGAATGAATCGCTCGTTGGTTGAATGAAATTGATGAAGATATCCATGTCATGAAGAAGCGAATCTTGCAGGTGGTTTCGTTCTTCTTGAAGAAGAATTCGTTCACTCTCGCCGGAAAATCTTCTCCCCGGCGGCTCCGGCGAGAAGACCCCAACGCCGCTAACATCTTCAGAAGCTTCTTGTTTCTGTTCGCCGATAAGTTCTCCGATTCAATCTCGAAACTGAGAGATTTACGCAAATGGGGATATGGGTATTGCAATTTGTGCGTGAAGAAAGGATCTCCGGCGAAGTTCGTCGGATCACCGGCGGCGGCGAGGGGTAATTCCCGCGAGTGGGTGCGTGATTTCAGCCGGGGTGTTGAGATTTCAGATGGGGATGAAGAAGATGATACAGAGATCAAGTTTCTTGATGTTCTGGTGGGGTTGAGTGAAGGGATGTTGAGGGAGAAGATTGAGACGCCATTGAAGGACATCAAGAAGATGAAAAGGAGTGAGATGAAGGCGAAGAGGGATCTGTTCTTGTTCATGGTGGTGGGTTCCATTGTCATGTGTGGATGTTGAGCATGGTGGTGGTGCTTTAATGGCGATGGCGGGAAACCCTGGTTTGTTGTTGTAGAGAGATGAAGATTTGAAGATGATGAGTTTGCATGGGATGTCAATGAAGTTTGACAGTGATGAGGGACGTGAAGGAATGAAGCTTTTAATATATAATGTCGAAAACATAAATGAGAATAGCACTTTAGATTTAAGGCCTTGGATATTCATGCACCCATGACATCTTAACGGCTATTGGCATATATCTTAATTACTAGTTTTAGCAACCCGTGTTGTACGCTGAATAAATAAATAAAATATTAAATAAAATAAAATTTTACTAATTATAAAACGATATTTTAAAATAAGATATAATTATAGTTACGTATTAATAAGGATATAAGTAATAAAATAATGATATTAACTTTTTAAATTTTTTTGTTTAAAAAAATTAAACATTTTTTTCAAAACAAATTGTTTTAAAAATTTTTATTATTATAACTCCTAATTTTAATTTTTTTATTTATAAATATTTTACTTTTTTAAAAACATAAATTTTAAAATATTTTGATGTTTTAAAAGAATTCTTAGTTTATAAAAATTCATTTCTTTGTAAATAACATTAATAAAAAAACTTTTCTATAATTTATTACAAGTATTTTTAGTCTATAAATAAAAAATAATATTATTAGTAATTATAGTAACTATTAATTAAGAGAGAGAGAGAGGGGAAAATTTTAACGAGTAGCAATGTGGTGCTGTCACGTGTCTCCCTTTTTTACCCTTTTATTAAAGTAAAGAGATTTTTTTTCTTTTATCCCTTTTATATAAATGTATCTCCCAACTCTAATAATTACTAACAACAGTATTTAATGATCACATTAATTACTAACAACACTTGTCAACATTATATTTCTTCTCACCAAATTTTCCAGCTTATCTCTCTTATTTAATAATCATATTAATTACTAACAACAATATTTAATTTTTTTAGATTAAAATAGTTTCTTAATAAATTAAAAAATAGATCTTTTTACTAATTTTATTTTTAAGGAAATAATTTTTCATAAAATTAAAAAAAAATTTAGAACATCAAACTTTTTTAAATATACAAATATTTATAGAGTAAATTACATGGATGGTCCGTGTGGTTATATTGTAATTTTGGATTTGGTCCTTAAAGTTTAAAATCTTTGAATATAATCCCTAACATTTCTTTCTCTTTCATGTATGGTCTCTAATTCTGTTAGTTAACAGTTAGTAATGTTAAATATCGTAAAAATTAGCATTTTACTCGTATTAGCCATCTATTTAATTTACCTTTTAAACTATAGCATTATTCTTATTAAAGAAAATTTTATATTTTTGTTTTTCAAAATTTTTTATTTTTTATATTATTTTTATAATTTCTTTATTAATAAGATTATTATTGAATAAAATATGTTTTAAATACACAAATAAAAAAAATTTTAAAACATATTTTCTAAATGTTCGGTTTTTAAACCGTTCGTTTTCTATACGTCATTCTAAAACAATCTAAATATTTAAACTTTTTTTAACTGGCTGGTTTTCTAAAGTTATTTTTTTAAAACCATTCATTTTTTAAAACATATTTTCTTAAACTAATTTGTAGTTTTTTTAAAAACAATTCAGTTTTAAAAGTTTTTATAAAGAAAAAAATTTTATAAGGGTTTAAAAAACCCCGCATATTGGTTTAAAAAATTTATAAATCAAACATTTAAAAGAAGACATTTTTTAAAATATTTTTTATTTGTGTATTAAATAATAAACATATTTATAATAAATAAAATGTAAATTATATTGATTATCCCTACAAGTAAAATAGTTATTTTGACAAATTTAACATCACTAACTGAACTAACAAAGTATTGACCATTGATAAAAGATAATTATAATATTAGGACTACATTCGTAATTTTAAAACTTTAAATACCAAATCCAAAATTTTAACCAAACCACAGGGACCATCCATTTAATTTATTCTATTTTATAATTGGCGTTTTTAAAAAGTAAATTTTAAATAAAAAAATAATTAAAATTGAGAATTACAATAAGAAAGTTTTTAAGTATGATATTTTTTAAAACGTTTTGTGTTGAAATAAAACTTTTATTTTATTTATTATAAGAAAGATTTCAATCATATTTTATTTTATAATATCGATTTATAAATTATAAGTTTTCATTCAACCCGTGTAATACACGGGTTTACTAAAGCTAGTAGATACATAAAAAAAGATAGAGAGATTAGGGTGTGTTAATAACAAAATTAGATATCTGTATAACCCAAACCATAAAAATATTTGAATCAGAAATCGAATCCTAAATACTAATAATAAAAATTATCTAAAATGTTAATATGAATTCCAATAGTGTTTTGGAGGATTCGGATATCCCGAATTATCCGTGTTTTTTGTATAAAAATTATTAAATAATAAATATTAATTAGAAATTTTAGATATTTTTGGATATTTTCTTAAGAACTTCGGAGATCTGAAAATATTTTTAATAAATATTATTATTTTTTAAAAAATTATTAAATAATGCATACTTATTTGGAATTAGGATATCCTTCGACTATGCGAATCCGAATCCGAATCAGAAATTTCGAATTTAAACTCGAATAGTGAAATCCTTTATCTGAAATATTCGGATAATCAAAATTCAGATATCTAATTTTAAACATCCTTTCTTTAACAGCATAAGGAGTAGACTCGAGAATAAACCGGGAAGTGCCTAGGGAAACTAGGGCCAGTTAGGAACATTGTGCCCGGTTCACTAGCTCACTGACCCGATGAATATTCATCGGCATTTACTGAATAAGCCACTTCAAAAAAATAACCAAAGGGTTGACTATTAGGGGGTGACCGTAGGGGGCTTTAAAAGCCAATAATATAAAATAATTTTTTACACTATAAATTAGATATCAATTTTTTATACACCATTTCAACTCATCACACTCTAAAAACCTAATCTTTAAATTTTTAGTCACTGATTCAGAAAAGCCGACCAACTTTTCGTTACCACTCTGCAGACTCATCAACTTACACAAGTTGGTGAAAAGGTCCATACTTTAGGAAGCTGTAGATTATGGTCTTGAGTTTGTAACTTTCTACTTTATGTACTTTTATCCTTTTTGTATTACATTAGGATATGAGTTATGACATGTCATAGTCACTAGTGAAAAGGCAATCTGCCTTTTAACTTTACATTGATCATGTTGTCTAGATAAGTGTTTCCAGCTGGCCTTCAAAGTATGGTCGGCTGTAGGATGTAGTATAAAATATCTCAGGTCCTTGTATTTTATTTCTATGCTTTATAAACACTTGAAAGAGAACTTGAGAGCAATATACTTTATCCTTGAAAATCATTCTGTTTGTTGTTCTTAGTTCTGTCTCACTTTGCTTTGCTTGTGTTTCTAAGTATCAATCTAAAGGTTCCAGTTCCTTATTTGATCTGTTAAGTGTTTTAAGTCTCTCCTCATTGTGAAACTGATTGCATTGAACACCTTCACCGGTCCTGCAATTGGTATCAGAGCTTTCCAGGCTCTTGATTGTAAGATCTCATTATCTTAGATCTTTTAGTTTTCACAAAACACTTAACAGCTCAAATGGCAGCTCTCTCAAAGGCTGATATGGAAACTGGCATTATGACAAAGTCCCCACTGATCACTCCTGAAGACTTTGATACTTGGTGTCAAAGAATGGAAGGCTTCATCAAGTCACAAGACTCCAGGATGTGGGAATCTGTTTTCTCTAGACCTTACATTCCGTGCACCTCTTCAGCTGATGCTGGAGGTGGCATGATACCAAAGGAGGTAGCTGACTTTTCTGAAGAAGATAGAAAGAATATTGATACCAACGAGAAAGCCATGACTGCCCTCCAAACTGCTCTTCCAAACTACATTTACAGGGGCTTCAAGAAGTGCAAAACTGCCAAAGAGTTATGGGATGCACTAAAGCTCATGTATGAGGGGTCCTCTGAAGCAAAAGAGAAAAAAAAGGACCTCTTGAAGCAGCAGTTTGAGAATTTCACCTACAAAACAGGTGAAACCATGACTCAATAATACTTCAGGTATGTTGAGATTATGGACACTCTAATAGATATTGCAGTAACTCTTGAAAACAGGGACATTGTAAGAAATTTTATGTCCTTTCTTCCTAGATAGTGGACCCATTACTGTGTTGTTATCAAGAGGACTGAGAACCTCAAGTCTCTTACTTTTACAGAGTTGTATGGTATCCTCAATGGCTACCAGATGGAGATGAACATGTAAAATCCATCTGGTAACTCCAGCAATCAGCAGAGTTCAGCCCTCCATGTGATTGAAAGGGATTGAAAAAAACCTCAACATCATCTTATCTGCTACCCTGACAACTCATAAAAGGGTCCTTTCATCACCTTCCCTGAGACACCAAGGGAGAGCTACATCCAAAGAAGTCCATTCCAAGAGACAAGCTCTTCTCATGCCTTTGTGTCTGCTGATGAGAGTTTAGGCAACTTTCTCTTCACCCTTGAAGACCTTGACTGTATCCATCCAGATGATCTGGAGTACATAGAGATAGTCCAGCAGATGGCTCTTCTCACTCATAAAACCAAGAAGTTCTACAAGAGAACAGGGAGAAAGTTTCCTAGCAATGCAGCCAATGGAAAGTTTGACTGGATAAAAGTAAAATGAAGTGTTTCAATTATAACCAAATGGGACACTTTGCTAGGGAGTGCAAGGAACCTAGAACAAATGGTGGCCAAGCACAAAACAGACCAAACTACACTGAAGGAGCCACCTAGAATGAGAAGTCAAAGCAGTAAGCTGCAGTTGCTGTTGAAGAAGGAGGCTTTGATTGGAGCTTTCAGGTTGAAGATGCATCTCCCAACCAAGCACTGATGGCAGATTATGATGAAGCCAAGGTATTGGAACATCTTTGTACTACTTAATGTATTGCTAAAGTTAACAGATATAGGTACTATAACTTAAAGATGAGATGTGATTTTGATTCTTTAAATATCTTAAAATCTGATTTCAAAAAAGCTGAAAATAGATATAAACTAAAAATAGAAGATTTAGAGAAAACTATTTCCACTCTTAAACATGAACACACCAACTACAGGACTCAGATCAAAGATCTCATCACTAAGTTAACTGAATGCCAGGCTGAGCTTGTGATCAGCAAGGCCAGGGCAGAAAAATATGATCTTGAAAAAGAGACCTTCAAGAACATGATATCCTCATCTCTGGGATATCAGAATAAGCAGGGACTGAGATCTACTGAGACAGCTCCTTCATACTCTTTACTATCTGTAAGATCTCCAAGGTGTGAAACTTGTGAAGATGAGCTTCCCCTCATAGACCCCATGAGTGATAAGGATGAAGAGCAGATAGTGAAGGGTGGATCTGAGAAGAGTGAAGAAGATCATCCTAAGAAGGGTCACTATACTCCTGAGGAGAGAAATCCAGTTGGGATGACTAAGTCAAAAAGAAAGAACTTGATCAGAAGAGCCAAGAGAAAGTCCAAGAAAGCTCAAGAGATCAAGGCCACCTTCAACTCTAAGCAGAAACAGGTGTTCATCTCTATAGGATTTGAAGTGGTGAAGGCTGAAGACTCAACTATGAATCCTAGTACCCGGGGTTCTAGTTTTTGTCAAACTCATCCCAGCAACAAGAAGAAGGCAGATCAGTTGTGTACCACTACTACACAGCCTAAACCATTCATATCCAACAGCAAGTCACTACCTAAAAGGCTTTCTCCTTCATCTGTGAAGAAGAAGATGGAAATGGAAAGTGATCAAGATTAGTCTTGCTCTCAAAGGAAGACTTCCAGAAGAATGCAGATGGATTGTATCATGTGTGGCAGTACTTCTCATCTGGCTAAGGATTGCATTTACAATACTAAAAGCACTGTCCACATGATCAAGAAGAAAGTTTCTGAGAAGATCAAGAAGAAGCCAGCCTCTGAAGGAAAATCTTTTCCTTTCGTAAGCTCCAAAATGAAAAAGAAGACAAGTGAAAACTTGCCTTCGGAAGAAAAATTGGTCTTAGAACTAGAATAGTTGATGAGTCAACCAATGTGACTTTCAATGAACACACTTCTTGTGTGAGAGGTTCTGGTCCAGATTGGCTGTTTAATCTTAATTTAGTTACCAACTGTTTTAACAAATCTTGTGAGAATGTTTCAGGATCTACAGGTAACCTATCAACAGAAGATTCTGACCCAAGATTTGAGCTGAGAATACCTTTAATTCAATCTACTTCAGCGCCAGTGGTAACAAATTCTGCAGATGGAGCTTCTATTAGTACAACCATGACAAATCCAGCTGATGCATCTGAAGTGCCATCAAATTCCAGCTCAGAGGCACAAAACCTAAGGGAAGGAGTTTCAAATGTAGAAGAATGTGGTAGTGGTGACAGTGATCAAGAATTTCTTGATGCTGACAATCACTCCATGGAAGACAACATCAATGATGTCACACACTTATTGGATCAAGTCTCTCTTGATAAGTGTGCTGATGTGGTGGGAGAATCTACTATGCCTGATCAAAATTTTTCAAATTTAGATCTCTCCAATCAACTTACTGTGATTCCTCAACTCAGGATCCACAAGTCTCACCCCACCACAAATATCATTAGAGAAGTTGACAAGGGGTAAGAACAAGAGGACAAACCCAAGACAAAAATGTTTGTCTCTACTCTTGTTTCCTATCCCAAGTAGAGCCAAAGAAAGTTGAGAAGGCTCTAAAGGATAAAAGTTAGGTTGAAGCTATGTAGGAGGAGTTGCTTCAATTCAAAAGGCAAAAGGTTTGGAACCTATGTCCTCTTCCTTCAGGGAAGACTACTATAGGAACCAAGTGGGTGTTTAGAAACACGAAAGATGATAGAGGACTTGTCATCAAAAATAAGAAAAGACTAGTTGTCCAAGGGTATACTCAAAAGGAAGGGATTGATTACACTGATGTCTTTGCTCGAGTAGCAAGACTTGAAGCTGTTAGGATATTCCTAGCTTTTGCTGCATTCAAGAATTTCAAGGTCTACCAACTTGATGTCAAGTGTGCTTTCTTATATGGGGTGATTGATGAAGAAGTGTATGTCAAACAACCACCTGGCTTTGCAGATCCAGATAGTCCTGATTATGTCTACAAGCTTGATAAAGCTCTCTATAGGCTGCACCAAGCTCCAAGGAAATGGTATGAGACTTTATCTCAGTACCTATGTCAACATGGCTATAGAAGGGGTTTTATAGATGGACTCTCTTAATCAAAGGAACAAAAAATGATTTAATGCTGGTTTAATTTTATGTTGATGACATTATATTTGGGTCAACTAATCCAAAGCTCTGCAAAGACTTTGAGAAGCTGATGAAGAATAGATTTGAAATGAGTGCCATGGGAGAATTCAATTTCTTTCTAGGAATTCAAGTGAAGCAGGTTGACAATGGCATCTTCATAAGTCAGTCAAAGTATGTTCAGGACATACTAACAAGATTTAGCATGACTGCCTGTAAGATTACAAAGACACCCATAGCAATAAACCACTACCTTGGACCTGACCTTAAGGGGAGTGTGTGGATGAGCATCTCTACAGAGCTATGATTGGATCTCTTATGTACTTCACTGCCAGTAGGCCGGATATCATGTTTGCCACATGCATTTGTGCTAGATATCAAGCCAACCCCAGGATGTCACACCTAGTTGCTGTCAAGAGAATTCTAAGATATCTCAAAGGTGCTCCATCACTAGGCCTTTGGTATCCAAAGAATTCCGACTTCAATCTGTATGCATATACAGATAGTGACTATGGTGGCTGCAACATGACTGCAAAGTCTAAATCAAGGGGATGTCAATTTTTTGGTGGAATGATAGTCTCATGGCAATGCAAGAAAAAATCCTATGTATCTGCATCAATTGCTGAAGCTGAATACATTGCTGCTGTTAGCTGTTGTGTTCAAGTGCTTTGGATTCAGAATCAGATGCTAAACTATGGATTTAACTTCAAAGAGACTCCCATCTACATAGACAACAATAGTGCTATCTTTATTACAGAGAATCCTGTGTAGCACTCAAGGACCAAACACATCAACATCAGGTATCATAATTAGAGATAAGTTTGAAAAAAGGTTAATCAAACTAGTCAAAGTTCACACAAATGAACAATATGCTGATCTGTTCACCAAAGCTTTTGATGAATAGAGATTTAAGTATCTCATATCAGCTATTGGGATGATTAACTTTGAGTAGCTTTTTCTTAAAGTTAAATTCAATATTATTTCTAAAATCTGTGTGTCCTCAGTTGTCTATTCTATCACCTTCAACTTTATAAAAAATTATATATACTTAGCACACATCAATATGCGAGAAAATATCAATCTTCAAGTGAACACTTCAATAACTTATTAACTCATGAGATGAATATCTATATCATCACATATGATTTTTTTCTTGCTATCATTATGTACCGGTTGCTAACAATATGAAGTATTGTTCTTTGACATGATTCAAATGCTACTATTTAATTAAGTAGTTATAAGGACCATGGTGAGGCACAATGTAAAGAATAGTGAGAGTTTTGCGTACTTGATAAGATGCAAATTACGATCTCTTACACGAGTACACTAATCGAATAAAATCCAACTACTGATAATTAATATTTCCTCCCATAACTAATCTCCAAAAGAGAATCAAGCGTGTCCCACATAAAAATCTTTGGTTGTGCGATCTGTATATATTGTCACCATAATGCACCAAAATAAAATCATAAAAAACTAGATATTTATATTAGTTTTAACTTACAGTTACGAGATAAATTGGAAAATATTTATAACATCTTAGCATGCTAATTGTCAGTGAAATGTGACAAGATTCTTGGTCTTAAGAAGAGATAAGAATATGAAAAGCTTGTTAATACAAGAAATAACATGAAATGCATTACAAATATGATATTTAATCCTAGAAGAGATCGATACGAATCTGAAGTCCAATATGTCATATATACCAGCATCAAATGCACATGTTCAAATTTAAATAATCATATGATCAAAATATGAAACATAAATAGGTTTCAATGATAAAAAGGACAGAGTAATGCAGTTGGTTTAATTTTATAAGATATTATATACAACACCCCGGTAGATGTGAATGTCCCAGAAGAAACCATTATATTTCTGGAAGAAATTAATAATACCTAAAAGAAGTAAATGCCTTGTAAAAGACTAATATAATCTCAATAAAGATTAATGAAATCCTAGAGTAATATGATATCGCAATACATTATGTACTAAACGTTACAATATGAAACACCTACTTGCATATGCTATAGCAACAAATGTAATTGATGAGAAAGATTATTTATCTAAAACTCTGTAAGAGTACATACGCTTGTGCTAGCGAAATATAGTTTTAATCCAATAGGTTGCTCTCTTTTTTTCTTCACTAAGTTTTTATCCATTTGGTTTTTTTAAAGGTTTTTAATGAGACAACATAACTAATCTAGTAGAATCAGTTTATTTTATGGGTCTTGAAGTGCCTATTCAATATTATCCTGAAGTATTTTGTTAATTATATATGGCGTGCGCTGCACTTTTCCTTAGCTATGGTTTTTTCTCATTAGATTTTCCTAGCAAGGTTTCTAACAAGACAACTTCACAAGGCTATTAAAGAATTAGTTGACTTTTGGCAGGATTCAAGACATGCGGTTGTTTATGATAAAAACATGGAGTCTTGGCTAATTGGTTATGCTCATGTGGTCATCTAAATTGACCCAGACAGAGTTCGATCGTAAAGCCAATAGAAGTTCATGACGATCAAAGAAAGTGCAACCACACTATATGGAGACAACACAACATGCTACACAAAAACGAAAGAAGACTGCATCAAAATATCAAACTAGTCGTTGTCATATAATATTAAACTTCAAATATTTGAAGATGTATGTTTAATTGAGAGGGAGTATTATACGTATTGTGTTGTATTCTTTTTCCTTAAGTGACACCCTACATATTTCCCACATCGGTCGTGCACAGGAGAAATTCCTGGTTCATAAGTAATGTCTGGTCTCTAATATCACCAACGCGTTTGGGCGTATTGGCTGTGGGTGAGAGGAGAACTTCATAGTTAAGCGTGCTCAGGTGGGAGCAATCCAGGGATGGGTGACCTCCCTGGGAAGTTTTCACCTAGGTAACCAAAAGCAAATCCGTGAGCTACTTGTGGGCAAAGCGGACAATATTGGTGGTACGAGAGGCCGGGTGTTACAGATTGGTATCAGAGCCAATGGTTATAGCGAACTAAATTAAATTTGCATTTCATTTGCATTGCATTTAGACTATAGCCTGATGTCTTAGTTAGACACACATAGATTATTAAGTTATACTTGCTACTGTTTATTTGTTTGGGCTTATTCCTGTGAGGGTTTAATACAAGGATGTCATCTTCTTCATGAGCTCTAGGTAAGAGACCTGCACATTCTGAGTCTCCTACTCCACCTGTACCTGATAGAGGGTTTGAATGGCCTCGTCTCCCTTACCCTTCTAGGGAGATAGACTGGGATCAACCTTTTGCTATACCTTCGCGCGATGCTCCACGTGACTAGAGTTACTATTTTGATTGCGTATACCGTATGATTCATAGGGAGCGTGTGTCATCCCTACCTACTACTGGACCTAGGACTAGGTCAGTGACTGCTTCTACGAAACCAATTCTTCCTTCACTTCGTATCCCTCTCGAGCAGATTGTTGCGGCTTTGGTTGCTTCACTGGATACCGAGCAACACCGCATCAGAGTGCTCACGGATGAGAACGCCACCTTACAAAACGAGGTGCGTCAGCTACGTTTGCAAGTAGAGGCACTCGAGGAGCGACTTTCGATGTCCATTAATGGGCATCATACCTTGACCGGTAACGTGATGACACTCGCGGACTGCATGGTCGAGCAGGAACTTCACAGCGCAGGAATTGATGATCGATTGACTGGACTTGAGGCACAGCTAGCTGCACTTCAGATTGCCGATGATCCTGCACCCGAGGAAGACCCTGATGAGGATCCTAAAGAAGAGCCCGAGGAGCAGCATGATGATGAGCCAGAGGATAGTACGGGATTCGTTGATTCGCATTGATTCTCTAGCTCTTCTATTTCTTTCGTACTTAGACTTTCATTCTTTTTCACACCTAGATGGGAAAGGTTGTTTCCCATCCGACTGATGCTTTTGGATTTTAGTAATTGGTTTAATTCATTGTAGACGTACGTACAACTTGTTTAATCAGAAATTATTATTTGAACTCATTAGTTGTGTGTGAGCTAAATTCTTTTAATTACTTGTACTTAAATGAAGTAGATATGTTGCATATTACTTATTTTTGTATGTTGTGATTGTTAAGAATGTCTGGAAGTGGCCGAGGACGCGAACGTGGTCGTGGCACCATCAACATGACCCCAGCTGAGCTAGCGGCTCTCATCAATTAGCACGTGGCTGATGCTCTCGCCAATCAGAACCCCAACCCGCAGGCCGCTCCGATCGGTAAGCAATACCAAAATTCATTCTTGACGTTAACGTTCCGTCAGTTTTGTTAAGCTGTAACATTCATTTGAAATCCTAAAGTCCTGATTTAAATCTGTTACAGGTCAAGGGGTCTGTACATATAAGTCCTTTATGGACTGTAAACCCAATCCGTTCACTGGAGCGGAAGGAGCTGTGGGACTCCTACGCTGGTTTGAGAAACTCGAATCTATATTCGAGATGTGTAACTGCCCGGTGGCAAATTGGGTTAAGTACGCCACTGGCACTCTAGACGGTGCTGCATTGTCTTGGTGGAACACTCAAGTCCAGATGTTAGGTGTCGAAACTGCAAACCAGACAACCTGGAATGATTTCAAGACCTTGATGAAAGAGGAATACTGCCCCTGGAAAGAAGTGCAGAAACTAGAGACTGAATTCTGGAACCTCAAGATGACAGGTTCCGAGATCGAGGCATACACCACTTGATCTCACGTGCTTGCTACCTTGTGCCCTAACATGATCAACCCTCCTTCTTTGAGAATTGAGAGGTATCTTCATGGACTGTCACCTGAGATTCAAGGTATGGTCACTGCTTCCAAACCAAACACCATACAGGAGGCAATCAGACTGGCCCATAGGCTAGCAGACCAGGCGGTTGCGCAGGGTAAACTACCCCCATGTGGTTCTGCATCAACCAACTCTGAGAGTAACAACAAGAGAAAGTAGGAGTCTGGTCCCAATAACAAGCAGAACAATTCTCAACAACAGCCACAATAGTCACGAAAGTTTGACAACTCTCGTTCATCCAATCAATCATCCTCTTCATCACAGCATGGTGGTGGCTACTCCGTGACGTTACCTAAGTGTAACAAATGCAACTACCACCACAATGGGCCTTGCAACAAGAACACGTGTAAAAGGTGTGGTAAGTTCGGCCACGCTGCTAAAGATTGCCGAGTGAACATTACAGCTAAACAGCCAACCCAGCAGAATGAACAAAGAGGCTGCTATGAGTGTGGTCAGACAGGGCACATCAAGAGGAACTGCCCAAAACTGAGGAAAAACAATGGCGGTGGTAATGGTGCTGATAACCGTAATGGCAATGGCAATGGAAACGGCAATGGCAATGGTAATGGTGGAGCCAAGGGAAGAGCCTTCGTCATTGGTTCAGGTGAGGCTCGTAATGATCCTTCTATTGTAACTGGTAAATTTCCTATCAATGGTTCTTTTGCCTCTGTGTTGTTTGATTCTGGTGCTGATAGGAGTTTCATTTCGCATAAGTTCAGTCGATTACTAGATGTTAACTCCACAGCCTTAGACACGAGTTATACAGTAGAAATAGCTGACGGTAAGATCATAGAGTCTTCTCATATATATCGAGGATGTAAGATAAGTCTATCAGGGCACGATTTCGATATTGAACTTCTATCTATTACCCTCGGTAGTTTTGATGTCGTTGTGGGCATGGATTGGCTGTCTAGGAACCACGCTGAAATCATTTATCACGAGAAACTCATCCGACTGCCTTTGCCTAATGGAGAGATACTCATGGCGAAAGGCGACAAGAGTGGTGATGTGGTTGGCATCATCTCATACATGAAAGCTCAGAAGTGTTTGAGGAAAGGGCATTCGGCGATCTTAGCCCTAGTTACTGAAAATACTACTGAGGAGAAACGACTGGAAGACATTCCTGTTGTTAGAGATTTTCCTGAAGTATTCCCCGAGGACTTACCTGGTCTTCTTCCACACAGGCAGGTAGAGTTCCAGATTGAGTTAGCATCTGGAGCAGCTCCGATCGCTCGGGCGCCGTACAGTTTGGCACCGATCGAACTACAAGAGTTGTCTAAGCAATTGCAGGAATTGCTAGACAAGGGATTCATACGTCCCAGCTCTTCACCCTGGGGAGCTCCAGTGCTTTTTGTGAAAAAGAAAGATGGAACCTTCAGAATGTGTATTGACTACCGGGAGCTGAACAAGGTGACGATCAAAAATAGATATCCACTCCCACTCATTGATGACCTATTTGACCAGTTGCAAGGATCAAGCTACTATTCCAAGATTGATCTAAGATCAGGTTATCATCAATTACGGGTTCGGGAGGAAGACATCCAGAAGACGGCATTTCGGACTCGCTATGGGCACTATGAGTTCGCGGTAATGCCTTTTGGACTGACAAATGCCCAAGCAGTTTTCATGGACCTCATGAACCGTGTTTGCAAGCCTTATCTGGAAAAGTTTGTCATTGTCTTTATTGATGACATACTAATCTACTCTCAGAATAAGGAAGATCATGAGAAACATTTGAGGATCATTCTGGATTTGTTAAAGAATAAACAACTGTATGCAAAGTTCTCAAAATGCGACTTTTGGATGCGGGAAGTGCAATTTCTTGGGCACGTGGTGAACGAAAAGGGTATACATGTAGATCCTTCAAAGGTTGAAACAATCAAGGATTGGCCGGCACCGAAAACGCCTACTGAGGTGCGACAATTCCTTGGTTTGGCAGGCTATTACAGACAATTTATCAAGGGATTCTCAAAATTAGCACAACCTTTGACTGCCCTAACCCACAAGGGAACCCTCTACAAATGGGGCAGCCAAGAGGAATCAGCATTTCAGACACTTAAAGACAAACTCTGCGGTGCGCCGATCCTAGCTTTACCAGAAGGAACTGATGACTTCATTGCTTATTGTGATGCATCCATCCAGGGTTTGGGATGTGTACTGATGCAACGCAACAATGTCATAGCTTATGCGTCTAGACAACTCAAGGTACATGAGAAGAACTACACTACGCATGATCTGGAACTAGGAGCTGTAGTGTTTGCCTTGAAGATCTGGAGGCACTACTTATATGGAACCAAGTGCACAATCTACAGATCACAAGAGCCTCCAGCAAATATATGATCAAAAAGAGCTGAATATGCGGCAACGACGATGGTTAGAATTGCTTAATGACTACGATTGCGCTATCAAGTATCATCCGGGTAAGGCTAATGTGGTAGCTGACGCCCTCAGCCGAAAGGAAACCCCCAAACCTCGACGGGTATGCGCGTTGCAAATGACCATCCATTCCGATCTGCCAGTGCAAATCAAGGCTGCCCAATCTGAGGCCTTGAAAGTCGAGAATCTGAAGGCAGAATCCATGCGAGGTATGTAGAAACAATTAGAGACTAAGGCTGATGGAATCCGTTACTTCATGGAACGGATCTGGGTACCACAATATGGGAATTTGTGAGAGCTAGTAATGGATGAAGCTCATAGGTCACGTTACTCAATTCATCCTGGTTCAGACAAGATGTACCAAGATCTGAAGGAGTGTTACTAGTGGCCAAACATGAAAGCTAAGATTGCCACTTATGTAAGCAGATGTCTAACTTGCTCTAAAGTTAAGGTGGAATACCAGAGACCATTCGGTTTACTTCAGCAACCGGAACTTCCAGTGTGGAAATGGGAGCAGATCTCTATGGACTTTGTCACAAAGTTGCCTAGGACTCCCAGCGGATGCGATACCATTTGGGTTATAGTAGATCGCTTAACAAAATCCGCGCACTTTCTAGCAATCCGGGGGACTGATCGAATGGAGAAGTTGACACGAATTTATTTAAGAGAAATAGTCTCTCGGCATGGTGTGCCAATATCTATCATATCCGATTGTGACACTCGGTTCACTTCTCATTTCTGGCAATCTTTGCAACGATCATTGGGAACGCGGCTAGACATGAGCACTACGTATCATCCGCAAACCGATGGTCAGAGTGAGCGTACGATCCAAACACCGGAAGATATGTTGCGTGCCTGTGTGATTGATTTTGGAAGCAATTGGGAAACTCATTTACCATTGGTTGAGTTCTCCTACAATAACAGTTATCACACCTCAATCAAGGCCGCACACGCATTGTATGGACGTAAGTGCCGATCACCTATTTGTTGGGCAGAAGTTGGAGAAAGCCAACTTACGGGTCCTGAGCTTGTGCACGAGACGACTGATATTACTTTTTTTACTGTATCCGTTGTGCTAGCGCGACTAGCCCGGGTGGGGTTTGTCAAACCCAGTAGATCTACTCAGAATTACCTCGCTAAAGTACATACATTAATGGTTCGAAAGTGAGGACTTAAGTTAATACAACACTAGTAAACAAGTGATATTACAGTAATACTGATCAACTGAAAATACGTTTAGAACACACGTTTCTTTCACCCCAAAGAAAGTAAGTAAAGTGGGGCTGGGAACTCACCTTGAATGCACAGCAACAAATAAAAACAAGCACAAACGATTAGGTCTCGATTAACCTGTATATCATTTAATATTTAATTGAAATTAATATTAGTAGTAAAATTAATTATTAAAAATAGAATGGTGTGTTTCACGGTCACGGTTCGGTTACACAATACATATTTTTGTAATGCACACAAGTATTGGTTATCTAATTTATATCAAACACCCATTATGCTATATAATACATGTATAATGCCTATTAAATTATCAAACATCCATTTATCAATTAATGCACACAACACACTCATACACGTGCACTCCTCAACTCATTGTCAAACATCATGTACATACATACTATCACATACAAAATGCCATACATACATATCCTACTGAAATATAAATAAACAAAGGATGCACACACCTATATATATATACATCGCAGGGACATATATATATATAAACAGAAGAAGCACACTTACACTCACACAATTACTTATGAATGCACCCACTAACACAACCCACACACAAGCACATATACGCATTAACACACACACATGCATAACTAGATACACATATATACACGCAGGTGCACCCACTGCCGAGAACCCAATCCACAAACAACAATTTGATTTTGTATAACAACACTTATACGACCCCATCCCAACCGTTCCCCACCAATAGCCATGGCCACTCTCGGCCACCCCTAACCGAGAGCACCGCCGGTTCGCACCGTAACATACGATGGTTCAATCATGATGCGCCTGCACCTATACACGCATACATATAATCAAAAAATCTCATACTCCATTAACCCGATCTCACACAAGGAGGAGCATGAAGAACCGCGACCCGAAACTCGAAACCATAACGGAACCGGATGCAAAAACACAAGGAAAGAAGAACGTACCGTACCGGGCTACAACGATCTACCCTCGCAGTCGCCGGAGAAGTACACGTGCGGAGTAAAAGGTTTGATGATGGCAGAGCTCTCGATGAAGATTAGGGTTTCGGGTGTTGAAGATGATCGATGGGTTTGTTTCGGTGGTTATTAAATAGATGTGGTATATTAAAATTTTACACAATGGCCCCCTCTATTTTGTTTTGGTTTCATTTAGTTAGTTTTGTTAGATTTAGGTTAACTAACAACAATAACTATATTTTCCTTTAAATAAATTAAAAAAAATTATAGAATCGCTGAGAGGTTAGATAACAAAAACGAGGATAACCTGAAAACTTGAGTTGTCACACCTTAACTAAGTTTTGCCTCACCAAATTTTCTTAATAAGGTTTTAACGATGCAGCTTAATTGATCCTTTGGTCGTGAAGAACCGTACCAACATTAACCGGTAGTATAATGTTGAATAGTGTATAATATAAAATTTTTGAGGGGGGGTGTTCTAAAATTCAGTGGCGGATCCAGGATTTTTCCTCAGTGAGGGCCAAAAAAGATCATGTTAGAATGATGGATAAAGCGGTCGGAACGAGTTGGATAAAAAGATACGCTAAATCATAGCAAACACTAAGGATGATAACACGACTTAAAATAATAATATTGTCAACCGTAGCACAAAAAAAGTTCATCAAGCTTATATATGTTTGTTGTTAAAAGATCTAACTTTTCATAAGTCACGACCAAAAGATACAAATGGGAACATTCACTTCCCAATTTCCAATCACTAATAATAGCACAAGTTAGACTAACGAGATCATTCAAGCCTATAAAAATATCAAAGTTTAGTAATGTGTATAGGGAAAACATATAAAATTCATGTTACTTTCATCATTAAAATCAAGGAAAATTATAAAATACATATTTACAATTTATGATATCATGTGGTCAGACAAATGAAGGAAAATAAGAATTGTTATTGGTCACTATTACACTTTTATTCTTTTATTTTTTTCTATACATATATATAGATACATAAAGAGAAATAAAGAGATGTGGGTGTCCCAATAAAAAAAATTAGGTGTCCATATACCACAAGCTAAAAAAATATATCAATTTCATTGGTAAGTCCATTATTATGTTATTTAATGGTCAAACCAAGGGAAACCCAATTCAATTTTTGTCTTTGGAACTTAATACTAAACAAATCCCAATTACTATAATCAATACAAAGAAATATAAAACATATTTACAAATCATTATATATTTACTAATCATGTGCTCTCAAGGAAACTAGAAATAGAAGAGGTGAGTAGAAAGCCGTGTAGGTTAGGACAAAGAGATAACGGGTAAATTGAGACCAACTAAATATGGGCTTTAACCTTCAGATTAGTTTTAAAGCCTTAAGAGCTCTGCAAAAAATTGGGGGCAGTGCCTAATTAATATTTTGATAAAATATAACATTTTTTAAACTAGTTGGCATTTTTGAGTGGGGGCCTGTGCACCCCGTGCACACCAAGTAAATCCGCCCCTGATTTTAAATGCAAACTATCTTAAGCCTAACCTAATATTTATAGACTTTATGATTTGACGATTATGTTTAAATATATGATGTATGCATTGTCTATGGTAACCTTGATTAATAGAAATCAGGTTTTCTTTTTAATTTCTCTCTTGTTTACAATACATATTACTTATTTGAATGTTGTTTAAAAAAAACTTATTTGAATAGAGATTATAAAATAAAATGAAAGAAATCGAATAAAGAATAATAAAAAGAAGAAGACAAATGCATGAAGCGATGCCATTGTTATGCCTTCGTTTACAAGAAATTCCATCAAGGCATCAACATCAAGCCATAATAAATAATTTTTTAAAATATAAATATGGATCTAAGTTTATGAATTTGAATCCTATTATTATTCATATAGGCTAATAGTTTTTATATTTAATAATCATCTCACTTATATCATTTTACTCAAGCATAACCACACTTGATAATATAAACAATCAATTTAACCCGTTATATGGCTTTACTATACCACAAACGCTTTAGATTTGATAATTTCAGGTGAAAAAAAGAAATCTATCTATTCTAATAAAATAAGATTTTGTGTTGCCACTTGTCATAATATAAGACCTACTAAGCCTAAATTTTCCACTTGTCTCTCATATAAAATATTTACGTTAACTACTAATAATATTATTTAATTCTTTTTTAGACTAAAATAGTTTTTAATAAATTAAGAAAAAGTTATTTTTAAAAATGTAATTTTTAAAGAAACAATCTTTTATATAACATAAGTAATTTTTTAAAATATCAAACTTTTTTAAAAATACAAAATATTTAAAATCAATTTTTTTATAAATTAAATTTTTTACGAACCATAACAAATTATAATTCAAAGTTATAATAAGAAATTGTTAGAAAATGACATTTTTTTAAGACGTCTCGATTTAGAACGGATTTTTTTAATTTTTTTAGATAAAAAAATTAAAGCAAAAGTTCAAAGAAAATAATATCATTGTTTTATTAATTATAGTCTTTACTAATACGTAATTTCAAACATATCATATTTTAAAATATTTTTTATAATTAATAATTTATCATTACTAATTATTTAATATTTTTTTATTCAACTCGTGTAATAGACTGGAGTAACCTGTACATACACCTTCTAGTAACTATTTTCTTTTTTACGTATATAATATATAAAATATTAATAATATTACTTTTTTATATGTAGCATACACATCAATCAAGGTATCACATGTTGCTTCCTCTATATATAGTTCCTTAAAACACCAAAACATTCTTTTACAAAAAACTCCAAAAGTAACATATATCCAATTACCGTTATACCCCTCTCTTTCCTCTCAATCAAAGTCAACACACAATGAAGACAGGGGTAATCGTGGTACTGGGATTTCTGATCTTGGTGTTTAACGTATCTCTGTCGTCGGGTTCCGATGATCGCCGGCAAAAATGGTGGAAATGGCCGTCGTCTTCGCAGGCCGGAAATTCGATATGTTCGTCCGTCGTACTTCCCCTATACGGCAACGTTTATCCTCAAGGGTAAACGCTTTGAATTCGATATGTTCTTCCGTCAGTTTCATAAACTGTTGAAACTGACTGAAAAGCTGAACCGTTCGAATTGAAGCATGACAGCCAATTCGGCGGTTCAAGACTCATGTCCTCAAAATATCTTTTTCTTCACCTTAGAAGTCAACAAAACTGGTTCAAAACAAAGCAAGTTGACCGGTTTAGTCGGTTTGTGATCATGACATTAATTAAAATATCGTTTTCTGTTGGATAATTTATTATAAACTGTTAAAATCAATTGAACCATTCATAGTGAAGCAAGTTTCATGACATCATAATATATTTTTCCGGTTGGTAAATTTTAGTTTTTATGTCATCACACACTCTCAACTACGACCCTAAATTATGGCCTCTTTTAAGGAATCATGATGATTTGCTCTTTGACCTAGGAGTTCTTGGGTGTATAAATATTTTGTCATGTAATGCATCTATTTATGGTAAAAAGAACAGGTTCTATTACGCTCAGATAAACATAGGAAATCCTCCGAGGCCTTATTTTGTGGATCCTGATACGGGCAGTGACCTGACGTGGCTTCAATGTGACGCGCCATGTGTACAATGCACTCAGGTTGTTATACTTATTATAATTATTTTTCTAAACATTTGATTTTTTTTACTAATATGATGTTTTGGTGTTGTGTGTTCTTTAGGCACCTCATCCTTACTATAGACCAAACAATGATCTAGTTCCTTGTAAAGATCCACTTTGTGCATCATTGCACCCTGGAGATCATAGATGTGATGACCCGGGTCAATGTGATTATGAGGTTGAGTATGCTGACGGTGGTTCATCTTTAGGCGTCCTTATCAACGACGTCTCCCTTGTTAATCTTACTACTGGAGTTCAAGTCACTCCTCGTCTAACCATTGGGTATGTAATATTATTTTCCTTCATAGATAATTTCGGTTAAAATAACCTATTGATCTATCCTTTTGATTTATAATTGAAGCTAGAAAATGTGTCACGCGTGATGCAACGGAAAATATACATATTATTATGAAATAAAAAAGGAAATTCTTTACAGCAGTCTTAGATTTAATTAATAATAAAATGCCAAAAGGTAGACAAATAAAAGAAAAGATCGTAACATTTAATAATAACTTCAATAAAAAGATTCAAATTAAAAAAAAAAACACACACACACACAAAATAGAGAATTGAAAAAAATTCCAAGGGAAAAATATAAATGAAGAAATTAAATATTTACAAGAACCAACGAAAAAGAAAAGAACATATATAGATAGAATATAAAAAGAGACGAGAAAAAGAACAAATGGTTCAATTGGTGTTTTCTACTTCTCCTGATGAAATATATTATAAACATTGAAGGATATAAATAACTAACTTTAGTAAACTCATATATTACATGAATTAAATAAACAAAATATTAAATATAATAAAATTTTATTAAGTATAAAACCATATTTTAAAATAATATATGATTGAAATTACGTATGAGTAAGAATAATAAGTAATAAAACAATGATTTCAGTTTTTTAAAGTTTTATTTTTAAAACTTTCTTTCCAAAAAAAAATTTAACATTTGATTCAAAGCAAATCATATTAAAAAATGTCATTTTTTTAAAAATTTTCTTATTATAACCCCAATTTTAATTAATTTTTGATTTATAAAAGATTTACTTTTTTAAAGTACCAATTTTAAAATATTTCATATTTCTAATAAAGTTTGATGTTTTAGAAAAATTTATTATTTTATTAAAAAAATTTAAATAACCTTAATAAAAAGATCTTTTTTTTAATTTTTTAAAAAAATATTTTTAATCTAAAAAGAAGTTAAATAATACTATTAGTAATTAAGATAATTATTTAATAAGAGAGAGAATCGAAAATTTTTTAATAAAAATAAATATGATAGTGTCACATGTCTCCTATAATTACTTTTTATTTTAGTAGAAAGATAATTCTAATTAATATAAGACACATTTAACAAAAAAAAAAAAAATTTAGTAGCACGGGAAACCTGGAATAATCGCTTAAGCATGCAATCCCGTAACCATTGCTTTAAAGTCGTTTAGTAGTTATATTTTGGTATAATATATTTTAAACATGAAATAAAGAGTTACTGTTTATACAATTTCTAGCATTGTTGTTTCTTATAATGTATTTCTTATATAGAGCGAATCTAATAAAAAATTTGCAGGTTGAGTTCAGTTTTGGGTCAAACCCAAAACACATTTAGTTAGCACATTTAGGTTCAAGTCAGTTTTGTAGATTGATATGTTTATTTAAATAATTTTTTAAAAATTTGTTTAATGACATAACTTGTATTTTACATCAAAATCTCATATATAAAAGATAGATTGGCAGAAGATTATTAAAATTGTGTACCTTTAGAGAAATAATATAAAAAAATAAAGTAAAACAATTGAGGTTAGTTGGGTTGCTTTCATGTCAACCTGAATAATTGTATCGTGTTTAGGTTCATGCGTCTCTTATGATTTTCTAGGTTCTATGTCAAGGTCCAAAACACCAACCAGCAAACACTTGCTCTTTAAACACCTTATGCAGTTATCCCCCTTGAGTCCACTTCTAATTTAAGATGCATTTGGTGTGTCAATACCTCTATTGTGTTGTTGACAGGTGCGGATATGATCAGATCCCCGGTCCATCTTACCAACCTCTCGATGGGGTTCTTGGGCTCGGGAGGGGTAAAACCGGAATTGTCTCACAACTTCACAGTCAAGGTCTCATCCACAACGTTGTTGGCCATTGTTTTAGCAGTCGTGGAGGTGGATATCTCTTCTTTGGAGATGACGTTTATGATCCTTCACGTGTCGTATCAACCCCAATGTCACGCGACTATAGGTTTGAAGCACCCGTATGCGAACTTTGGTAAAATGTTAGTAGTTCTTTTTATGGAAAATTTGATGCATTTTGGTTTCAGAAAGCACTACTCACCTGGGTATGGAGAAGTCATTTATAGTGGAAAACCAACTGGGCTGAAGAATCTACTTGTAATATTTGACAGTGGAAGTTCATATACATACCTTAGTTCCCAGGCTTATGAAGGCTTACTTTATTTGGTAAGTTTCGATAAATATAATAAGAACATATTATTATTGGTACGCGTGTTAACAAAACACGCTGAATACATAAACGCAGCCCATGTATTATTCATATCAGATACATCAACCCTAACTTCAACATTTAAAATTGTGTAACCCAAGATGACCATTAACCCGTTTATTAAAAGAGTTAGCGTGCTGTAAGCAAAACTGGTTGGTGCAGGTTCTAATGAATGGGTTAACCGGTTCATAAATGATAAACCGACCTTAAAATAATTAAAATTTAAAAAAGAGTCGACGTGTTAAATAATACAAGCTAAACAGATAGATCAGCCTGAGCACAACCCCTTTAATTGAACATATAAAACATGTTAACCTTTGTTTATCTATATGATAAACCATACCAGATTATTTTCAGGTCAGATATAACAAGCCAATACCTGATTATTATTATTATTTTTTGTCCTATTTTCACCATGAATAATCATCCTAGTGTATTAATGTTATAATTATTGTTATTACTATTGTGCAGATAACAAAAGAATTGAGTGGGAAGCCTGTGAGAGAGGCAGTGGATGACAAAACGCTGCCGTTTTGCTGGAAAGGGAAAAAACCATTTAGAAGCATAAGGGATGTAAGCAAGTACTTCAAGCCTTTGGCATTGAGGTTTTCTAGTGGCTGGAGATCTAAGACTCAGTTTGAAATTCCCCTAGAAGGATATCTTCTGATCTCGGTAACTAGTCTTTCTTAACCTCGGTTTTCATAATCGATACATTCTCAACTAAATAACATCAGTTCTAAGATTTGGGGCGTTTTTCTGGGCAGTCGAAAGGAAGTGTATGCTTGGGAGTTCTTAATGGTACAGAGGTTGGACTTCAGAATTTCAACATTATTGGAGGTATAGTTTCTTGTTCTTTCATCTTGTATAAGTAGTCAACAGAGATGTTGCAAGATTGACGGTCCGGTCTGGGTCACAAGTTATAATGGCAATATAAACAAATGTTTTACATTCTGGTTTGCATTTTGCAGATATATCGATGCAAGATAAAATGGTGATATATGACAACGAAAAACAAACCATTGGATGGACTCCTGCAAACTGTGACCGCCCACCAAGGTCCGACACAATGAGCCTTTGATTAAGAACTGTATCATATAAGGGTGTAAGGGCACTGTTACCCAGAATGATGCATACTCTGTATAGGTCTACAGACTGATAAAGAGGATCTTAGTTCATAAATAACATTTAAATATGTAAACTTTTTAATACAAACTTCAGCCTAAGTACCTAACTGCATTTTAAATTAAACCAAGAGTAGAACACACCCATTTTGGCAGACTAGAAGTAGCTCAGTGAGATGAAGATGCAGCTTCTTGCTTGTAGGTCAAGTATATTTATGATATACGCGGTCAAGAAACCAAAAATCATAGTTTTGTAAGATCCAAGAGCTGAAAATAACAAACAAGATATGTTAAATACATGACATAGGTTTTAGCTTGTTTTTGGTATATTTATTGCACCGATTCAGTGACTGTAGTTTTATACTTCTAAATTCATCTACGACAATATCCAACATAGATGTGCAGAAACTTATCAACTCTTAGCAACAGAGATTACTGAGTAGGAGTGCTAATAAATTGTTAAAACCATCCAAGCCGCCCAAACCAAAGCAAGTCGGCCAGTCCGGACGGTTAGGATTTACGATTTTGGCGGTTTAAGGGTCCAGACAACAGTTTGGAACATGGAACTGTCATGTAAACTGAACAGGCCGTCTAACTTTTTTTTATCTATTTATTGTTTCATTTTTGAAACATGCAATTATGTAGATGTATTATATTCATGAACCATCGCTGTCATTTTAAAATTTTTAATACAAACAAACGACTTTGAGATAAAAATGAAAAAAAAAATCAGTCCATGCAAACAAAACTGAACCGTCCAACACCTAGAACTGGTCACTCCAACAGACCCACCCAAACAAGCAGGTTCGGTTTGTCATCTCCCGAAACCATAGTTAGAGGTCCAACTCATTTTTCTTTGTCAAAACTCAAAACCAACCAAACCATACCGTGAACAGCCCTGAATTACTGATATCTATAACAACTGGTCCTACAAGATAAACCAAAATATGCTCTGTACCAGAGGAAAAAGGAACAACTGTTGCGGTTAGTATGAGACAATTGTGTCTCAAAAAATGAAGATGCATTCCGCCCTCAAATTAGCTCTTAACTTACCTCGAACTAATGAGAAAATTACAGACCATAAGTGGTTTGTGTGCAATGTACACAACAAAGAATAGTAAAAACCCCTTGCTTGGTCCTGTCATTATGTTGAACGAAGTATAGGTATGGCAACCTTACCAAGGTTCTCCAAGATTGTGTATGCTGAGAAGAAATTTTTTTTAATGCGGTTTTGCCCTAACTTATGCAAATAGGTCATTTTTATATGGCGTGAAGCTGTGGGTTTTGTCTGTGAGATCACAGTGAAGCAACCATTATAGCCAAGGCTTGCTCATGGAATCTATATATATCTCAAAAGCATTTAAAGCATGGTTCTGTTACCATTAAGTAAGAACCACCCTTCAAGTTAAGATGAGCATGGTAAAAACACAAGTGTCTTAACTCTTACGGAGTAAATCAAACTTAGGTAGTCAAAAGCGCAAGGTGCAAAGGGCCCATATGCCCCCTAGGTGCAATAAAAGCACATACCCAAGACAAAAAAAGGGCAATTATTAAAAAGAATAAAACACATATATAAAATAGGCATGGAAAACTAATATTGATCCACCAATATAAATAAAAAAAAAAGCTAATGATACAAATAAGATCACAAAATAATCTTTTGTGGCGATTAAATTTATAAAATACGCTTTTAGCAAAATGTCCCCAGTCTTTGAATCAATGCAGTCAAAAGCAAATTGTAGGTAAATGTTAAAGGCTTGATCTTTATGTATATCAAAAAACGGTGAAGATCATACGTAAAAGTCTGAATCTGCTGCAATTAAAAGAGCAGAACAAAGAAAGCCCAAAGAAAAAAAAGAAAAAGAAGAAAGCCCAAAACTTTAAACTATGGCAGCACTGCAGCAGCTTAGAGAGTGAGAGGCGTAGAAGAGAAGAAGAAAGGAAAAGCATAAACTATCAACTAGAATACTACACCAGTACCGGGCACTCACCTCACCTATTCTTGATGAAGAGTCTCACCTTGCGCATGTTCAAAGCACCTAGGCAAGCTGGCTGGCCTTTGATTACATAGAATCAAACACATTATCTAAGACTTAGAACCCAGTTGGATACAATTCTTTTCCATGGATATTGGACTCCCACAAGTCTAAACATAGCTTATTTCACTTGAAAATACTCACATGACCCTAGGACAAAAAGAAACATTCAAAGACAACTGAAAATACTATAAGATGCACTTAATGAACATGAATCCTGAACATCATCGATCGTGCTGACACCAGATTTTCTACTGTGTCATGATAATCATCCTGCTCGTGACAACTAGGTATACTGCTATCAGATGGTGATGTATAGACACAGAACAAAAATGTAACACAGTTTGATATATCAACTGTCTTCCAATCTTAAGCTGTGCCTCCGATAATAATTCGAGATATTTGGCACAAACTATAACAAACGCAATAAGAAATGTTAGTTTCGATGCTTAGACTCAGGCAGCAATCGATCTAAAGCATGATCTTAGATTATGTAATAAGTCTATATGAATGCAACTGAACTTGCAATTTGACCTAGAAACAGAAAACATAATCAATTCACAACAAATCACTACAAAATCCATCTAATTTCCAACATCAATCAAACGAATACAAGCACTTAAGTACCTTCAGTTAAGAAATCATCAACTCTATTTGCAATAACGATCAGCCTTCTTCTTAACTCTATCATCAAGCGCCTCCTCAACCGACTTCACCTTCGCTTTCGGATCATACCCGAACTTCTTAGCTTCCACAGGAAACAAGTCGTCATACTTCATTTTCTTCGCCGCGTCAATCGTGTATATACCATCATCTCCTCCACCAGCTCCTCCGTCCGCGGCGGAGGAACCAGCGCCCTCTCCGGCAGCGGCGGCGGCGGCGTCTCCTGTGAGAATTTCTTCGGTGAAATCAGGGTTTACATCGGATGATTTCTTGTGCTTTTTCTTCTTCTTTTTGTCAATTGATTTGCTTCGTGATGCTAGGGCTCCTCCTTTGAAGGTTAGTCTGCCCCCTTTCACTCTCTCGTATGCATCCGACATTGATGAAGGAAGAACAAGCCCTACTGTTTTTCTTTTTTTTTTTGCAATATTATCGCCCAAGGGCTTCTAGTCATGTAATTATGCTAGCTTGTCGTTAAAAAGAAATTAAAAATTAAGTTTGTCCTTAAAAAAATCTAGAAGTTAATTACATGGATGGTCATGTGGTATGTTTAGAAGATGTCTGTAAAGGTTTTATTTCTTCGGATGTGGCATGAGGTTTCAATTTTGCTCATTGCAATTGTTGTGGGTCATAGGAGGATTCGTGTTCAGACGAAAAAGAGCTAGGAAAGTTCATCAAACGAAGGAAGTCCTATACTACAATTACCGTCAAATGTGGCATGTGGTATTGTAGTTGGAGGTGGATATAGGTGATTGTAGGATGTGTAATGATATGAAATGTGAGGGTCTTGAGGGTATGGGAATAAGTGAGGCAAGTTTGGTTCTTGTTGGGATCTAGAGGAGCAGAGATCGTAAAAGTGTTTATCTTCATATGTAGACATCTCGTCTTCAGGGCTTCCGGATGAATCTAATTTTAAAAAATAATATTTTTTGAAATTTAATTAGAAAGGTTTTTCATTTACCCTTATTGACCGTAATTTCCTGAAATTAATGTCTTAGTAACATAATATCTTTGCAAGGTTTGATCTTAGCTCTTATATCTTAACAAGATAAAGCTTAGGTATTTCAAGCACAATGCGTAATTTGTTAAAACTTTGGGTTCTTATATAAACTATAACAACACACCTGATGGGTATAATGAAATGCATAATTGATAGCAGAACTAACAACTGATAATTTCATTTACCCATCCAAAATATTATATTACAAACCTAATTTACAAAACATGATTATTATTTCTAAAGCTTCCAAAGCCTTTCAAGGTAGTTTATAGTTATCTTGAATAGTTGTTAACTTTCGCATCTCTATCTACCTACAAAACTATACTAAAAAACAATGCCAACTAATACTGGTAGGCTCATAAAACACAGTTTATAAACAAGCAATTTCTCATGCATATTAATATTGGTCGTATTTCATTCAAATGCTTAGTGTCTTCCATAGATCTCTTATAACCAAGCGTAATGGATCCTTCCCAGTCGTCGCATGGCTTTCTATTTATTAAGTGAGACTAGACCCATAGCAGGTCGTTATAGGAATCGGAAATGATCAGCTATCGACCTTGGGTCCATGAGTCAGCAGTCACGCGTTAACTTTTAGTTGACCTTTAGTCATATCAGCAACTAGCGAACCGCTGTGGGGTGAATGGTTGTCCGGTTATGAGGTAAAGTCACCAAACACGTGTTAAAACTCGACGATTCATCGTAGGACACGTGTTAACACTAGAAGTTGCTTAGCTAGGTCCATCGTGAACGATCATGGAGATTGGTAGCTGTCTACTACCAATCCTGTCTTAATGTGTATTAGGGGTATGCATACATATTCGAATTCGAAATCGAAATATCTGAAAATCCAAATCTGAAATATTCGATTTTTGGATATCTCTAATTTTTGGATTTAGATTCAGATAGTGTTTTTGAGAATTTTTTAATATTCTGATATTCGAATTATCCAAAATATTTTTATAGTAACTATTACTTAAAAATTTCGGATATTTTCGGATGTTTCGAATATTTTTATAAGAAATTCAGTTATCCGAAAGTTTTCTTAATAAAAATTAATTTTTATAGATATTGTTATATAATACATAGTTTTTAAAAATTCTGAAATCTGAATTTTGGATATCCAAAATTTCAATTTAGATTCGAATATTGAAATTTACTATCCGAAATTCGGATATCAGATTTTAAATACACCTAAATCGCACATGGCCTTATGTGATGGTCCACCAACACCTCATTTAACAAAATCTCTATTTGATTCTTATGATACTTGTGTTTTTTATCCGGTAACTCAATCTTAGCTAGGGATTTTGTCCGTTCGACCTTATTAGGGGCTGCTGCCCCTTGGATCCAGCTACTAGAGGCGCTGCTTGCGAACCTCGGTTTGTCATTATGTTGTTATCTTAAGTTTGATCTATTACACCATAAAAGAAAACATAAAGAAGTTTTACATCCTTATCCAAAAAGAACACACATCCGTCAACAATTAAATGCGCAATGAACAACTTATCGAGCTTGATTTGCAGGTTGCTGCATCTGCCACATTGACCCTATTGACACCAACAACAACAATGTTAGGCAGTTCCACAAAAAAATGACTTATCTTCCCTTCCCCTAGTACATCAAAAGTGTCGCATCTTACTATACACCATCAACACTATTATTCATTAAAATTATATTATATGCAGATAAAAATATCATTGATACAAAGAAGACGAGATAACCAGATTGACAACATGATAGAAAAAACAAAAACAAATTCTAATGACAAATCTATTACATACAATTATCTTTTGTAACATAGTTTCTAAGCCATCTTAAAAAGGCAGACTCATTTGTAATAGCACTCCATATATTGTAATAGACAATCACACAATAACAATATTCTTATGTAACATAATAATGTTGGACAAAGGGTTCATTCGACCAAGTATCTCTCCCTGGGTGCTCCGGTCTTGTTTGTAAAGAAGAAGGACGGTAGCATGAGGATGTGCATCGACTACCGTGAGTTGAACAAGTTGACGGTGAAGAATCGATATCCTTTACCAAGAATTGATGACTTGTTTGATCAGCTGCAAGGTGCCATGTCACACCCCAACCGATGGCGGAAACATCGGGGCGCGAGAAGTGATAGATTGTTCAAAGACATCATAGAACTAAAGTGATAATAAATTAAGATTAAATTTCATTTTCATTGATCAACATAACATTACAAAGTTTCAAATAAACATACAATAATTTTGAGAAATCCAAATCTAAAACAAACATAACAAGATGATAGATTTGGTATGTTTCTAAGTCCACCTAATTGAATTTTTTGATAAAGCTTCAAGCATTTCCTGCAACATGTATAAAATATTGGTCAACATATGAATATGTTGGTGAGCATACAAGTTTGAATACATAGCATAATAGTAAAAAAAAAATCTCAATTCAACATGAGTCAAGTATACTAAAGTTTGTACATTGCTAGCATGCCAAGCCAATAATCAAACCAAAGTGTCCACAAGCGTAATATTAGCATAAAAATGACTAAGACCGTAAAGATTGAATAACTTAACATAGACCCATCATAATAGGGCGGATGTGCTAGTCCTATAGCGCTATACATGTTAAGGGAGGTTTAGATTGCTTGCAAGATAATGTATTCTAGCATGTATTCACAAATAGTATAACAAGTAGGCATGTTTGTATGAATTGAGTTTTAGAATGAGATTGATTGAATGTATGATTGAGTGTATTTGATAATTGATACATGTTGCAACCCAAATAGTGCTAAAACAAAAGGGGTGAAGTATGACTCACGGTTTGGCGATTAGAATCCACAAGAATAGATGAATGAATTTAAAGGTTTGAGTCACCAAAGTCACCCTAAAAGGTAAACAAAAGGGTGTAAGCTTAGGATTCAAAGTTTGAGATTTTAAAATTTGAAAGTATACAAAAGTTACAAATATGAGAAGTACATGAAAGTATATACTACTTAGACACTTATTTGGACACCATGTAGTATGTGTTCTTTATGAGTATTAGTCACTCATTGGAAGTCCAAAATAAGAAATCATAAGATTAGTATAATGTCTACCTTAACACATAACATTCAACCATGGTTTGATTGATGTTATGATTTGGTTTTGATTAAGTATTATGTAGATATAAATATAAGTCATGCATTAGAGGTAGGGTAATCCACAAACCTCAAGTGTTATATTCATATAAGTCATGTATTAGAGGTGGGGATATCCACAAACCTCAAGATTGTCACCATTGCACAAAATCTCCACATAAAGGTGATTCGGATGGTCATGAGTACATAAATAAAAATACTAAAGTAAACTAACTAGTTTGACTAAGTGTTCAAGTGGGGTATGGTGGATAGATTAGTTGTAGAACCAAGGTTCAACATCACCATTTTAGACCATAACACAAGCCTTTCAACATTGGTTGGAGGCTCAGTTTGGTTTCATCCACTTCTTGATTTGTAGATCACTTAGTGTGTTATAAAGATGAAAGAATGGGGTATAAAAGTCTCAAAATTTCTGAAATATAACTTTAACACAAGCCTTCCAACATTAAAGTTGTTGGTGACTTGGTTTAGTATATAAAACGCTTAAAAACAAGACAAGAAAAGTAGGATATTTCCAACTTGGACCTCAAAAAATGGGGGGTTTACCTTACTTGTTCACCTTGGTGACTAAGTGGTTAAGTCCAAGAGGTTGTTCCAAGTGGTAAAAAAATGGAAGAAGAAAGTAAGAAAAATAAATAAATAATTAAAACTCACAAGTTGCTCTTGAAGATTTCTTGCAAAAGATGAAGTTGATGGGTGGAATGAGAGAGATTATGAGAGAGTTTAAAGTGATGAAAGTGATTAGGGAGGGATTTGGGCTAGTATTTATAGATGAAAATTATGGTTGGGCATTAAAGAAAGTAGTTGGGAAGATGAGTATAGAGTAAATTCAAAGTTTTAATTTCAACCCCTTAACTTATTTTACTTATTAATTTGCACCATAACTCTTGATTAATCATAAGTATTTTAACATATGAACCATAAAAATAAAACTTATAAATAATTTTCCAAAAATATAAGTCTCGATAAGTTACACGGTTGTGCGTTTAAGCGTTGCACAAACATTTAATCAACAATAATGATATAAAATAAATATTTCCATTATAATCAAGTCTTGAGATTACAAGGATTGAATAAGGAATAACATTACATAAAAAAAATAAATGGAAAATACAGAACGTTACATGCCAGTTGGTTTTCGAGAATCGATCTTTGATCGGGTTATCATCAGCTAAAGGTGAAGGAGCAGGATATTCCTAAAACAGCTTTTCGTACGCGTTATGGACACTACGAGTTTCTCGTTATGTCTTTTGGTTTAACTAACGCGCCAGTTGCTTTTATGGATTTGATGAATCGAGTGTGCCGGCCGATGTTGGATAAATCGGTGATCGTGTTTATCGATGATATCCTGATTTACTCGAGGAGTGCGGAGGAAGATGTCGGTCATATTCGGGAGGTGTTGGAGACGCTTAGAAGGGAGAAATTGTATGCTAAGTTCTCCAAGTGCGCGTTCTGGTTGCGCGAAGTTCAGTTTTTGGGTCATGTGGTTAATTCCGAAGGAATCATGGTCGACCCAGCTAAAGTAGAAGCTGTGATGCAGTGGAAGTCTCCAAAGACGCCATCTGAGATTCGTAGTTTCCTTGGATTGGCGGGCTATTATAGAAGATTCATCCAAGACTTCTCGAAGATAGCTTCTCCGTTGACTAAGTTGACCCGTAAGGACGTGAAGTTTGTATGGGGTCAAGAGCAAGAGAAGGCTTTTGAGGAGCTAAAGAAGAGGTTGACGCAAACTCCAGTCTTGTCGTTACCCGAAGGAAGCGAAGATTTGGTGGTTTACTCAGATGCTTCTTATTTGGGATTGGGTTGCGTGTTGATGCAGCGAGGGAAGGTTATAGCCTACGCATCCCGACAGCTGAAAGTTCATGAGGTTAATTACCCTACTCATGATCTGGAGTTAGCGGTTGTGGTCTTTGCATTGAAGATTTGGAGGCACTATTTATATGGGACGAAGTGCATTATCTTCACCGACCATAAGAGCTTGAAATACTTCTTCGAGCCGAAGGATTTGAATATGAGGCAGAGGCAATGGTTAGAGCTCATTAAGGATTATGATTATGAGATTCATTACCATCCGGGCAAAGCCAACGTAGTGGCGGATGCCCTTAGCCGAAAGGAGAGGCCTGAACCGATCCGGGTGAAAGCTTACCAATTGGTTATGACCTCCGATGTTATGAAGCAGGTCAAGGAGTTCCAAGACGAGGCGTTGAAAGAAGATCGCCTTAATTCCGAAAGGATGAGAGGTCTAGTCGCGGAATTGGGTGAAAACACTTTCGGTGTTAAAACCCGATTAGGGCGAATGTGGATTTCTCGTTATGGAGATTTACGTGGGAAGATCATGGACGAGGCTCATAAGACTCGATACTCTATTCATCCCGGTGCTACAAAGATGTATCATGATATGAAGAAAGATTATTGGTGGCCCGGTATGAAGCGTGATGTGGCGGAGTACGTGAGTAAGTGCCTTACTTGTTTACAAGTGAAGGCGGAGCATCAGAAGCCATACGGGAAGCTCCAACCTTTGGATATACCCGAGTGGAAGTGGGAGCATATCACCATGGATTTTATTACGAAGCTGCCGAGAACAGCAAGAGGGTATGATGCCATATGGGTGATAGTCGATCGTCTGACGAAGAGTGCTCACTTCTTACCGATCCGTGAAACGTATTCCTCCGAGAGGTTAGCGGATCTGTTCACCAAGGAGATTGTGACTCGTCATGGTGTACCGGTGTCTATTGTGTCTGACCGTGGCACTCGGTTTACATCCAAGTTTTGGAAGAGATTTCATGATGCGATGGGGACGAGGTTACACATCAGTACGGCTTATCATCCTCAAACGGATGGTCAATCAGAAAGAACTATTCAGACGCTTGAGGATATGCTTCGGGCATGCATCATTGATTTTGGAGGAAGTTGGGACGAACACTTACCGTTAGCTGAATTCTCATACAACAACAGTTATCATGCCAGCATCGGTATGCCTCCCTATGAGATGCTATACGGTAGAAGGTGTAGGACACCTGTATGTTGGGGTGACATTGGTCAAAAGGAGTTAGGAAGCATTGAGGTGATTGAGGCTACGACTGAAAAGCTGGAAAAGATCAAAGCCTTTATGAAGGCAGCCAAAGATAGACATAAGTCGTATGCCGATAAGAGACGTAGACCAACTGAATTCAAGGTGGGTGATAGAGTTATGTTGAAGGTTTCACCTTGGAAGGGTATCATTCGGTTTAGAAAGCGGGGCAAGTTGAGTGCAAGGTATATAGGGCCTTTCCGAATCATTGCTCGAGTAGGAGAGGTGGCCTATAGATTAGAGTTGCCCGATGAGTTAAGTGGAATTCACCGACATTCCATGTATCTCATCTGAGAAAGTGCTTAGCGGATGAGGATATGGTGGTACTACTGGAGGACATTAAGGTTGACGAGCGGCTTAATTATGTGGAGCAACCGGTGGCTATCATTGACAGGAAAGAGAAGAGGCTAAAAAATAAAGTGATTCCCTTGGTGCGAGTACAGTGGAAGCATAGAAAGGGATTCGAGTCTACATGGGAACCTGAGGAGGAGATGAGGCAGCATTATCCTTAGCTGTTTGAGGAATGACAAGTTTCGGGGACGAAACCTATATAAGGGGGGTGGACTTGTAACACCCGGAAATTTTAAAAGAAGAAAAAAAAAGAAAAAAAAAAGCAAAATAACCCAAGTTGAGGGGTTAAAGGTGTACAATGGGCAAAGTTTGATATTAATTTGTTCAAAAGGTGGTCATGGCCGCCCACCCCTATTGCACATCATCTTCCTGTCGATTTTCTAGAGACAGAAAGAGCATAATTCTCTTTGGTTTTAGAGAGAGGAAGAAGAAGAAGCTGAATTCAGGTGTTTGAACTCATAAGCATTCGGGTTTGAAGGAAGTCTTACTCGAAAGTTGCAAGAGGTGAGTTCTAGATCCCCGCTTTTAAATGTTTTAACTGATTTGGGACTGGAAATGCATGTTTAAACGTTTTTATGAAATTTGGGTGTGTACCCGTATGTATATGTGAGTGCCTTGTTATGGGTGGGTGTATGTTTGGGATGATTTATGGTTATGTTTATGATTCTATGCTTGTTAGATGCTTAGAATGTTAGAAACTAGGCGAGAACAGTTTAGATTGATGATTTTGGGTCTGAAAATGATGGTAGTTAGAAAAGTAGTTGGCCATGCGCCTAAGTGTTCATGCGCCTGAATATCATGCGCCCAAACACTACCCAAACGCCCAAGGTTCATGCACCCGAATAGTGCTCATGCGCCTGGAATATTGCCCAAAACGCCTAAGTGCCCATGCGCCTAGATCAGGCTCATGCGCCTAGGAAGTTGTCCAAGCGCCTAAGTGTTGACTGTGCGCCCAAATAATGCCCAAGCGCCGGAGTCGCCCATGCGCCTAAGTGTTCATACGCCCGCATAGTGGCCAAGCGCCTGCATAGTGCTCATGCGCCTAAGACTTAGAAAATTTTCAGAAATTTTCGGGAAAGAAGGACTTCTAGGCTGTGACTTGGATTGTTTCCGGGGATGATGTTTGATGATATATGATGATTGTATGTGATGTTATATGATGATGTTATGTATGTTTAAGGCATGTTTTCTTTATGTTTCTTATCATATTATTCCGTAGCTTTACGTGGTGTGATTATGCAAATAAACGTAAAGTATTATGTAATGAAAGCGAAAGTTAATGATAAAGAAAAGTGGAACGTAAAGAATGAAAGAAAAGTCTTGCAAGCAAAATGTAAGGAGGTTCACACCCAATGAAGGGTGTTAGCTCAACTGTGTGCGGTTTAGCTAACCCAGAAGGATGCACACGGGGGTCTAATCCTTGAGATTGACCAAACGTATGGGACCCTTGTCGCTTGCCCCGGTACTGGAGTCAGCTTCGTGCATAATGTTTGAGGTTTATTTATAGACTTCGGCCCAGTACCAGCTTCGTGCACAATGTTTGGGGTATAGCACATGGCATTCGTCCGGATGAAAGTGAAAGATAATGATGAAAGAACGAATGACGTACGATGATGAATGATGATGAAAGATAATAATAAATATTATCTGATGTACGTATGATGTATGATCGCGAATGAAAGTAAAGGACGGTTTTCTAAACGAAAGTAAAATATTTCTTTTATAAAACTAGAACTCACTCAGCAACGCTGACTTTTATGCATTTTCAGTTGGCAGGTAATGGTTGCTGAGGATGGCACGGGGTGAAGCTACTTGGCAAAGATTTTTGGTTGGCATCCATTTTATGTAGTAATGAAACCCGACAATGATTTGTAATGTAAAGATGTTGAAATCGGTAAATATTATTATATGAAATGGTTTCATTAAAGTTTTCCGCTGCGTATGTTAAATAGATTTTTATGAGATTTTGAATTAGTATGCGTGATGATTGTCCAACTGTGAGTGTCCTGGAATCAGGGCCTTACAGACGAAGAAGAGCTAGGAAAGAATTCCATGATATTTGGATATGAATCAAACGAAGGAAGTCCTATACTACAATTACCGTCAAATGTGGCATGTGGTATTGTAGTTGGAGGTGGATATAGGTGATTGTAGGATGTGTAATGATATGAAATGTGAGGGTCGTGAGGGTATGGGAATAAGTGAGGCAAGTTTGGTTCTTGTTGGGATCTAGAGGAGCAGAGATCGTAAAAGTGTTTATCTTCATATGTAGACATCTCGTCTTCAGGGCTTCCGGATGAATCTAATTTTAAAAAATAATATTTTTTGAAATTTAATTAGAAAGGTTTTTCATTTACCCTTATTGACCGTAATTTCCTGAAATTAATGTCTTAGTAGCATAATATCTTTGCAAGGTTTGATCTTAGCTCTTATATCTTAACAAGATAAAGCTTAGGTATTTCAAGCACAATGCGTAATTTGTTAAAACTTTGGGTTCTTATATAAACTATAACAACACACCTGATGGGTATAATGAAATGCATAATTGATAGCAGAACTAACAACTGATAATTTCATTTACCCATCCAAAATATTATATTACAAACCTAATTTACAAAACATGATTATTATTTCTAAAGCTTCCAAAGCCTTTCAAGGTAGTTTATAGTTATCTTGAATAGTTGTTAACTTTCGCATCTCTATCTACCTACAAAACTATACTAAAAACCAATGCCAACTAATACTGGTGGGCTCATAAAACACAGTTTATAAACAAGCAATTTCTCATGCATATTAATATTGGTCGTATTTCATTCAAATGCTTAGTGTCTTCCATAGATCTCTTATAACCAAACGTAATGGATCACACCCTTCCCAGTCGTCGCATGGCTTTCTATTTATTAAGTGAGACTAGACCCATAGCAGGTCGTTATAGGAATCGGAAATGATCAGCTATCGACCTTGGGTCCATGAGTCAGCAGTCACGCGTTAACTTTTAGTTGACCTTTAGTCATATCAGCAACTAGCGAACCGCTGTGGGGTGAATGGTTGTCCGGTTATGAGGTAAAGTCACCAAACACGTGTTAAAACTCGACGATTCATCGTAGGACACGTGTTAACACTAGAAGTTGCTTAGCTAGGTCCATCGTGAACGATCATGGAGATTGGTAGCTGTCTACTACCAATCCTGTCTTAATGTGTATTAAGGGTATGCATACATATTCGAATTCGAAATCGAAATATCTGAAAATCCAAATCTGAAATATTTTTGGATATCTCTAATTTTTGGATTTAGATTCAGATAGTGTTTTTGAGAATTTTTTAATATTCTGATATTCGAATTATCCAAAATATTTTTATAGTAACTATTACTTAAAAATTTCGGATATTTTCGGATGTTTCGAATATTTTTATAAGAAATTCAGTTATCCGAAAGTTTTCTTAATAAAAATTATTTTTTATAGATATTGTTATATAATACATAGTTTTTAAAAATTCTGAAATCTGAATTTTGGATATCCAAAATTTCAATTTAGATTCGAATATTGAAATTTACTATCCGAAATTCGGATATCAGATTTTAAATACACCTAAATCGCACATGGTCTTATGTGATGGTCCACCAACACCTCATTTAACAAAATCTCTATTTGATTCTTATGATACTTGTGTTTTTGATCCGGTAACTCAATCTTAGCTAGGGATTTTGTCCGTTCGACCTTATTAGGGGCTGCTGCCCCTTGGATCCAGCTACTAGAGGCGCTGCTTGCGAACCTCGGTTTGTCATTATGTTGTTATCTTAAGTTTGATCTATTACACCATAAAAGAAAACATAAAGAAGTTTTACATCCTTATCCAAAAAGAACACACATCCGTCAACAATTAAATGCGCAATGAACAACTTATCGAGCTTGATTTGCAGGTTGCTGCATCTGCCACATTGACCCTATTGACACCAACAACAACAATGTTAGGCAGTTCCACAACAAAATGACTTATCTTCCCTTCCCCTAGTACATCAAAAGTGTCGCATCTTACTATACACCATCAACACTATTATTCATTAAAATTATATTATATGCAGATAAAAATAACATTGATACAAAGAAGACGAGATAACCAGATTGACAACATGATAGAAAAAACAAAAACAAATTCTAATGACAAATCTATTACATACAATTATCTTTTGTAACATAGTTTCTAAGCCATCTTAAAAAGGCAGACTCATTTGTAATAGCACTCCATATATTGTAATAGACAATCACACAATAACAATATTCTTATGTAACATAATAATGTTAAAACATGACTATTAGGCCACACGTAAATGGATCCTCGTCCCAACGCGGGAAGGGGACCCACTAATTATTTTGACGAGTTAATTTTAATTATGTTTCCTAATGTTTAACAAAAGTAACTATTTTTATTCAAAAGATTAAAAAAAATTAATATAGTTTCAAAAGTTTTATAAGTTGCTTCAATTTCAATCCAAAAGTTTCGTAAGTTGCTTCAATTTCAATCCAAAAGTTTTATTATTTTAGATTAAAGTCGAAACAACTAATAAAACTTTTTAACTGAAATCGAAGCAAGTTATGAAACTTTGAAAAGTAAATTAATGTTTATAATATTTTAAAGAAAAATGATTATTTTTTTCAAATAGCAAAACTGAACTTAACTTTATTTTAACTTTATTAATCTCCTGTTTTTTGTTTTTATTTTTGTAAACATTTACCAAAAGAAGGCAAAATTAATTTTTTGGAACTCATGAGAAACATAGATGAACGAATATATAAACTGAGAGCACCGTTAGAACCCGAATTCCCACAACGAACACTCATACCCACGAAGAAAAGAGAGATGTCGATCGACTCATTCACCGTTAACGGCCATGACTCCACCATTCCACCTTCCGGCGACTTCGACGAACCTTACTTCGACGGCAACGACGCCTACGCCACCGCCCGTGCTCCGCCGTACGCCGGCGAACAACAGCTTCCTCATCACGCATCAGATCCGTTCGGATTCGCCGATCCCGATCCCAACACCTTCGCCCATACTGGATCGTCTCCATTTGACGTTTCCTCTGTTCCGATCTCCAATGGAAATGGCAATGGCAATGGATACAGTGTTGGAGATGATGCTGATGGAGTTTTTACATCTGATGGACCGCTGCTTCCGCCTCCTAGTGAGATGAAACGAGATGAAGGATTTGCTCTTCGTGAATGGCGCCGGTGAGGTTCTCTCTGCACTTGATCTCGTGGATTTTCGTACTGATCTTAGATTACTGTTTATAGATCTTGTGGTATTTGTAGATCAGCGCTCTTGTATGGATGCTAGAAGAGAAATTTAATGATTAATTGACACTGGTTTGTTATTAATGAGTAGTTAGGATTGGATTTGGGATATGAATTGTAAGAAAGAGTAGATCCATGGAGTGTTCTGGAATGTGGATAATAAGCTATCATCTTACCATGATTTGATGTGAATAGTCTGATAATTGGTAAAACTGGATTGAATCCATGTCCGTGTATATATAGTGTGCAGCATATCAACAAGACTGCAATTGTCCAATTTACGCTTTAGTACTTGGAGATGGATCAATAATAAGCATTTCAGTTTTACCAATTATCATAGTGGAATTCGTTGTCGAAAATGGACAGATGATTATTTACATCTAGTTCTCCATGACAATGTAGGAGAGGATCTTCAATTTGTAGGTTTTTGGTTCTTAGAATGAGTGGCTTTTGTGTTTAAATGTTTTGTTGTTAGTCTTCATTTGATCTGTTGAATTGGATTAAAGAATTAGGGATGAGATTTTAAAGAAATCCTAGGGGGTTATATTGCAATAGAGAGGATGTTGATGATAAATGGCTTAAAGGGGTCTTGTTTGGGTTACCCGCTTATAAGCATGTCCATGTTAGGGTTGATGTCTGTCATGAATAAAAATATTGGTTGTGTTCTAGTTGAACGATTTAACCCACCAACTCGACAAGGTTGTCACCCCTAGTTTTAACCTTAGCAGAGGTAGTACGATAGTCATAAGGTGGCTTGGGTTTTTGAAGTTAGGTCCTTCGATTCTGATATATCTTATTTAAGCCATTTTTTCTTCATTCTACATCTGGGGGGGTATATATTCATTCATTTTAGATTCATGTAAATGTGATCCATGTTCACATCTTGTTTCTACATCATATAATTTGAAGTGTTAGGTTTGTTATGAACTTTAGGAATACTGTTAATGGCTATCTTGAACTTCTTCGGCATAAGAAGTTTGCAAAACTTGCTAAGCAAGAAAAGTGTTTTAGAATGCAATTTTGTCTTTTTTGTGCAGGCAAAATGCAATCCGATTGGAGGAGAAGGAAAACAAGGAGAAGGAATTACGAAATCAGATCATGGAAGAAGGTGAAGTGTACAAACGAGCTTTCCATGAGAAAAGACTCCAGAACATTGATACTAACAAGCTCACCAATAGAGAAGGAGAAAAGGTAATTCAGATTAAAAGGATGTGACAAAATGTCAAATGGGGTTCGATTCCAAACTGGTCAAGTCAGATTAAGCCAACATGTTAAAAAATGTTGTGTCCATTTCTATGTGTTTCAAAATAGGGACAACCCTAGTTGTTGTTGCCAGCAACCAAGAACCATTGTAAACACTTCGGGTGACTTTTGACCCTTGGTTACAAAATACAACCCAAAACAATCCACGTTTAGTTAAATGGGTCGAATTCTGCACCTCTAAGAGCTGCCATGCATGTTTTTGCTGTCCTGAAAATGAAAAACTAGTGTGATAAAAAGTTCAGGGAAACCAACATTTATGTTTCCTGATTCAGATCATTTTAAAATTTTGAAAGATCTAGTCACTCAATGATTGTTTTTTTAGAAGATAAAAGAGAAATGGGCTTCAGGTTTTATAGTAATAGTTTTATACACATTTGTATGTTTGCTTGTAACTTTGTAATTTGAGAGTTAATATTCAAAAGAAATGTAAAACATGTTTTTCGGGTTAAACGGTCCGTGCTCTGCATGTGTTGTGTTTGGGTTAATGTGTCCAACATGATTTCAGGCTTGTGTCGTAAACACAACCCATTTAGCACCTCTTTAACTCACATCTTTGTGATAGAATTCCCATTTATTTTATCATTTCTGCTTTAAACCAGTGTTCTTGTTTGAAACAGTTATATGTAGCGAAGCAAGAGAAGTTCCACAAAGAAGCAGATAAACAGTACTGGAAAGCAATAGCCGAGCTGGTTCCTCGTGAAGTCCCTAACATCGAGAAGCGAGGCAAGAAGGACAACGACAAGAAACCATCAATTGCAGTCATTCAGGGACCCAAGCCCGGAAAACCAACTGATCTCTCCAGGCTGCGACAGATCTTGGTGAAACTGAAGCAAACACCGCCAGCACACATGGTTCCTCCGCCGCCACCTCCCGCCAAGGTTTCTAAAGACACAAAGGATGCAGCAACAGGTACCACATCTGCTAAAGATGATGCCACCACTGAAGCTTTGACTGCACCATTTGGCCAACCTGTCACCGCCATTGCCGCCACCTGATTTCTTATGGTTATAAGATTTTGGGTCCTGGTGGTGTGAATGACTGTATAAGTTTCTTGTGGTGTTTTGATTGTTTACAGAAATGGTTTCAGTTGTGTTTGCCGGAAACTGATTGTATTGTTTTCATAACGATGGTTCTGAGAGTTGATTCAATTATTCATTTTGTTTATGATAATTTTGTTTTTAATATAAATAATAATTTCTTTTATTATGTGCTTCCATTAAAATTTTATGATTATATTGGCATTCATTTATACCACTAAAAGTGGGTAAAAATATATTGTATAAATGATAAGATGACAATGTAGTTATTTCTTATTCTAGTTTTCAAAATTGAAACATGAAATTTGAAGTCCACTAGTTTGGTGTGCATCGGTTGGACCGTTAACCAGGAACCTGTTTCTTCACTGGTTTGGTGTGCACCGGTTGAATCATACTGGTCTGTCACGGTTGAACCAACGTGTCGGTCATGCTCAGATTGGATGTCAACCGCAAGGGGATGTGAAGACTTAGGGTGAGTGGTAAGGGGATCGGCTCAGCAAGGGTGATCTGACCATCTGACGATGAACACCACCCATGTTCTCATGAGTGGCTTAAGTAGGATGGAGGCTGGCTCCTGGTTATCGTGTTTACCGTTAGACAAAAGCATGAATTTATCGTCATAATCATCTACTTTAGATTTTTCATTTCGAGCTCAGACGATAATGTAGCTCGTGTGATATTACAAACGATGCTGCGACGATTATGGCTCAAATCATACCCGCTATTTTTATGAAACATTCACAAAGGAGAACATATACATAAGGATTGTGTGGATGCAAACAAATGTCATATGGATGATTATTTCAACGAAGGTTTGTCATGTTCACGGAAAGGCATTGAATGTGTAGAGTTATTTTTATAGATTGTGGATGATATGGAAAGGCAGTATCCTTATTCTAGGGTATAGATTTCTGAAATTGTTTGGTAGCATTGATCGTACAAAATGGGCTTGGAGAAATTGTATAATGATTAATGAGATGGTTGGGTCAATTCATGAGAGGTAATCACCCACACCCTACGATTGTGCTCGAGGCGGTAGCCTCACAAGATTTATTATTTTAGAATGCATTTTTTGGTGTTGTGAGTTTCAACAAGATGTAAGTTTTTAATTAGTCAGTAGTGAACAACAATGTGCTTAATGGACGGTGCCTAATTATTCATTTCAAGTATTTGGATCATAATATGAACATGGATATTATCTTGCCGATGATGCTATATCCGAGAGAGGCTTGTTTTGTGAAAACCTTTTCGTTTGCGGACACTGATAAACGAAAAAGATCTAAGAAAGCACAAGAAGCGACTCGGAACTCTGAAGGAAGTGGAACAAGCTTCGAGACTCGACATGACCAAAACATCACACAAAAATTAGAAGAGTTATATACGCTTACATCATATTACACAAAATTTTCTTACAAAACGGTTTATTAGACGGGTCAACTTGAAAACAACACGTTTTTGAACGGATTAACCCAAACACGACTTGCTTTTTAAAATGCTCCTATTGGCCAACCCAAAACATGTTCTACTATACTTCGGGTTTGGATTCTTGTCAAGCATCACCACCTGGCATTTTATAGAATGATTAAATGTAAATAACTATGTGCTCATCTAGTTTTTATTTTTATTTATTCGCAACCACTTTTGTGTTATCAAAATATTAGAAGACTAATAAATTGGCATGGTACAACCGTACAATACAAGACAAGACAAACAAACATACTCAGTATATCCCACGCACAATCGACTATGTGTAGGGTCTGGGAAAGATAGGATGTGGGCAAGTCTTTCCTCTATCACTAAGGGTAGAAAGGCCACCACTAATAAGACCCCTGACTCCACTCGTTTTAAGAATAATAGTAACACATTTAGCATGTCGTAGATAGCATAGAAAGATGCAACATATAATAGGGTAACAATAAGATACCATAACGAGATAGGTGTATCCAAACAAAGCATATCCTAAGCTAGCATATAATATGATAGTTGGTACAAGTACATCTAGACTAAGTTGGTCAAAGTGTAGAGACACAAAATCTCTAACTAAACTAAGCGTAATAATAGTATACACACAAGACGTTCTAACAAATACCCAAGGAGAACACAAACCATACAAGACAAGTATTATAAAAATAGGATTATTTGTATATTGGATTAAACAACTTTCTTCCTCGCATCATGAATCGCTTAATTTTTTTTAACAAGTATCTATTTGGAGCTGCTTCTTTATCATATGATATAAATATGTTATCATCTCACTAACTCACTCTCCTCAAACTCAGAAATATGAGTGGGATTTTGAAATGCTTGTTTTTTTTTTCTTCTAATGCAAATCCATTATTGACCGAGTCAACTCGTGTTACCCTCTCATATTTGATTTTACGAATTGTTAACTTGCTTAACTACACATGTCGTTTTCCATCATCTATTTATCTAACCCATTAGAGTCTGACAAGATTTTTTATTTAGTAAGTTTTGATTATATATGTAAGAGTATAATAACTTTTAAATTAACCATCACTAGATTTCATAGAACCATGCTTGACATAGCCATCTACTTCTACTCATTAACCATCAATAGATGTTGAACATTCCAATCCAAGTGACTTTAGTCAAAGTCAAATATGCAAGTCCCAAAAAGTCAACCAATACAAAGAAGGAGAGATTATTAAGTATAATAAAAAGCAAAAACAAATGACAAAACTGAACAAAGAAACTGACAAACTCTTGATGATTGTATTATGATAGCAGAAGATGACATTTCAAATGCAGTTGAAGTCAATGAAAATCACTGACTTTTGATTTAAGAAAAAGTCAAAATTGGTTCAAGCCTCTTGGCTCCAAGCCCAATTAGCATGACTTCCAACCCTTGGCATGCTTTTGGTCTTTGCAAAGAGATCAACTTTGAAGGTGGCTCCACACATTGCACCCTCACTGTCAACCCTTGTGATTGCTTTCATTTTGTTCTTTGGATGTTCAAAGTTGATCAACTCTCCTCCTGTATGGTACAAGCAACCTACATTCCATTCACTTTCATGTTTAGTAAACTATCATGTTATCCTGCTAATGTTGGTAAACTTTTCTAGGGGTGTGAATTCATGTTATGATTTGAAACAAGACACTGATATAATCATGCTTTTGGGCCGATCAAACTTACATGTTTAATAACCATGTCGTGTTTGGGTAGACCTGTCTAATATGTTTAATAAATGTGTCATGTTTGGATTGTTATTGAAGTAAAACGGGTATACCCGTCAACATGTTGTAAAACTAAAATAAAAAAAATGTATAACCTATAACTTCATCCCATCAACTCATGTTCTTTTTGAACTTTTACCATCTAATTCCACCAACTTCCACCAAATCTTGCACATACGATAATTTGAACTCATACCACTTTTATAGGGGGAAACATCGTACCACTAAACCACTAGGTCATGGTTTCCCTTAACTCATGTACGATCAATAATTTAAACTCATACCACTTTTATATGGGGAAGCATCGTACCACTAAACCACTAGGTCATGGTTTCCTTTAACTCATGTACGACCTGTTTGAAACATGACTACAACCGATCTACAACCTATCAGCCACTCTTACATTTTTATGTAAACGCGTTACACTAGCCGTGTTTCAACTACATAGTTTTGCATGTGTCCTTATAGGGGTCGATGTTTTTAACATTAATAATTATAACAGTCGCGTTCAAGTTTATTATTTTCAACCTGTTAGTCCGAACCGGTTAACCCATCAACCCGACATGAATATCATCCTATTTCTTCCATAATAAATTGTAAAATTCCTCATAATACAAAAGTTCTAACCCATAAGCTAAGGAGAAGAAAAATGCCCTCACATACCAGTTGGAAAGGGAGCAAAAGACTTGGAGCAGCTAGACTTTATAACCTCCAAATTATCAGAAAGTACAACTGAGCCATCAGCGGCTATCCCCCAAAAAAGTGTTACTCTTCCATCATTACTCTGTTAAAGTAAATGTCAAAAATATCCTTTTCGAATTTACAATTTACATATTATTTTTTAGTAAAAACTTACAAGTGAAATAAAGGCAGTTTTGGCCTTGGAGTCAAATACCACAAAACCAAAACTACCATCAAGGTCCTTGAGGACCGAATGGGCAGGGTATGGGCCTCGGTCTCGAAGGGTCTTGTAGGCTTGGATCACAAACATGGATTCGTTTGTTCCTTTGGCTAGCCCATACTGCTTGTTAAGAGCGTATAAATTGTTCAAACTACCCAAGAATATGCAATAGACGTCATCCACACTAGAAAACAACCTACAAAATAAAGAGAACTTTATGAAAACATGTTACAATCTTTTGTATAAGGCTAAAGAGGTAATCAATCAATAAGTCGATCTCTTTTACAAATAAATTTTTATTCATCATGAAGATGAGAATAGTTAACAAAATGAGGCATGTCGACAAGAAGCAATATCATATGAAATTTGTAGTTATGAAGGAGCTTCTCGCTTGCACCATAAATTTTAAGTATGTATGTATATATGTATGCATGCATGCATGCGTGCGTGCGTATATGTGTATGTAGATAGAGATGAATCCTATATATTACCTTTGTGTGGCTAAAGGGGTTTGAGAAGAATGAGCAAAGGCTAATGAAGCATTATTTCCCAAAGAGATTGAGGAAGCATTATTTTCATGAGCTGAGAAGAAGGCTTGAAGAGGGGCTTGATTGTTCGATTGGTTCGGGTTAGGGCTGTTTAGCTCTTTTGGCGGCCTCACGATTCCGTTCTTGAACACTCCCAACATCTTGCTTTCGTTCTTTCGTGTTGTTAGTTATCAAACGACAACTCAAATCAATCAAATGTGTGTTTTATATTCAAACAATACACACAAAAATTGGATCATTGGATGGTCACAAGATGTTCGGTTGTGTTGTGGGCTATTTATAGATACAATATTTGAGGGACAGAGTAATAGTTGCTGCTAAATATAAACAGTTTTTTTAAGTCATTACACTAGGTAAAATGGCCACTTTTTGAGGTATTTCCTAGTCATGTGTGTGCATTGGTTGTAAAAGACTAATAAAGATACGTTTACATCTTGATAATTGACTTTAGGGTTGTTAAAAGGGTCGTGTGCATGGGTCCCATGATGGACAAACCCGATACAAACCATATATTACATCAAACACATGAACTCGAACATAACAAAAGGTTTTAAGAGTTGACGCAAAAAAGATCCGTTTAAGAGGAATTTTTAAAATTTTTTCATATTAGTTCTCTATAATTAACAACTAAAAATACGAATATACATAAAATAATTACATCTAAATTATAAAATGCACTCTTCTTGTAGATTGATTTATATAAAGTATGTATTTTGCCCTGAAGCACTTAGAGATTGTTTGGTAGCTTTTTAATGATCATTAAATACTAACTTTTAATGATGTATAGTCTCTTAATAGTTAAGAGGTAACTTAAGACCATCCCTAACACGCAAGGCCGGCATGAAATCTTTTTAAAGAAAAATAAAAAACAAACTAATTAATAAACACCTAAGTTCAGGGATAAAAACAAAATAATAATAAAAAAACTAAACATTTTCATACGAAATCAACTACTAATAAATAAAATTAATTTATGTACTCGGTAATTATTGACTTTTTATTTGAGTCTTGCTCTTTTAAGAGACTTAACTTCAAGTCTTTAACTTCATAAGGCTACCGACTTAGCTCTAATTCATCTTTTCAGCAAACTATACTTTAAATGGGGTGTAACTTGTCGTTCTTAAAAAAACTATACTTTCAGATATTAAAAAAACTAAAAAAAAAAAAAAAACCGACGAAGTTAAATGCATCTATTAGTGAAAGGTTTAGTAGGCTGGAAGGTTACCGAACCCATGGATTCAGATTTAAGACCTCTGTTGTATGGACTTGGGTGCGTACCATCCTAATTATGTTTAGTGTATATTATATTATGTTAAAGTTTGTTTTTTATTTGTTTTGGATGTTAGACGACTTTTGTAATGTGTCTTCCAATGTACTTTTTTCTAAGATCGCATAGTTATCATACATTAAAAACTAAATTATAAATATAATCGGCTTGTGTATTTATACAAACTTAACGGTTTCTAAGCTTCCAACCATAAACCTAAACATAAACAGTTAAATTCTGTTTTCAAAACCATATAAATATTAAACGGTTATGATCAGTCAAGTTCCAAATAATTCTCAGAATACATATTAAATAACAAAGGATGATTAGTATTATATAAAGAAGCATTTTCAGTTTGTTTATATAACTAATTCCATTTTATTTAATTTCTTCCGGTTCTAGTTGTATCGTTTTCATGTTTATCATTGTAATGCTGTCTTTATAAGGTAAAAAAGCAACGCAATAAAACAAGTTGGTTCTATGGTGTAGTGGTTAGCACTCTGGACTTTGAATCCAGCGACCTGGGTTCGACTCCCGGTAGGACCTTTTTTTTACTTTATTTTTGTATTCATTGGTCAGGACATCGAGAAATCAAAATAGTGACTATTTTGTAGTTCAACACCATCAAGATATCAGAATGATGGCTTTTTTGGACTTACGAATAGAGGTGTATGACAAATTACGTGTGTTGAATCTTTAAGTATATTATGGATTTATGGCACATTTGAAGGTTGTTCGTGAGAGGTACCTAGAATATTCTAGGGATGGTAACGGGCCGGGTATTGATAATCCCAAGCTCGAAACTGGTTTTGAAATCTTGTCACATGCCCTGCTCATTACCCGTCAATTATTGGTTGGGTCATTACCTATCGAGTATCAGGTATATCCGCGGGTATCAGGTATACCCATTAGCATCAAGTTACAGGTATACTCGCAGTTATTCACCGATCCCTGCCAGTTCATTTATACATTTTTATTTTTATATATTTAAATACCTTTAAATATTAAATATGATCATCTCTATATAATTTCATGTAATACAAACTACAATAACATCTTCATTTGATTTTAACATTAAAAATAGCTACAAGTTGCTTAAACTTTCTTATCGAGATTCCAAAACAACTATAACATATAAATGTTTTAAAATTTCACATCCAAATAGTCACAACAAGTATTTTCATATCATAAGGTTTTATATTCGAAATACATATTTGATATCCAAAAAAGTTAGTTCATTTTGCTTTCTTATCCAAAAATAAAAAAACTTCGGGTATATATTTAGGTAATCGGGTATATGGTTTTGGGTAATCAGAACGATTATTACCTAATCCCATACCCGTCTCGTACCCATAACTTTTTTTAAAACTAATCTCATACCTGGCCTAATACCCATCGGGCTTCGGATACGCCCGTCTCATATGTTTGGGTTTCAGGTACACCCACCGGACTTAGGGTTTTTTTTTTTTTTTTTTTTTTTTTGTCATCCCTACCATAAAATGTGGCCAAAGGTTTATGGGACGCGCCCAAATGTATGGTTAGTTAGAATATGAAAGTTGTGAGCTAATTTTTAGTACATTAATCAGCAAACATATTAGAATTGTTGGGGGCGTACCTTGAAACATATATGTTCATTGGACATTGGACGTACTCAAATGCAGTTGAGTGTATTTGATTGATTGATTGTCATATGACATGCATACATGTGGCAAGTGTCTTGATGTTTTGGAGTGCGTCTAGACATCATGGGGCATGCACAAATGTTGCAAAGCGTGTTTGAATGTTTTTGTGCATGTCCAAACATCATAAGCCACATTATGTATTGTTTTTTAATATGCGTTAAGGTACACGCCTCGATGTATCACCCTTCATAAAAAGGAATACAAGAGGTTGCTTGCTAGACGCATCATAATTAATAATAATGTGATGTTTTTATGTAGTAGTGTGAGCGAGGGTGATAGTCGAACCAAACCAAACCACATCGAATTCCTTAGCCCACAGTTATGTTTGTAATTTCATTTTAATTGTATTGGACACATATAATAAAACATCAGTTTACATTGTTATCAAGTAATAATGTAAATGATAAGGAACTTATTGAAGTAGTTGAGGATGATTATTGTTAGCCCCATGGCCCGTTAATAATGAACTTAGTTTGTGAGGTTATTATTTTTTTAATAAAACAAAGTAATTATAATAATATGTTTATTTTTTAACATGTTCATATCATCTTTATTTAAGACTAGTTTTAGTAAACCCGTGTATTACCCGGGTTGAACAAATAAAATATTAAATATAATAAAAAATTATCAAATATAAAATGATATTTTACGATAAAATATAATTAAAACTACGTATAGTAAGAAGAATATGTAATAAAACAATTATATCAACTTTTTAAACTTTTGGTTTAAAACTTTTTTCTAAATAAAATAATAAATATTTTGTTTCAAAACAAACCGAATTAAAAAATATCATTTTTAAAAATTTTCTTATTATAAATTTCAATTTAAAATTATGTTTTGTTTATAAAAAATTAACTTTTTAAAAACACTAATTTAAAAAAGTTTGCTGTTTTGTAAAAATTTCTTATTCTATAAAAATTATTTTTAGAAATAAAATTAATAAGAAGATCTTTTTTAAATTTATTAAAAAATTATTTTTATTCTAATTAAATAATATTATTGATAATTAAGGTAATTAGTTAATAGGAAAGAGAAGCGGAATAATTTTAGTGAGTATGAATGTGGTGCCGTCACGTGTCATCCTAAGTTACTCTTTTATTAGAGTAGAAAGATTGTTCGTATGCTATCACTACAATAAAGCTTATAAATTTGGGTAAACAAGTATTTTGTTTTCAAAAGAGATTCCTTAATAGATGCCATTTACAATTATATTTATCAATTAAATTCTTTCTATAAATAAATAAATAAATCATTTTATTACATATATTTTAATAAGACTTAATTTTTTAAAAATATAGTTTAATTTCTAGCTAAATATTATTTAATTTAAAATTTTTTTAAAAGATATATAAAGAGGTTTATAGGTATTTATTAATAATAATTTATCTTTTTCTATATTACTTTTATAACTTAAATATATTTGTTATATACAATAATTTCATTAATATGTTATTTATAATATATATTAAGTTACACTTATACATAATCTATTATATAAACTTTTTTATTTCAACACAAACTTCTAACCTAGACAGTAAATAAATCATAATTGATATAAAATCAAAGAAACATCGTTTCTTGGCATAATCAAACAACAACTTAATTTGACATATAGGTCGAAAACCACACCTTAATTTTAACCTAGTTATCTTAACCATACGAATATTCCTAGTTTTGTTATGAACTTCGTTGAAAACGTCTAAGACTCTAAGCGGTACGGTTCCTGGATCGAAAACCTCAAAATGAATAATGTAAGTGTTTATAATATATCTATCATTTTTAGGTAGCGTAATCTTCTGTTCTACGTAAGACGGTTTCACAACTTAATTAAAAAAAAAAACTAAACTAGTGTGGTCTGGTTTATTTTGGAAATGTTTCCAAATATTAATCATAGTTATTGTTAGAAAAACACCGTGGAAGTGTGGAACCGTTCGGGTTGTTAGAACTTACAAGAATTAGTAATAATAAAACTTAACTAATTGGTTAAATTGGTCAAAACCCGCGTGATCATTTTGTATACACTAATATGCTTTTTGACTTTTCAACTTTCATTTGGACAATGTGTTATATTACAAAACGGACATCCAACTTTTAGGATTAGGCATGTTCTCCCCTTTGTTGTTGTTTTATATTTCCACAAATCTTTTTAAGTTTTGATTCATTATATCATGACTCAATATCAATTTTCACAACATAATGAATGTGCTAAGTCAACTAAAACATCTTTTTCTATAAAAAAAATCATACTAATAAGTTATTATCATAATACATACACCAAGACTTGAATGTACAATTAACATGATGTAAAGACGTACTAATCTAGACGTTGTAGGGGTTTACTAATAATACATTAGCTATGTGTCAAGCCATTAAGGCAATAACTATATATATTGATGACTTCAAAATGATGTATTTTCATTTCTTAATAAAGCCAAATTTGAAATTTTAGAACTTGAAATAACAAAAGAAATCATATAAAACAAAATCATATTGCATAGTAATCAATTGCATCAACTTTATATGAAAATATTAGTATCACATACAAGGCTCAAACCCTTGACATAAAAGGGAAAATCACAACTAATTCCAATGGTTTTATCATTAAACTCAAACAAGACCCGTTTTATTTATAATTTTTTAATTTGTTTAATTTGACTCTAACAGAAATAATAATAATAATAGTAATAACAATAACAATAATAATAACAATAACAATAAAAATAACAATAATATTACTCTTGTCGCTGCCTCCGCCGTCCCTCTCCATTTGAACAATAACCACACTTTATCTTTAACTAAATATACAAAATTACCACTGATGTAAAACACATTATAAATTTCCTAAATTTTATACCTTTATCTTTATCTTACATGGTTACACGTTTTATCATTTGAAAAAAAAATTACATGTCATACTATAACATTGCAGCACTACAACACACGAGTAAACCCATCAATACCCGTTAACACGTGCTAAATACGACATGCCATAAGAGAAACCACAAACTAGACATGAGCAAAAACCGGTTCGGGAACCGGTTCAGCCAAAAAAACGGTAACTGGTTTCAAAGAAAAACCGATTTGGCCCAAACTAGTCCCAAACCGACCGGTTTGCTAGCCCCACACTCAAAACTGGTTTATGGTCTGGTTTCAAAGTTAAAAACCAGTAAACCAGTAAAAAACCGGTTTATTAAAAAAAACCGGTTTCAACCGGTCCAAATCGGTTTGACAGGTTCGAGTATTCGGTGAGCCAAACCGGTTTGTAACCCGAACCAGTTTGAAAAAAACCGGTTTGACCCCATGACAAAAAAACCAGTTTGGTTTTGAACCCGAACCGATTTGCCTAAAGAAAGCAGTCTGTACACCTCCACCACAAACAAAGTCCATACAAGAAGCAAAAAGACCCAAACATGAAGGACCGTTCTTGTAAACCCCCAACATCTTCGATCCACCCCTTACCTTTAAATACCACACATTCAATTCCACCACAAACGGGCATCGGAATTCATCACCACAATCATTTGCCCCACCGATCTCATCCCTTTGTCTGTCTAGATCACCATTACTTGCATGGCACGTAAATTTCTTGCGACACAAGTCTCAGATTTATGCGTCGGAAAACAGCCTCTGACGCCGTTGCCGGCCACCGCCACCGTCGCCGACGCCGTCGCCGCACTGAAGAAGTCCGGCGACATCAACGTAAGCGTCTGGAGCTGCCACCATTCCGGTCGTACGGTCGCCGGTGACGACGTCGTTTCGTGCCGGTGTGTTGGCAAGATCTGTATGGTTGATGTGATTGTTCATCTTTGTAGAGAGGAGAATCTGTCTCGTCCGTTTGAAGCTCTTCGAAGGAGTGTTGTAGATCTGATTCCCAATGTGAAAGGCCAAATTAAGCATCTGGAAGCTAATTCGAGGTTTGATTTTGTTTCTGATGTGATTAATTAGGGTTTTGATGCAAATCGGTGGTTAGCTTCATCGGAATCTGTTTCATATGTAATTTGGATTGTTTTGATTAAAATTTGATGCAGAAATGTTGCAGGAAATCAAAATATCATATGAAATTGAATCGTATGGATGAAATGAAGAAATGAATGAATAGGATTCAATTGCCTCTCAATCTATCTCATATAGCTAAAATTTAGGAATTTTTACCATTAATGAATCTGTTCATCTTCTTTATGTTTATGCATATCATGAGTGATTGATTTTTGGTTTTTCTGTGTTTTTACCAGCTTGTTAGAGGCAATAGATTGCATACTCGAAGGGGCACATAACTTGGTTATACCAATTCAAACCACCACAACACATAATCAAAGTAAACAACACTTGATTAGCAATAATTCTCCTTTGGGTACTAATGCTACTGCAATTCATAATGGGAAAGAGTTCTGTTGGCTGACTCGAGAAGACGTTATTCGTTTCATCCTAAACTCAATCGGCGTCTTCTCCCAGACTCACACACTCACAATCGAATCACTAAACATAATCTCTACAAAAACACTAACAGTCCACTACGACGATCCTGCGTCGTCTGCACTGCCCTTGATCGCTCACTCACATCTAAACCAAACCTCTGTCGCAGTCGTTAACCAAGACGACACCTTGATAGGTGAAATCTCCCCTTTTGCCCTCTCCTGCTGTGATGAAACCATCACTGCTGCAATCACCACCCTATCGGCCGGAGAGCTCATGGCCTACCTTGACTACATTGGCCCCCCTGAGGATTTAGCCCATTTGGTTAAAATGAGGCTGCAAGAGAGAAACTTGAGTGGGATGCTGGAGTTAATGGGTGATTGTTATAACGCTTCTTCGTCCTCGTCAAGCTCAGATGAGGAGTTTGGGGCGGGGAAGAATGGTGGCATGGGGCGGAGTTATCCTGGGAGGCGGTCAGAGGCTATCGTCTGCAACCCGTGGAATACTTTGATGGCTGTGATGGTTCAGATGATTGCTCATCGCGTTAGCTACGCGTGGGTCATTAAAGAGGACTATGGTTTGGTGGGGATAGTGACATTTACAGAGATTTTGAGGCAGTTTAGGAGTGTTGCTGGTTCATCAAATGAGAAGAATACAAAGGTACAATAACAATACATATCAGTTGTCATGACAGTATAAAGTGGCTTTTATACTGCCTGTAGTTTTTGTTTTTATTTTTATTGTACTTTCATATAATTTACACATGTTGATCCAGTTTATTATATGTAATAAAACTTGGGATACGGTCTAAAAGATGGAAGATGGAAGTGAGTTGTATGAAAGGATCCTAATTTCTGGTTAGGATTGTCTTGATGATTGAGTCTAGCATTTCCTCATAGTCTTAATTTGATGCCAGTTTGATTCGAGTCGAATTAAGTCACATAAATAAAATACAATAACAATATGAAACAAGCAATAGACTAACAGATACGTGATATGTTTTTGTGATTCCACTGTCAGTTAATATGTTTATATATATTCGGTCAATTAATATTATCAATATTATTAGAGACACTAAAGATATGGAAACATAAAAAAAGAAAGAATTAAAAAGCCATGTGCGCCACTTAAATCTTAAAAAATTGTAAACACAAATTGACACACGTAAAAGAAAGTTGATTCATATGCAATTAGTAATCCTATTTTGTAAGTGAGATGTTGGTGTACCCGTGATCTCCTTCATTCAAAAGATATTCTAGTGGAGCAAACTTTTGATTAAAGATTGGAAAGAGGACGTATAATGGATTAGTTAACATCCACTTGAATATCTTTCATTAAAATTCTTTAAATTCTACATATTGTTGTTTGTGTTGGTTGATTAACAAGAGTTTATTTTCAAACATAAGATTTTAATCACAGAGAATCTATTCACCCCCTCCCACCCCCTTCTCATTTTCTACAGTTTTTTATCTCCTCACAAACATGCACGAGACACTTAAGAAAAAACTCATAAAGTTTGTTTGAATCTGAATAAAATAATAAAACGATACAGATTTAAGAAAAACAAAAAAGTAGAACATCAGATACAAATGTTACGCTAAGTATCGATTGATGGTCAATTCAGGTTTAAAACTTAGCTTAGGTATCTTTGAGACAAAAACAAAACAACTTACCTAGTGCAAAAAGGTAAGATGTAGATCAGCATCTCTTATCTAGTGTAGAACGTGGGCTTGTAACTTGTTGAGGGATGCAAGTTGCCCGCTGAAGTAAGCCCATAATAATTTAATGTTAGTTTGCCACTTTGCCCTCTAAATCAAAAACAGGTTCACTCAGTGTATAATACGCCCGAAAGCCATCGCCTCTTGCCTCACCCGAATGCCAAAAGTGATCAAAGCGGCGCTTAACGTACCATTTATTGTTTTACCCTTCTAACTTAGCTATGATTTATGATACATAAGGGTATAATAGCACACTTGTAATTTTTTTTTTTTTTCTTTCAACTTGAATACACATGTAAATTCTTTAATTATTTTTTTTTCCTTTAAATTTTAGAGCATGAAGTTATATTATATCTTTTTCTCTCTCTTTTTTTTCTCCCTAATTTTTTTCTTTTTTTCTTTAATTTAAAGGTTGGGGGACTATTTTTTTATAATTATCATTTTAATTTTTAATTTGTTTTGAAAACTTTATGTTTCAGAATATGTACTAAATATATTAACACCATATATTTTGTGGGCTAATATCTTATTGGTGTTTTTTTAATAAAAACAAAATCTATGAAAAGCTTCAAAGCTCCGCGAGCCTCTTCTTTACATGTACAAAGAAGAGAAGTTACCATTGATACCACCAGACCCCCACTCGTTTTATAGAGAAAAAGTCATCATGAATCTACAAATCAGTAGATGGCGTGTGAATTTGCGTAAAATTTTGTTTCGTGAATAAATACATACGCAAATAGAGATGTATATGGGATCAATTAAAAGATCCTTCAAGGATTCGCTCATAGTTCTTGAAGCCAATATTCAACATGCCAATAATTTATAAAAAGAATAGTTTTTGATACGACCCGACCCAATTCGTAGGGGCCCAAACAAGTCATTGCAACCCATGTTCTGATACGACCCGACCCGATTCTTTTTATAAGATTTGATTCTTTTAGTTTTATTTATTGTTTATTTAGGATAATGGGTAGAAAGTTTGTCCATGTTTTTATTTAGGATAATGGGTATAGCTTAGTTGTGATGGTCTAATTCTGTTCGAACCCATGGATTGGTGAGACTGGTGTTGGTATCATTATTTAAGAAAAGAAGAGTAAAATCATCACCTTTATTTAAAACATTATAGAAACTATCATGACTTTATAATTTAAACACCAGTTGGTGTATTCAAAATCTTGGTAGTTACATGATTAAAAGAGGGGACAAATTAAAGAGACGTAACAATTTATATTTTGCGGTTTATAAACTGTATCTCATTAAAGTTACAAGTTCATAACAGTGAATAGAGTTTGTAATTTAAACTCCAAAAATCACTCTGCTTACTGGACAAAAACCAGCGGTTGAATGCGGTTATTTTTGATGGCTGAGAAAATCTTTCATGTGTCCGTATATTTCGGATTTCACTATAAGACGCATCTTTTTCGAGTCTTCCCATAGTAAACTGCTGTATTCTCTTGCAAAATCGCAAGCTGCTTCAAACACGTCCTACAATACTCGGGCAAATTGTAGCCAAGGATTTAACAGAAATAATATTATTTTTTTTGGTTGGGTAAATATCATAGTATACAAGTTTCTAGTAGTATTTCTTACCCTTGATGGGAAATCATCAAAGAAATGAGCAGGTGTCATCTCGACCCTGTTTAGATCAGATTCCCACAGCCTAATCTGTAATTAATAATAATTAGCAATTAGTAAACGACTAAACGCCAATCAATAGCACTTGAGGAGGATGTTTATAGCTGGAAAGGGGCTTACGCTTGGATTATTGGAAATTAGTAATATTCCTTTTGTACCATAATAGTTCGGACGTTTCATATAGTTGCATTGCTTACATTTTTAGCAGAAGTTTTAAGGGTTTCCTACTTAACCAACAGTCATCGTTACTGATTAGTAATGGTATGGTCTTGGGTTCACCAGAATCTTGTATTCTGTTACTAAAGAATGGCATTTTAGACTTTTAGTTAATGGTCAGATACTTGTACGACAACAAACATTGGTTCAAATGTGGTTAGGCATTATAGCCTTATAGTTTGATGAACACGTGTTGTCTACTAGAACCGACAAACATTAATGTTGTGAGCATCTTGCAATTGCAACAAATGAGTAAAAAGTTAACACAGAAAACCACAAAGTAATAATTTCCAATTTGGAACATCCTATAGTATTAGAATTAGAGAAGATGGGGGGACCTGATCCGTGACATTTTCTGGAACAGATGGCACTCTTTCTGCAACACGAGGATGAGCATTCTGCTGAAGAAATGAAACTATCTGCATATCCGGAATAAAGAAAGATTACTTGTACAGAATGATACATTTGGGTAAAACGGTAAATTGCTATTTAACTGTAAGGCTTAACCAATGGAATTGTGACATGTGTGCAGATTCAGTTAACTTGTGACATTTTTGCCAAGCTAATATCAACGGATAAGGGCACTGCATACTCTCATGTTTCTAAACAGGATTTCAAGCAAGTTTGCTTCTTTTGTGTTATCATCTTCTACTTGGAAAAATCTTGCAAATTTCGCTCAGATTGTAGTTTAAGATAATAACCACACAGAAAGCATAAACAGATAATGTAAATCTTTATCAGACAGTTTCGCATACAAAGCAGGTAACTCGTGTGGTTCATTGATGCCAAGACCGATCACCCATGATTGTTTTTTCAGTAATTGACAGTATTGTAAAGCATAAAAGAAGCAACAAGAATTGTGCAGAATAAAGAGGAAGATCCTATTTGTATTATTGGTGCCATATATATCCTGAGAAAAATATAAAAAGGAAAGGACAAAAGATATATAAAAGCACACACACACACGCACTTATAGATAATACTTGCCTGTTCTGCTGTAATGCCATTTGAAAAGGCTTTGTACAGGTTCTCTTTTGTAATAGATCCAACAATAAGGTTAGGAAGTTGATATTCTACCCTGCATGAAAGTGAAACTAAGCGCGCAGAGAGAGAGAGAGAGAGAGAGGGGAAACACTACTAGATACTACTGCTAACTGCCCATTATACTTTTAAGAACATTATAAGATGAATCATTAAAAAAGTTAATACTTGATGTCTGGGATACGTAAGTTTAGTGATCTGAAATAAAATTTAAGCTTATTGTCCACTATATGCATACTCAAAACACATAGCCCACAAATGCTCAATGGTTGCTCAGTGCTAGTCACATTTGTCCAACTGTAATATGTAATTACAACAGGTTTGACATTGTAGTATTGTACAACCCTAGAAGCACCTAGATGTAGCAATAATGTGTAATGATGATTTAGGAAACATCAGAATATGTACTTACACAAACAAAATGATAGCAGAGCTACCCAAACAGGTCAAAATGTCAAATGGTGATTATATTGCAAAAACTTGGGTGATAGTATTAACTATTAAGATTGCTAATAATTATCAGACATTGCTCAAAACTGAAAATATGTATATAATTGTCAATAATTATGTTTAATTGAAAATCGATGTACAGTTTAATAGGAGAAATTATAGCTACTAGGCTTAACTATATAAAGGTTGACTCTCTTCTAGCTATAAGCATTGGTTGTAAAGCTTTGCATGCCTTAGGACGTGTTCCTAAAAATAGTGGCCTACTAGCCTTTTATCATTTAGGCTTTGTATAAGTTACCAGAAAAAAATGAATCTTTTTGGCAAATAGAAAATGCAGAAAACATAAAGAAATAGAGTCACAGGTACCTTGCAAAGAGTTTTAAGATTTCACAATGTAACTTAGAGGTGGAGTAGGCATATAGCCTGAAGTTCGTTTCCACAACAACATATCCCTGGAGCAGAGCATAAAGTTAGCAGGCTAATATCTTAATTCATTCCAACATTGTCACAAAAATACAAGTCACTTTAAGGTACAACCAAAGTAGTCAACCAGGCTAAGGAAACCAATATATAAATCAATGCAACCAAAAAGCTAGTCAAGTTACTGATCTTTCAGATAATATGACATTCAGCAGGGGTATTTTGTGTCTGTCTTTATTCATCCATACAGAGACATTAAAAATTTCAAGTTTATTTCAGAAGTTCTCTTAATAGCCTTTTTTTTTTCTAAAGAGTTTCATAATGTAATTGTATATTGGCATTAGTGAAGTTTCATGTCTGTGTTCAATTTTTAACCATCTCCAGTATTATATTTTTATCCATATTTGAGAAATTTTCCACACAAATTTTTTATTATTTCTGATTTACTTCAGTTATGTTTTGTTTAATCACCATAACTCTCAATAGGATGTAACACAGGTTAGTGCCTATTCATTAGCTTCAAGATTTCTTCATGACATGGTTGCCTGGTTGGACAAAGTGTGCAACATGAAATGAAAAGATTGAAAAGAAAGACACCATGTAAATTTTCCATGTTTTTCCTTGAATACATTTAGATGAACTGAAATAATTTGCAGACCTACAAACCAAGATCTTCAGAATAAAGAGAGCTAAATCTTTAATATTTTTTTGTTCAAGGCTAAAAAGAGATCTTCAGAATGCATTTGATTTCCCTTCTCGAAAAAGCAGTATTAAGGTGTTATATCAGACTACCTCAACTTTGTTAAACTTTACAAACAAGTGTTGTCTGGATAAAGAAGTCTTCACGGAATAGAGTCTATCCAAAATAAGTGGTAAATGAAAATTTACTTATTGTTAGTGTTGAATGAGATCTCTTTGGGAATACATAATCATACAAAATCAAGAGGTATTGTGAAAGCTGAAAATACTAGAACTTCATGTGGAAAACAAATAACAAACTCCCCAGCCACTTATAGAATAAGCCTCTCAGCCCATTACATTAAGTCACAAAAATCATCACTAATTGCAACTAGAAAAGTGACTAGAAACAAAAAAGACGACTCCTATTATGACATTTGAGAAACAGATTAATACTGCCTCATGTGTGTATGGTCTAGGTATTTGAATGAATTCATCAGATTGTATAAGTTTTGGGGTAAATTACCTGTTTCCTTGATGATGCATCTGACAGGCTAATAGAGAGGTTGGTAGCCAGTTTAGTAGGAATGAACCAACTATCTTTCCTCCCCTAGAGAAACAGAAGTATCAAGATACTCAAGAGGTCATAATGCGTACAAAATATGGTAGAAAGAACATAACATATACCTGCTGGAGTTTAATGAGCCCTAAATCTGCAAGGTCCTTAACAGTTGTCCGTTGTATATCATCTAAAGTGTTCATATTATATGCCTATGCACAAGTTGTAGATATGAACTCATCAGTAAATATGGAGCATTCATCAGAGTGTTGAAACATAAAGAATTCATATTTTATATATGTAGAAGATCTGATACCTCGCCAGTAACATGAAAGCTAAGTTCAAGCAGAAATGAGATAAGATCTGCTGAATCCACACCTCTATCCTGTTCATAAAAAGTTCAAGAAAGACTCCTACTATAAGGGAGTAGTATTAAGAGATAACAGAAAAATTTGATGCCAAAAAAACAACTACTGGTGCAGAGAAATGCAACACGTATGACGAGATGAGCAGCTATGGGTGAGAGGTAACAACAGACAAGTGATGATGATCATCAATATATTTCTATTATATGGTAAAATCATCAAAGAACACCAAAAGACAACTGATTTATTTGAGAAATTGGGTCAACCAAGTTATCCAATATGATAGGAAGTCTCAGGAATAAATACCTCAGAGTTACTGATATACTCTCTGATGATATACCAGAGTTGTGCATTGGTATCCATTAGCTGTAAGGAAAACAAATGATAATCAAATTTATGAAAATACAGAATATATACCATTTCAGCAACATATTTATCATACCAGAAACTGAAAACCACTTTCAGTAAGCCTAGGACCTTCTTTGTCTCTGTAGAAATGTGAATCGATCTTAATATGTCAAGAACCATAGTGTCTAAGATAAAATCAGTATTCCCGAATAGCAAATAACTGTAAAAACACCTTTGACTTAAAAGGCCTCGTTGGAAGACTTTCATCATAGAAGGGCTGATGCTTTTTGTTGTAACCTCAGCTTCCGCAGAGTTTATGAGATGCAGCAAGAAACACTAGATTGCCACAATAGCAAGTCATGAATGAGAATAAACCGGAGCTGCAAAAATGATTAAAGGTAGAAACCAGAATATACTGTTCACAAACTCGGTGGTAAAGTTTTGAAGAAGTAGGAATCAACTACTTAACTTAAAGAAAGTAACATAAACATGATATGTAAGAAATTGTGGCTATATTTTATACCTCCCATTGTTGAGCTGCATAGATGTCTAGATCCTCCAAGCTTGGGAGTCTTACTGTTACATTTGCAGCCATAGGTTCTCTTGGTAATACACCACTAGAAAAGCCAGCTCAAAGGTCACAAAAGATTGGAGTTTTTAGATGTATGCATAACAACAATTTTTGGTTCAGAAATAACATAAACAATCAACATTACCATAATCGAGATCAACAGTTACAAGTAACAAAAATGGAGAATCAGCAAGTAGGAAGAAGCCACAACAGGCAAATGAGAACCATCAATGAGGAATTATAACTTACCCATTAATAATATGCTCCCGGAGGTTCATCTGAAACATCGGGTTTAACAAGTAAGTGGTCTCTTTTTTCCTGCAGACAAAATTCAGACCATTAGAAACAGTATACTAAATTCATAGGGAAGAGACTTTCTAATAATCGTGTATTCTCAACAACTCAAATCCACTAAGAACTATATAGGAAAGCTACTTCAAACCATTATTTTTCTAGTTTTGCCATGTGGAACATGCTTCCTTTTTAATTAGTCCTTTTAAAAGGCTAGCAAATGTTAGATGGTAAGTGAACATGCCACTATGCAACCCAAAAATATCCATGCAGATAATGTTATGTATAGACATACAGATGAAAGTTTCCATGATTAGTTGATCTATGAAACTGCTGTGTGCTTTGCTAATTAAGCCTGATTTGATGCATAAGAGGTCAGGATTGTCTAAATAAACAAGAATGGGTTAAACCATTGTCAAGCTTCAAGCTTTGAGGAATGCAAGTAAAGAAGGTACACCTATCTTATACGCTGCTTCTGCCAAAGAGTATCTAAGAATCTAATGTATCATCAAAGCTAAACTAAACATGTGAAGGGAACTCTGTTTCAATAACTAAAAAAAATCAAACACATGTACCTATCGGCAAATTCTGTAAATACTCTCAACTGAATGAGTCTATCAATAGCAACTCTATGCTTTGAAGCACCATCAGCAAGAACCCACTCTTGCAATGAACTGGCTGTCACAGGAACATCTATATACAACAACTGGAGAACATACTTCTTGGCCAGTGGTGGCAAAGACCTGAGCAACAAACAATGATCATTACAAACAAACTCATGAGTATCCAAAGTCTCAACCAATTTACAATATGCTTCAACTTAAAAGCACGATGCACTTCAGCTTTTATTTTTCAATTTCTCTGGTGATTATCAAAAATCAAATCAAAACAGAACATATAGTGGCAATGATCAAGTATCAAGAATACATTAACAATATAGAGGTAAGATGATTTAGAGAGATAACCTTAGAATAGCTTCGCAAATGAAGGCATTCTCGTATAGCTTGTCGAGCTTCATGGCAGGTAATGATGCTACCATGTCCATGAAATTCTTCGCGATGATCCTCACTTGCGGCATCTTGATCAATCTTTTACGATCGTTGGCTAATTTCACAGTGCCAGTTGATTATTATAGGATCAATCTGTGATTCAATTTTAAAATTAGGGTTTGTGAGTTTGGGAGTGACGTTTTTTTAATGTTGCAGAAGGCTTACGCATTATAGACCCCCATGATGTCATATAACCAGAATTTTTTTCTTTTTTTTTTTACCGTCAAGATCAATGAGATGTTATTTCGACATTCACCTCGAATCTAATCTCACATGTTTTAAAACCGTCTTTTGAGGTTGTTTTAAACGGTTGTTAAACAGTTGTTTGAAGGTGAAAACTTGCGTCATAGCACTCTTACTTTTTAAGTTTTTAAACAATCATTTGAGTGTTCGTCAAATTTAGAGGTGGGGTGGCATATGTGTCATGTGAAGTGGTGTAAAAATAGTATAACTTTTTTTCTTTTCTTAATATAAGATGCTAAAAGTAAACCGTTTTATTCTAATAAAAGATGATTTGGTATGTTTTTATTCAAATAAAGATGTTCATTGTCATTGTGTAGATTTGGACATATTGTCAAATACGTTTTCATTTTTAGCAATACACAATAAACACAAGAAACAAGGAAAATCATATGTAGACAATTTTTTAGGAGGACAATGTTGCAACCTTCGGTTAAAAACTAATCTCACTTGACTTGCTTTGATTATCATAATATTATATATACTTACATTTGAAACTAACGTGAACAGTGAAATACTGTATAATATGCATAAGGTACAACATAGTATTGCTTTATTTCATTTCTAAGGCCATCCTTCCTCCACTTCTTCACCCCCAACACACAAGTTTATCCTTATCACCGCAACCATTTGAAACCACATCTTCACATCAAGTTTGAGTTGAAGAGGAGAATCAGAGAAAGAGAGAGAGAGGATAGGAAGAATTAGGTGGTGGACTTTTGGTTTCCTTCTAAAAGAAGGAAAGATATAGAGATAGATGGTTCCGATTTGGGTTTGCTTAACACCGTTAAGCTTTAACACCGTTAAGCTTTAACACCGTTAAGCTCCCCTTAGTTCTTCACCTCTATTTCAGACAAATATGGTGTTGTTTCAAACCTGATGATGATGACGATGATGAAAGGCTAGACACGGTACTTATGTTTTCACTTCTTAAAGTTCTTCATTAATTGGATCATTAAAGTATGTGTATGTGTGTGCGATTGTGTTATTTCACCTTTCTTTTAGCTATGACCAAGAACTAATTGAAGCTTTGCTTTTGGAACATAATGCTATTAAATTCTTTAGTCTCAATTAGAATGGATAATTGATTACGAATTTTAGTTTTTATTATTTGAATCTGTAATCTTGATTTAGGAATTGTATAAAGTGGATTCTCAAACACTTTAGATTGAAAACGTTTGAAAAAAAGAAAGCTAACATCATAGAAGTTGATTTCATCTTTACCTAGTGGCTCCATAACAAAACAGCAAAACCTACCAACAAAGTGCAAACACTCACAAGATCTCATTTGATTGTAGAATTTCGAACCAAATAATAGGGCATGATCGAATATGTAATTCAATCAAAAACAAAAGAACACAAACATTACAACAACCTACTGAAGTTACGTGTAATGTATTGGCGTTAGCTGTTCTTCTTCAATTGGTTTTGTTGAAGCTGTCGATTTATTAAACGTCAATATTGCAGGTGAGTTTTGTTCGGCGCTCTGTCGTCTCACTCGGAGTATGACTAAAGTTTATCTCTATACACCGGAAACAACTAAATATGATGGGTGTGGGGCGGGGAAAACTAACCGTTCATTGCGCTCATGGGTTGATTTATAGTACAGTTATTTGATTTTTAAATTAAGATAGATGTTTTTGAATCATGATATTTCCTTCTCTTCATCATGGTTTTAGAGGCTTTGTTTACAATCCAAAGGTTAAAACTCAACTTTGCATTAATATTTTTTTATTTTCTTGGCATGGCCTTCAGCCCTTTTACTCATAAATAGTTTAAAAATGATTGCATTTTTATCTCTATCAGGTCATATGTGAAGTGGATCGGAATGTTTCAAAACTTGAATAAGGCTTATAGTGCTAAGTTTGTATGTATATGGTATTTAATTATAATTTATATTTTATGTAACGTCATCTTAATTTCTTAAATAAATATTACAGGTCGCTCATGGCTATTAAAGGAAATCCACGGGACCATAAAACTAAAAGATCATAAGTGGTTTTGGTAAGGGAAAATATCCTTGATCAAGAAATGCAATGAAATGAAAAAGTCCCATAACTTACATTGCATCATAAATTTCTTCCTCCTCAACATCGATAAAGTAATGTCAATTGTTATGTGCATTTGTTCGCTTTGATCGAAACATTTCTTATGTTGTATTTTTGTCAACTGATCGCCACCTCGGCGCAAAGCGCGGGTCCGCAAAGTTTTTTTCTCTTAAAATTTGTTGTAATTACAAACTGTTGAGTGTTTGATACATGATTAAAGGTTGTGTGAATAGCTTCATCATATGTTCTTATTTTTTTCTCTATTTATGCTTATGCTATTTCTTGCCTTTATTTTGGATAGATTGAGACTTGTGAATTCAAAAACGTGCCACTTTCTATTCAATTTTCATTAGATAATCACTCTCTTTTTCATAATTTAGTAGTGCAAAGATCGTTATTAGATCATCTTATTCTTTATTATGTTTTTCTTTCTGAAATGGTTTGTATTCTTATATTAAAGCCCATCTACAAGCTATGTTTATTGACTTTTGTCACGCAAAAAAAAAAAGAGGACAGAGGTGATGGTTGCTACTTAAGGTACAATAATGATCATTAAATAAATTTAACTTTTGAAATTATGTATTGCATAATTGAGTTATAGTTATGGTCATTTTAGACCTCATATCAGAAAAAAAAAGTTTTAGGTTTTAGATTAATATTTACTAGCTAGAAGTTTTAGGTTCTAGATTAGTATTAGCATCTAGGACTAATCGATAATAGATCAGGTTACCCCTACACAATGCGAGGGTAATCTCACTAGTTATAACTATTTACATTTGAAACTTACGTTAATAGTAGTTTACTACCCTCTTTGCACAATGTACCACTAGCAAAAACCTTTACATTACAGGAGGTGGAGAGCCTCTCTGCATACGCACGTCTTCACCATCACCTATGCTTCAGAGTTAGGGTAAACACTTTCAACACCATATCACGCAAGATCTGCTGGTTTCTCTATTCGTGCACCATATCATTTTTTACGCACGTCTTCATTCGTCTTACTTATATGGGGTTCACGTACAGGATGATGTGTTTGTTCATCTTCTTCAGACATAGTAAGTATTCGTCTCTCATCATCTTCCCCTTTGCATTTCTCTATAGGAACGGGGATCAAATTGGCAATCAATTCAAGGTTTCTTGTAACCTTTTTCTCCTAAAATAACTTTCTTTTTGAATTGTTTTTGCCCTAGAAAAGAATTTTGTTAATTTTTTTTTTGATGATCACTACAATTTGTTGAGCAGGCTAATTGAACACTTAGGTTTTGGAGTCTTTTTACACATCATTATTTGATTGTTGTTTGTTTTTGATAATTGCATTTCTATATTTTTGTTTCGTGAACACCTTTGGTATGATTGCGTTGTAGATTAGGTTTTATATGCCTTATGTTGTTAACATAATCTTTTTAATTTCTTTTTCTTGGTGCACTTTGCATTGCAGGTCTACCATTAGTGTTGTTTGATGTTAAAGTAAGGTAAATTCCCTGCTTTAGCCTTTTACATTGTTGTTTAATATATGTGCTTGTGCTATAATGTATGTTGTTTGTGTTTTTATATGTGCCCCCACATGCTTTTCCATCCTCATTGGATATGTCTTATGTGTGGAATTTCAAAAAGATATTACTTTTTGAGGTTTTCATATACTGTAGGTGTTTTTTTAGTTCTCTTAAAAAATCATAGGTTTATAATTTATTTACAAAATCATGGTTTATGTTCCTGAACCCTATGTTAAAAAAAGGAGTGACAATGTGGATTTCTTTTACCATACACAATCAACCTTGTTAAAAAGTTCTGACCTGTTTGTTTGCCCTGTTAGCCCGTTTACCCTCAACCCTAACCAGTTTGTTTCTTGCCATGTTAATTTCGTGCTGAGAAATGTCGCCCCTAATTAACTAGCTATCATAATTATAATATGCTTATCCATACCATATTACAATCTGACATTTACGACTTTAAGTCGCTATAATCAGTTTCAAAATGCATTTTCAAACACCCCACTGGTATATAAACATGAGCATATAACTAAACTTCCTGTGAAACTTCAAAATTCTCATGGGACTAAGAGCTTGATTTGTATCAATGCTACTATGTAGAATGCAAATTTTTAAAGTGCTGCTAACACCACTCAAAGCTGCTCCAATGCATGATAGGTTGGAAGGCATACTAATATGCTCTTCTCGGTACCAGGTTCATTTGCTTTCATGATTTTGTGATGTGGGCATGCTTTAATTTGCTTATTTCTTATAACCTTTTTTTTAATTCTTTATGTTTTATTGTGACCATTGTTTTTTGTGTTTATGTAATATGTTTATTTTTGCTGATATGTTATGCTAACTTATATGACAGGTCAATAAATAATCTTAAGCTTTAGAATTGTATTTTGTAATTTTAAGTTAAAGTTATGGTAATATTGGACGCTGTAATTTTTACATTACCTTGTGTTGCTGGTCTAATATTTTAATCTTTTTTCCTTTGTGCGTTTTGCGCTGTAGGTAGGCTGTTCGGATCGTTTGCTATTAGGGTACGTTAAATTCTCAGCTTTGGCCTGTTACATTATTGTTTAACATGTGTGACTAACAAATACTCATTCAGGGTTTGTAGATTATGTATATAGCAACTTAGTGGATGTAAGAAACTAGCTATAAGCACAAATGCTATGACTAACAACATCTGATGATGCATATATGGCCTCTTTTGGTGATGTAATATACATGACTTTTAGTATTCCAACCCTTTTAGCATGTGATGCATATGCCCGCTTCTTATGATGTAATATATTACTTTTACTTATGGCAGTTAAAAATGTATTCGTCCTCCTTATGTCATTATGCGTTCGTGTTGTTCTCTTTGTTGGTCTACATTCGCATGTACTTTTTGTGTTTTTGAAGCTTAATTTCCCGTCAGGTACAACATATGTGGCCTTTCATCTGATTTCTTTTTACTGGTTATATGGTTAAATTTTAAGCAAGTTGTTGTTTAGGTGGTAAGGTTTTGTATTATCATTTGTATTTTTTCCTATGACTCAGGTTTTCATTTAAGGTGATTTTCTTTCGTCAGCTATTGATATTAGATGTAGATTTATGTTTGTACTTTTGGTGTATTTTGAGCTTATGTGTTATTTGTTATGATGATTTTGTGATTTGCGTTCGCTTTTATTATAACCTTTTTAAAGTTTTGTGTTTTAGTTGTGGCTATTATTTGTTTGGGTTTCTGTAATGCCTTTATTCTTGCTTGAATGTTATGCTAGCATATATGCATCTTATTAAATTATTTAAACTTTTGCTATTGTATTTTACATGGTTGAGTTAAAGTTATGGTATTTTCGGACCTAAGAACAAAAAACTAGTTTTAGGTTTCACATTAGCAATACCAGCAACAAGTAGATAATAATAAATAGGTTACCCCGATGCAACGCGAGAGTAACCTCACTAGGTTTGAACAATTTTCAATTGATCTATTTTTGATAAACAAAACAAATAGAAAAAGCAGGGGTGTGCAAGAAACCATAATAACTGAACCGTAATTAAAATAACCGACGAAACCTAACCGAAAAAACCGAAACCGATAAGAAACCGACGGTTTGGTTTGATGGTTTTTTAAAAACCGATCTTTTTCGGTTTGGTTTCGGTTTTGCCTGCAACAAAAACTGAAAAAACCGAACTGAAACCATACAAACCGAACTTGTAAATTTAGAGGTGTATTCATACAGTTATAAACATTATTAGCCTATTAGTTACCTATTTAACTTATATTATCTAAAAAAAGTTAAATATTTAGGTTTCAAAAATAATTTTTAAACTTCTTTGTTTGAATTGATAGATTAAAACGTATTATTGAATTTTTTATTATTGTATTTTATAAATTGCAATTCATTTTAATGTCAAATAATTTATAAGAATATGTGGATTATATTTAAATATCAATAAAATGATGTAACCTCAAAGTTTTTAGTTTAAATTCAGTAGTTTGGACCAATTTTTTCTTTAAAAACTTGAAGCCCAAATGGGAAAACAGAAAAAACCTAAGCCAAACCGAAACCGAAGTGAAAACCGAACACCTAAAACCGAAAAAAGCGAAACCGAACGATTTTTAAAACCTAGAAACCAAAATTTCAATTTTTGGTTTCGATTTTAAGCTAAAACCAAACCAAACCGATCATGCACACCCCCAAGAAAATGTAAGGTTCATGACACGCTGACTCTTGAAAAACTTTTATTGTCTCTTACATTTAGGAAAATTTAAGCACTTCACTCCCTAAGATTTTAACGCATCTTTTACACATTCAGAACCATAAATACTTTTCGTATTCTTGAGTGATTATATCAATCCAATCCTATCCTCAATATGTAAGAGAGCAAGAGAACGTGACAAAGAGTGTTTGTCGAACTACACACTCACTCATACTATGGAGAGATTACAAGAGTTTTGAAATGTGAGCAATACTCATTTTAGTGAAAGGAAAAATATCACAGAATAATAATTAAGTTTCAAAAGTGTTTCAATTTAGTCACTTATGTATATTTTTCCCAAAATGGACCATCAAACCATCAAATCGAGTCGTCACGAATTTTCTTATGTCAACAAAGTAATGAAGGAGAAGACGTGAAGGTTGGATTTTTAATATATGAAATTATATTAAAAAAAATGTTAATTATATTAAAAAATAAAAAAAGTACCTAAAATTCTTGCCATCATTCCACATTAGCATCAAAACAAAGAGAAAACTATTTCCTAATTGAAACAAAAAGAAAAACATGTTAAAACTTATAATTTAAATAAAACATGAAAGCCGAGTGACCTAATTGAAACATTTTTTAAACTTAAGTTACCTAATTAAAACACTTTTAAAAAATTAATGATTATTTTACAAAGTTATCTCTTAGTGAAATGTTGTTAGAGTTGATCACCCTTCATTTAGTGAGAAATTGAAGGAGGTGATCAGTACCCATATTAATGAGAAATTTTAGGGGTCATAACTACTTGCTTAATGAGATGTTTAAGGACCAAAGTCACCAGATCAAAATCATTATCATTATCATTCTCATCATTATATTTCTTAATAGTATATATACAACAAAAAATGGTTGTATAATATCAACTATCATGACCATTGTTTGGACAATACTCATCTGGCATAAATTTTCCTAGCTTGTAAATGATTTCTCTAAGCAGGGAATGAAAAAACTAATGCCTTTCATATTGATCTACAAATCTTTTTAGTTTCGGCTCGTCCCGACAACTTTTCTGTGCCGCCTTGATCCGAATCTTCTGCGGCGTCTTGCTGATGGGATTTTTGTGGGATTACTTACAACATGTTCCACTGATGTTTCTAAAGCTGAAATTTTTGGTGTTTCATCAATTGGAACGGAGGGTGGCGGCACAAAAACAGCAGGTGGGTTGGGAAGTGGGAGCAGTGGTGGCGGCAGCAGTGGTGGTGGTGGGGGCGGCCAATGCTCGAGGATATCTCGATGGTATCCCTGAGAGAGAGTGAGAGAAACCAACAGGATCAGCATTATCAGAAAGAAAGTTGCATTATTTTGAAGGGAGATCATAAAGTTAGCACAGTGTTGACATTTGAGGTCAACAGAAGTATTCCTTAGAGCAAAATTAGATCCAAGTATTAAGAATCTTGAGAAAAACTCAATAACCATCTTGAAACTTTTGTATAACTTCCAATATTATAACATCTAATACTAAGTTTGAAGCTAATCCTGGTTAAAATCGCATAAAGAAAACAGTTGTTTTGACTCTGAAAGTCAAAGTGTATCAAGATGGAAGGATTTTTATTACCTGAACTACAAAGTTTCGCCTTTGGCAGTCCCAAAACATATGAATGGTCCAATTCGTCTTAGCTGTGATCTTATCCCTCACTGTTGAGAAACTTAGTTGATCTCTTGAAGTAAACCGGTCAACTTCATTGAACCAAAGACAAGTAAAAAGGTTTGAGATAGGAATGTGCTCTCTTATCACCGCACATCCTTCAGGAACATCTGCATGATTGAATGTGTGTTTGCAAAGTGATTATATGATATCGGATAATGTTAATCGAATAATTAGTTGTAATCAAAGAGCAGTAAAACGTAATGTTTGGATGTGCTTATGTTGTTTGTTGTAATCACAACGGGTATACATAAAAACTTAGTAAAAATGTAAAATTTTTAAAAATATAATAGAAGGGTGTATTTATGTACCACTTCTGATAGGAAGTTTCGCCTCTGAATATGGGGTTAAACCCTCAGCTTTATAAAAGTTGATCTGGAAGTCGATAGAGGCATTGCCATACTTGGAAGCTGCTTTATTAGCTTCGGCTTCTACAAACACATCAAACCGCTTGTAGTGTCTAGATATTGCAAAACTAGCATTCTTCCTCCATAAGAACCTGAAATTATACAATAGCGACTTTCTTTTTTCAGCACCATATAAGGTTAAGAACTCATGGATCCTCTACTGTTTGGAGATTATATTTTGTATTTGACCGCACCCTTAGATGAACCAAATAAGTTTAATGTAGCTAAGTGACTAAAACATCCTTGGAAAGTGCATTTCAGATTCATATAGAAAGAAATCTCGTGATTTAAATAAAAGCAATATATTTGCAATACTTTCGAAGGTCTTCCATAAAAGGAAACGTCGCAAATCTTGCAGGCTATAAAATGTACTTCATTAGTGATAGATACGCATGAAGTGTACATAAAATAGAAATCTACTCGGGTTTCATAGTAATGCAACTCTAAGTTACACTCGATGTGCGAGCAAGGAGCGTAGGCAAGCCCATCCTTATCAGGATCCGTTTTGACCCAAAAAATGATATCATTTCTAAAATGGTTTGTTTTGCCCGACACGTTTGACCCATTACCTGACCTGATTGTTTTCCTAGGCTTAGCTTAAACTTTTAGATCAGATGTACACAGGAACTCAATCTTACATAAGAAGAGCACATATTAATAATGCATCAAAAGATGATACCTTTCAAGAATTTGGTAAGGATCCACAACAAGCTCGAGTTTCCCATCCACCCATAGGGAATAACGAGCGTTTGGGAAAAGCCTATGTAACAGAAGCTTTGGAACCTGCAAATTTGTAACTTCATCAGGAACATTATCTTTGTTGAGAAAAACTAGAGGTGCCAAGATACCATTGGTTGGGTAACGGGTCAAAACGAGTTCGGGTTGAAACATGCAAATACTTTACCTTCCCATTGCGTCTTGGATCGGTATACGGTAAGTTGTGAACAACAACAATTCTCCATAAACCAATCCTTTTGCTATCATCAAGGTTACTTGAATTTCTTAAAAAACTAGCTGTTTCTTCATCTACAAACATGAAAAAGCAAACATTTTTCTTTGCGGTTTCACTGATGTTTTTGGGCTGTTGAATCAAATCATAAGCGCCTGCCAAACACCATCATTTAAAATAAATCAAGGTTTTAAAAGAAGGAAAGCTTGAGCAGAGTGTTTTAATATGATACCAAATATGGCTGAGGCAACCACCACTCCCTGACACTGATCCATCTCAAAAAGATCCGAATCATCAATATCAAATTTTGTATTGCGCCCCGGCTTATCTCCTCTAACAAATCTAGTTGCATAGTTATGCATCAACAAAAGAAAATTTAACAAAAATAAACAAACCCTCTTTCAACAAAGCTAGAGGTAGCAATATCAACCCATTTAGCTCTAACTTGTCAAGGGTAAAATAATATAATCAGTAAAACAGAGTTACAGAAACCAGTCAAATGGATCTATAGGTGCCCAGAGTGTATTTTTAGCAAGTAAAAGGTCCTTAAGTATTTTATCTAGAACAATTAGATCATTACTGAAATCATAAAGTCAATGTAATCATATTTGACAGATAAACTATCTATAAAAAAATACAATTTGGACAAATGGTGTTACGGGTCAACCCAAATCAGCCCATATCAACAAATTACTTGTTTTGACATGGAAGTGTGACCTGCCCATTATTTCACCACTAAGGCTATAACAAATGGTATTATCGAGTTTTGTGGAAAATCATACCCGCAATGGACAGACATTGACTCTTTTATGTCATAAGATTCAAGTCTTTGCTTCAAAGAAGGATATCCACCGAATTCTGAACCTCCAAACTCACTTTTGGTGAGATTTTCTTCATGAATGTATGTCAAATTTTTGAGGACTGGAGAAAATGACGGGGCCTTTGGCATTAATGCAATAGCTTCTTCCACAGGAAGGTAACACACAGGACATGCTGGCAAGCAGAAAATATATCTAACTATTTTAAATAAAAAGAAACCAAAAGTCCAAATGCATTGTGAAATTATGATAACTTACGACGCGGGCCTGTTCTTTTCTTGTCTGCAGGTGGTGGCGGCATTGTAAAGGTTTCACAAGGATGACCATGAGGAAGGGTGTAACCAGTGAAATAAACAGGTGGTGGTGGCGGTGGGACGGTTGTCATTGTTTTGTCATCATTCAAAGTGATCTTCATTTCATTATTCGCTAATGAAGAATTTGTAGCTATTACTGCGTCGTCATCAACACTTATTGGCGAAATTGTTGTGATGGAGTTGTTCTTGAAATCCAAGCTTTGGACATTGTGAACTTCTTGTGTAACTTCACCTGCAAATACCCTCAAACATGAACTCTTAACAGATCAAATTCAACTATAATCTAACAAAATGAAGCAAAGAATCATTAAGATAACAAAAACCCAATATCAGGATAAGCTAAAGATCCACCACAATGTAGTAAATTTTGCTAAAATTGGAGTGTGGGTGGGTTGATAGCGACTAACAACGTAAATTGAGCTAAAAGTGCACAAAACGTAGCACAATACACAATGACCCACAAACCATATTGAGCTAAAAATCAATCAAAAATTAGTAAATTTGATAAACTACTAAAGAAAAGGATACCAAATGGAGGTAAAATTGCACAAAATGCAGCCAAATTAAAGATCCACATAAGAAATTGAGCTCAAATTCAATCAAGATGCAGCAAATTGAAGAATGAGATCAGTATAACCAATACAGATGGAATCAAATTGAGCTAAAATCAAACAGATTGAAGTAAAAATCGACTGATTTAAGGAGAATGAAACCAAACCTTTGCCAACGTAAAGAACCCACAGCATAGCTGCAATTGAAACAAGACACAAGAACATCATTCCAACTTTCTTTCTGTGCACAAATTTAAAGATCCACATGAACATATTCTCCTTCTCCTTATTAACAAACATCTTCGAAGCTTTCCTTGAAGCAATAGGCGGTGTTGACTGATTAAGCTTTTGCTGCAAGAACACTCCACCATTCTGAATCTGCTGCTGATGTTGCAATAAAGATCCATAGCTTGATGATCTTTGACCCAATGACCCACTAGTCATTGTTGTCTTTCTTCAAAATCGTCAGCTTCCTCTTTCATCTCATTCACACAATGCCCACAAAAGATTGAAGCTGCAGACACCATTATTATTATGTTATAATCTTGTTGCTTCAATCAACGGAGACGTAAGAAAGCAGGAATCTTTACCTCATTAGCAGCCTTAATTATTATTGGGTTCTGCAGATCTGGATCGTTTTCTTGAGTTCTTGATTGATTATGACAAAAACCCCTTAAATGATTTTGATAATGCGTTAGGCGACTGAAAATTGAATTGGGGTTTTGTTGTCGAATCAGCTGTGGGGCTCTGTTTTGGGGAGACGATGAAGAAGGAGAATAAGACGAAGATTTAGAGAGTATTTATCAGCTCCAGCTGCACTGTTATTTTCGGTTGAAAAAAGATCCTTTTCAAGATGTTTATAGTAAATCCACGTTACCTTTTCACCGTATCATTTAACTAGCTATGGGATAGTTGAATAAAAAATATTAAATATAATAAAAATTTATTAATATAAATTGATATTCAAAAATAAGATATAATTGAAATCTTTTTTATAATAAATAAAAAAATTTATTTCAAAACAAACGTTTTAAAAAATGTGATACTTAAAAACTTTCTTATTGTAACTCTAAATTTTAATTATTTTTTGTTTATAAAAAATTTACTTTTTAAAAACACCAATTATAAAATGTTTTGTATTTTTAAAAAAGTTTGATGTTCTAAAAAATTTTCTAATTTTATAAAAAATTATTTTCTTAGAAATAGCATTAGTAAAAAGATATATTTCTTAATTTATTAACAAACTATTTTAATCTAAAAAATAAATAATATTATTAGTAATTAATATGATTATTAAATATGAGAGAGAAGCGGGAAAAAATTGTTGAGAAGTAATATGGTGTTGACATATGTCACTCCTAAATACTCTTTTATTAGAGTATGGAGAGGAGATTACTGAATTTGATTCACATTTGGGTTTGTTTTAAAACTTTCTTTTAACGATGGTATACTATAGTCATAAATATAATCATAATCTAATCGATAAATCTTATTCATAAATAAACTATTAATATTAATAAGGTCTGAAGGATGTTGTGATAAACAAAGCTTACCCTAAAATAATATTAGAAATTGATGTTCAATTATAAATGGTTTAGTTTCTTAAATGGAACTTTTTACCATACATTATGTAGATATGGATGTGAATGGGTTGGGTTTGAGAAGGGTTTGAGACCGGTTTGGGACAGGTTTGCAACGGTTTTGGGAGGGGTATGAGTAATTCCAACCTCATATCCCATTAGACAAGTATGGTTCAAACTCGGCCAAAAACCCGTCGGGTATGCATCAAGTATCGGACATACCCGCAAATAATTGGGTATACCCATTAAGATTATAAAAGTTATCCGTTGAGTATATCCATCAGATATCTATTTAAATTAGAAAATCATATAAAGCTCTTGCGTGTATTAGACTATTTTTTGTTAATCATTAATGTTTTTTTTTTGATGTTCAATTACTATTTTTTTTCTTTTATTTTAAGGTCAAATATCAACTTATATTATAACTTTATAAGATATTATATAGTATAAATCGTAAGAAACTTAATAGTTTATATTCAACACATAATTATTAAGTAAAACATATCAACAAATAAAAAATATATAATTATATATAATATACTTCTTAAGTAAAAAAAATTAAAAATAAATTAAATTTAAAATAAAATACATTCAGTTATATAATCTAGTAAACGGTTATGCTTAATCGGGTAAACGGGTATATGATGCAAGCCCATACCCGTCCCATAATCACAAAAAAATTAAGGATTAATCACATACCCAGTCCCATACCGCTAACCTGGTCTCATACCTGCTTACCTGGTCTCATACCCATCGCAAATGTCTCGAGTTTTGGGTTTTCCCATCGGGTTCGGATTTGATTACCGGATTGTAGGAGTACAATTTATAATCTTTTGATTAAGTACACTGTTTACCATTAAAATATGCGTAGAGGCATAAATGATTTAGTTATGTCATTAGATTAGTAAATTATGCTTTTTGTAATTATTGAAAATTTACATTAGACATCCTTAATGTTCATTGTTTGCAATATGTATCGTTCTTCTAATAAATGACTGTTAAAATCACCCTTTAAGTCTATTCATATGTAAATCACCCTTTAAGTCTATTCATATGTATAAGCATAAACAAACAAACATAAATGAATAAACTAATCGTTACTTTTAATAAACGTACGTAAATGGACAGATGTAAATAATTGTAAATGAACTATTAATTGGGTTGTCTAAAAACTAATCTATTCTTTTAAGCTTTGGATATTGACATAATAAATTACTAGTATTATTACTATTAATGTCACCGTTGGTGGTGATGGTGGTGCTGCTACCGCTACTACTACTATTAATATTATTATTATTATAAAAATAATTAGTAATTATATAGTTAAATATTAAATATTAAATAAGATAATGCTTATTTATGAATTTAAATGTTAATTTAAAGTATTTTTAAATAATATAATATTTAGTATTGTGAAATAAATAATCTCATATGATTAAATAATATATTAATAATATGCATTAGATAATGTATTAATTAAAAAAAAAGTTTACTAAATGGGGGGTAGAACAGGAATATAATTACATAAAACACTTGTATTTAATGCTTAAAAAATTATATTAGTTGTCTTAAACTTTTTGTAAAATTTCACTTGTGTCCCAAAGAAATACTTTATATAGTAATATAGATGAATTAAAAATATGTTCATGGTTCATTCGTTTATTAGATGAAGAAGCATAAATGAATTGCCCATCGAATAGTTTAGTGCAAATTCAATCCGTTTACATGCCTAACCGTAGGTTATTGTGTTTTCTTTTACACAACCTTATCATTTGTAGTTTCAAGAAACAACATATTGTTATTTGTTCTAGTATAAATGTTGATTATCATGCTTTTGATAAATAATGTTGTAGAGATTCGTTGGATTACATTTGTTTCACATGAGTTATGTGTTCTTTTACTTGTCCGCCACTTTGTGTATGATAATGTTGGTGCCACTTAGTTAGTGGTAAAATTGATGCTTCATCATCACATGAAACCCCTAAAGATTGATGTTCATTTTATACGAGATTATAACACCCTGAAACTAAACCGATTTTGTTTAAAATAAAGAAGAGAAGGCTAGTTTCACATTAAATAAATATAGTGGTCAAAGTTGGGCACTTAAAAACTCATCATTTCAAACCCAATATAAGGTGATGTGACAGTCTCGTGCAAGAGAATTCAGCAAAGAAGGGGCTGCTAGAGAGAGAAAGTTGGTGTTTTAGAGAGAGAAAGTCCAAGAACTCATCAAGGTACCAACTTTTACATATAGAATGATATATCTAGGCCAGATCTATGTTATTCTAGTGTTTTAACACCATTTTGATGGTTAAAATTGATACCTTTGCGTGTGCATGAATGTAGATCTCGGGTTTTAGCTTCCTGGTCCTAGGGTTCGCGCTATAGCTGAAAAGGTGAGTTCTAGAACCCCAAGCTTTTATGCTTTCCACTGATTTTGGGGTGATATGCATGCTTAAATGTGTTTTATGCATGGATCTAATGATTTAAGATGTAAAGTTACCATTTTTATGTCTAGGGTTCAAGTTTTATCAACTTCATGATTTACGTTCAAAGCTTATGCAACAACCTATATTATCTAGCTAAAAACATAATCATTTCCAAAGAAAGAAAATGTATAATTTGGGCTGAATCCTATTTCAACTAAAAATAAAACCCTACAGTACCCGTATTAACCTGTCACCCGTATTGACTAATGCAGTCTAAGTAAAAATCAATGTGGATGAGTAAAGTACTACCTGCATTTGTTTATGCGGATGAGTGGAGTGTTACTCGCATTTATTTTCCTCAGCCGCATTGGTTCTTTAGTTAGTCTAAGGGTAACCAATGCGGCTAGGACAACTGTTACCTGCATTTGTTTTCATCAGTCGCATTGGTTCCTTAGTTAGTCTAAGGGTAACCAATGAGAATAGGACAACGGTTACCCGCATTTTTTTCCTTAGTCGTATTAGTTCTTTAGTTAGTCTAAGGGTAACCAATGCGGATAGGAAAACTATTACCCGCATTTGTTCACTCAACCATATAAACTTTGCTTGCATTTGTCTACTGAGTCGTATACACTGTTACCCGTATTAACCCCCATACTTACCTAAGAAAAATTATTGTTACCCGCATTAACCCCCATACTTAGTCAAGAAAGATAACTATTATCCGCATTAACTCAAATATCCGAATTTGTTCAACCCATCCGCATTTGTGCAATCCATCTACATTTATGCAATCCATCCACATCAACTCCATACTTAGCCAAGAAAGATTACTGTTATCCGTATTAACTTATGGCCATTAGGATTTGGTAGCCATCACCCGCATTAGCTCACAAGCATCCGCAGTTTTACACTTGAAATACTTCCCTCATGTTCACCTACTATCCAAGTCTAAAGGATTCGTACCCAACTATACCAATCTTATGAAATTAAGACAAGTTTTAAAAATAAATATAAGGGGAATATTAATATGATTAGGGGTGTAAACGAGCCGAGCCGAGCCCGAGCTCGCTTAGGCTCGAGCTCGGCTCGTTTTGGTTTTAGGAAGCTCGAGCTCGAGCTCGGCTCGTTTATAGTTTTATTTATAAAGCTCGAGCTCGGCTCGTCAGAAAATTTTCAAGCTCGAGCTCGGCTCGGGCTCAGCTCGTTTATTGTTAAATTATTAAATTTTTATTTTTTTATAATTACTTTTATAATTATTTATTATCATACCTTTTATATATAACATAATATATATTATTTAACTATTTTTTATCACAATAATATATTTAAATAATATAATTTATGTAAATATGTATTTATATATATTTAATATGTAAATAAAAAACTATATAAACAAAAAGCTCGTTTAGGCTCGCGAGCCAGCTCGAGCTCGATTTCTAAAGATCGGGCTCGAGCTCGTTTAGAAAATGAGCAATAATCTGAGCTCGAGCTCGGGCTCGAGCTCGTTTAAGCTCGAGCTCGGGCTAGAGCTCGTTTAAGCTCGGCTCGATTCGAGCTTTTTTCGAGCCGATCCCGAGTAGCTTGCGAGCCGGCTTGGCTCGTTTACACCCCTAAATATGATTACCGTTGTTATCCCATTGTGCTAGCATCTCACTGGTTTGCTTCATGATAATATCTCACTTGGCTTGTTTTGTGCTAGCATCTCACTTGGCTTGTTTCGTGCTATCATCTCACTGGGCTTGCTTTGTGCTAGCATCTCACTAGCCTATTTTATGCTAGCATCTCACTGGCCTGCTCTATGCTAGCATCTTACTCGCCTGCTTTGTGCTCGTAACCATAGACACTAGCTTAGTGCTAGTAGTTCATAAGCCTCGCTTAATTGTAGAACATGATCATTGTATGCTACCCATGTTATGATTTCCGTGATATGATTATGATAATGAGCAAAGTTTTATACTGTGATCATTCTTAAATATACTAACTTATGGTTCTAGAACTAAAACTAGAACTCGTTCGGCAACGCTAATTTTTGCATGCATGTCAGGTAAATCCAAGCTTGGATGAATGTATGAATGGGCATGAAGAGGTACCCAGATTAAATGCTAGCATCCCGTTTAATGATTTTTTATGATTATGAACGATGAACAATGAATTATGTTTGATGTAATAGTTTAGCTAAAACATGACTTGGTTGTTGACTCAATGTTTATGTTTTCACTACATTTATTATTAATATTATTATGAAATTTTCGGTTTTGAAAATTATGATTATGTTAATGAAACCAACTGTAAGGTCGCCAGAGAACTGGGCATTACAAAGATATGGTTCATTATGTGCCTAATACTACTACTTAGCTATATCCAAACAAATGATTTTCATCTCCTCATTTGAAAGTCCAAGCTTTATGTTATTTCGTCCTGTTAGTTTGAGGGAAAATTAGACCATGTAGTACACATGTCTAGTACCCCACTCCCATCTGATTTGAATAAGTAACCTCGCATGTAATATCAACCTGCCCTTGGCGCCTTTGCTACTTGTGTCCTCGTTCAGGGTGATGGTGCCACAACGACCTATCCACACAATCGACTTTTCTGTATCCTTCTCTCTTCACGTTGTCTTTAATGTCCAAGAAGACTAAAAAAAGGTTGGTAGTTGAAATGTAAAATATGATAGATCCATGGTTAAAAGATGATGAGAAAGATGGAAGATGATAGTAACATAATGTTGAATGACATAGAATATATGAAAGATAAACGATGAATATATCACATAAGAAAGATAAACGATAGATATATCACATAATCTTAGAGCACTTTATTTACCTTTCAGTTTTGTTATTAATTTTCTTTTTATTTTCATTTGTTTTCAGTTTAGACTTCTAATTTTTACATATAGTAAATCACGCATAGTAGCTTTGATTGAATATAAAAAAAAAAAATACTTTCTACTCTTACCTCATTTCACCGTACCATTGAATACGTGAATAAATGGGTTTTAAATTTCTTTATTTATTAAATCGTGTTTAGTTGTATAAAATTTATATATAATGCTAGTTTTTCTTTTATATATGTAAGTTTCCTTTTTGGTCGATGTCTTATTTGGAAACAACCCCTTTTTCTATCCGATAATACTAAGACTTCCTCTTATTTCACTCTCATCAAACCTTACTTTATGAAGAAGATATAATTGTACACATTTGTCTTGTTTTGTTTTCCTTATTTAGTAATAACACTTTTAATCTTGTAATCCATAGCTATTTATAAAAGTAACAAAATTGTATTATCTGGCCATTTAATCATTTACTCCCTTTGATTTATTAAAATTTAACTTATTACTATCTACAAATAGAATTATGATCGTTCTTATAAATAACTACAGTCCTCTTATTTTAATAATGATATTTTAAAAGAAATTCTCATGCACTATTAATTATATGCTCAATTATCATATATGGAATACCATCAAGATCATGTAAGTTAAATACAATATCAAAGATATGAAAATGGCTAGTTATGCTAAGCATGCTCATAGCTGGAGTGTATAAAGAGAAGGTAAAAATGTGCAAAATAAATTATATTAGTTTAATGTATGTTTTTATTAATGATGCACGTTGATAACGTGTCGGAACGGATTATGACGTGTGATGTGATTTTTGTTAGCGCGCTTGATAGAATAAAAGAGATGCTTGAGGTAGAGTAGATACGTGATCATTATGTAACATAACTCATAGCTATAGGCGCAACATATCATTGATGTTCCTATAGAGTATATTACAGAAAATAAATTTTTCACGTTTTCAACACCCGATACATAAATTATTAGACTATTCTTCTAGAACTAAAACTTAATATTTAAATTGTGAAATGAAAGAGTGCCAAATACATGAAGTATAAGTGGCCAAAAACTTGGAATTTAAGAATAAATTGACATCCTAAATTATTTAACTAAATAAATAGTCAAATTAATCATTGAATATTCAATTATTAATTTCTAAAATGTGCTCGATAAAAAATTCGTTATTTATCATTGTGTACTTCTCATGTCCAGTCATTCATGCATCTACATCAATGAGTACTCATTAATATATTATATCTCTTTTTTGTTATAGTTCTTTTTATACAACTGCATCTTAATGGCTGGAAATCTGGAATCTACGTGTAGTGTACTGAATGGGCAAACATTTATTAATATGCGATTTTATTTTTGATAAAATAATGACCTTGAATTATATGAGAAAATATTCTTAAAAAGACATTGCACAATGCTTTCAAGATGATAAAAGACGATAAACCATCAGTCTGTTAGAGGTACTTACCACAATGCCACCATAAAGTCTATATAGGTGTTGTTACCGCGATAGCCCACGTGATCATTTGTACAAAGCTTTGTTTTGTGAACCTTGACGCATAGTATCGTTATCCAGTTGTTTGTTACTACACAATCCATCCCATAATAATTTATTTGCATGCATAAAGGACTAGAGGTTGGCAAAAAATCAGTTCTGGACCCAAAACTTGATGCCCTGAAATAGTTTTGGTTTCTACCTGCTTTTAGGCCTACCTGATTCCTACCCTAAAAAATCCACTAGTTCCTAATGGGGTATACCTTCTCAAGCTCAAATTAGTTCCTACCTGGTTCCACTCCCTACCAGGTTCCTACTAGACTTGAAAAAACCAAGTTCTTAACCAGGTATAATCGTTACCTATAGTTTACGAATTGTAGCCGTCGGGTAAAGGTTTTGTGATTGTTCCCTTTTTTTTAACCATTTTACCTTCTAAGTTAGTATAAGTAGGTGTTGGATGAATAGGTTGATTACACCACTTGAAAACACAAAAACAAAAAAAGTTCTCTCGTTATGGCTCAATCCGTATCATCCATTGGTCAAAGTTCACCAACGAGCCGTATCATCCATTGGTCAAAGTTCACCAACGAGCTTACTGTTGTTAGGATGCTAACTGATAATATGAACTTCAAAGTTTGATGCAACTGGAATTTGTGTGAGATGAGTGACGAGTCTTGAAAGGCTCATTGCAAATTTTGTAGCATTTTGTTGAGAAAAGACTCGAACTCAATTTTGAGGAATCACATTGATAAATACTACGAGGTGAAGATCAAATCCGACATCTGATCAAACACAAATCGGTGGTGACAGTGAAATATTTATGTACGTAATGAATATGGTTCAAGAAGGTATGTCACTCATTGACCACTTTGACTATCTTGTTTGACAAAGTTAATTCGAGAAACTCTACAACGTACCTAACTACAATCATGCAAGTCGAACTATGTTAAGACATGATTGTTAAAAAATGTTGAAAGAAGCAAAACAATATTTTATTTTATTTTTTGAAAATTTACAAACCGGTGTGAACTTAACTACTTAAGTTTGGTCGGCATTACACCGTTGTTGGAATCGTACCTTTGCGTTAGCTCGTTAGATAGATTTTGATATGTGATAAATGATATATATGAAATGTACATTGCCTTCGAATTGTTTGGATATTTGTACATGGGTGAAAATTTATTTCAAACATTAGATTATGTAATACAAAATTTTAAATTAGAATATAAAATATTTTTAATGGCTTTTAATAAGGCTTCAAACAATACCACCATGGTTGAAAACTTTAACTTGAACTCGAAATTGGTTTGTAGACGCGTTGCACATATTATAATGTAATCATGCAAGATGGACTCGCCGTTGGAGACATTAAAACACATTTAAAAATATGTTATGAAAAGTTACTTGTTTAGTATAATAAGTCACACGCAATATATAAAGTTATGTAAAGATACGAATTTCATATTTACTACTTGATAAAATTCGATTCGTAAAATATTTGAAAATACTTTAAGACAAGAAAATAATATAACAACATTTTCATGATCATCCAGTATCTCGTAATTAGGTTATACCATTTTCGGTGGAGTGTTGGGAACATATAAAAGATGTGACCGAGTTACTTGAGGTCTTTACAAACTCAACTACAAAATTTTCATGTGCTTTATATCCAACAACTTCTTTTCTACTACTTGAAATATCTTTGATAGCATAAAAAATATATGAATATAAAAATGATATGCTTAGATAAATAGTAGCACCAATGAAAGTAAAAATTATGTTAGCAATATGCGTTTTTACTTGCGCCACTTATTTAAATCCTTGCCTTTAATGTTGCGGGTGTTGAAACTTAATTAATGAAATAATCAGTTATTTGAATTTAGATAAAAGTGGTTTGAGTTTTACACATAATACAAAATGTATTATTAACTAAAGTATTTAAAATATGTATGATGTTTATCTGGCCAAAAATATGGTTCAATAAAACAAGCATACACGCCTCAAGGGTATCAGGTTTGGGATCAATAGTAGGTCGAGTAGAAACCCGATGCTTAATTTATATAATATATTAGAGTTAATTATATGAAAGGTTCTTGTGGTTAGGTCTATTTTCACTTTTGGCCCTCAAGTTTGAAAAACTACAAGGTTGGTCCACAGGTTTGACAAAACGTAACACAATTGGTCCCCGTCATGGATGGTCATTATCTTTTTCCGTTAACTTTTTAAAAATGACAATTATACCCTTGTTTAAAAAAATCAAATTAAACAAAACATGATAGGACCCACATGTAATTAACTCAAAAGAAATAATAAGTTGGTCATCCCACCTTCTTCTTCATCTCTTCAACAGCACCTCCACTCCCTACCTCAAGGCCACCAGTCCACCACCATATCAACAACCTTAGATCTAGCTCTGACGAATCTAATAAACGCACCACCACCAATGCGGGAAGCTAATGGAGAGGGATATGACGACAATGTGTCTTGTTCACCGCTGGTCGTGATGGTTCTATACGATGGTGGTGGTGGTATAGTGGTGTTTGGTTTCATATGAACACCTAAACGGGTCGGAGCCTTGAAACACCGGAGTTTTCAAACCTTCACAGGTGGTATGGTGGTGGTATTAGAATCCCTCTTTTGGTTATGTTGATAGGTTGTTCTGCGATGGTGGTTCCAAGTGCCATGGTAATTCCAGGTGTGATGGTGGTTCTAGGTTCAAAAGGTGTTGTCACTTTGGAGGGGTGGTGAGGTGCGGCGGCTGGCCGGAGAAGAAGATGATCAATGGTGGTGGTTGTGGTGTAATTGTGGTGGGTTAGAAAAGAAAGAGGAAGAAGAAGATGATGGGATGGGTCCCACTCTTAGCAATATATTTATGTGTATTAATTTTTTTAAATAAATTTAATACTTAGGGGTGCAATTAACGGAAAAATTAACGGCCCGTCCAAATTGGGGACCAGTGGTGTTACGTTTTGTCAAACCTGAGAACCGACCTTGTAGTTTTTCAAACCTAGGGAACGAAAGTGAAAACAGACCTAACCACAGGGACCTTTCATGTAATTAGCTCAATATATTAATAAATATAACTACTAAAAGACGATAGGGTAACAACCCGACTATCGAGCTCGAAAGGTATAGTGGAAGATTTTATATCCGTTATGACCCCAAAGAGTTTGTTAAGTTTGATTTGTTGACTTGTTAGAAAGGAAAATTCATTACGCTCGTAATTTACTATCCATCCAAGCTTTCATGGTATATTGAAGCTTTTACGGTAGCTTTAAAATCTTAATTTTCTTTTAGTAACAGGGTCTTATAGATACGGAGAAGACGACTCGCTCCAAAGGTGGGGGAGATGTATACATGTTTGATGGATCAATTGGACGTAGCAGAACATGTACAATATTTTCATCTCTTGAAAAAAAAATTACAAATCGAAGAACAAATACACGACGAACAAATGCAAACCAAAATATCATCCCCCCTATCTAACTAAGAACTTGCTATATGATATGTCGATTCGCATTGCCAATAGTAGTTCCAGCGAAGAATAAACCAAAATTGACGAGGCGACGACTAAAACGACAATAAATATAAATATAAATGTATTAGTTCGTAAAATTATTTTTTTTAATAAATTTATTTCTTTTGTTAGTAACTTTTAAAAATAAATAAAATATGAACTTGATGGTGTTAATTATTTTTTAATAAAAATGCTAAAATTGGCCTCATGAGCTATAACAAAACATATTCTAAAGATCGACTTCAGTTGATTACGTGCCTTACAAATATAATTTCTAAAGATCCACTTCAGTTGATTAGGCATGCATGATGAGCTATAACAAAACATATTCTTGCATGTGAATACAACTGTATAATGCATTACACGTTTCGAAGCTAAGAATAGAAAACAACATATGAAATTCACCATAAGCTATTTACCACATATTATAGGTCCACTCCTTTACTTACAAAGTCTTATAGAACTGTAATAATAGTTAATACACATTCAAACTTTACTCATGTCACAACCAGTGGCGAATCTAGAAATTTTTTTACGAGGAGCGAAAGTTTTTACTGGGTAGTTTGACTATCATAATATGCTATATTTTTTTGGTCCAGTTCGGGTCAAATCGGGTCGGATCCGGTTCATTGTAAAAAAACTCGTTAAAACGGTTTCCAAACGTGTATTTGCACACAAAAACATATATATGTATATATATATCAATAAGATAATAACCGAATTGAAGCAACTATACTCATAAAAATAATGATATTTGATGTTTGAATTTATCATACTCATAAAAATGACAATTTCAGTGGCGGAACTAGAACTTTTCATTTGAATATTCTTAATAGAAATATTTGCAAAATTGTGAAGAGCGTCAAATAGGTTTTAATATCGATTATGTTTAACATGTTTGAAAATAATGTCATCCATTAAATATAACATTTGATCTCTCATATGTTGAAAACAATATAAATTTAGTATGTTTTATTGTCATAAACATTTATTTCGATATAAATTTTGCAATCGGCCCCCTCTTTTTTTTTTCTTTTTTTTTATTATCTCAATATAACTATTTTATTGTTTGAGGACAAAAATACTAAAAACCTATTTGGTTACAGACCCTAGTAAGTAAGAAAATATTATTCATCGAACTATCGGAAACCCCATTATATTTCCACCCATGACAATATGTTTGAGACAAAATCTTGCTCTTTCTTTATTTTCAAAAGTTTAAGGGGAGCGATTGTAAAATTTCATGGAGGGCGAACGAGATTTTCATGTATATATAACACTAGAAAAAAAAAATTTAGAATGGGCGGTTGGCCCCCTACTCTTGCCTTGGGTCCGCCCTTGGTCACAACATACTTTATACCAGCTCAAGTTGATTGGTTTTGTGTTTTCTAGAATCTTATCTTCCTATGTCACATTAACCTTCAGTTTACAAAATTTATTTTTTTTTCCTTTATTAAGAAAACATGATTTACTTACCCACAAGACATATTCTATAGCTACCATAGCTTTATATACCCTCTCCCACAGTATACAAACCGTTATTTTGAGTAAATACAACATTCAAATAGAAGTTTGGGGTGCACTAGCCATTTAAGAGAGCTTCCAAAGTTTCCCGACGGTTTCTAGAACTTGTTTCGAACCTTCCACGACATCCTTACCATCTAAGATTTGCTTAACATATCCATGTGAAATTTTCAATGATTATACACACTCCTCCCAGGTGGCAAGGATTTTAGTGTGTTCCTAAGGCATCTCTACCCTCATACATCATTAGCAAGGCATATCATATGAGTGTAAGGTTATTCCATCATTAACACAACTTTTTTTTAAGGAACATGTCCTAAAACCAACACATTATGGTGCGGGTCCAAGTGTTAAAGAGAGGGCAATTCTATATTTGGAGAACCAAGTTCGCGTGTCCAAAGGTGCTTCACTGAAATTGATGTAACTTGGGCTAGCTAGGAAGCTCCGTTTTGGGCGTGCGACCAGTCAAAACGACCGTTGCACCGAGGAGCACATTTCTACAAACGGCCGTAGGTTGTTTGGGCGCTTGTTTCGGCCCAAAATCGCCTTAGTCTATGAGTTTTTTCAATTTTAAAGTTATTTTTAGTTTTTGTTGGTTTTTGTTGGTTTTTGTTTATGAACTCGTTTTCGGCTCGTTTATGTTTTGAGGCTCATTCAAATTTCGTTGTTCAATTTATGTTTCTGGATACTTGGAATAATGATCAGTTTTTGAAGTTTATGAAAAGTTATTTTCTCTCTACACAATTATGTTTATGTGTGAAATTTCCTGATTATCGGTATTCTTGCGAATCAGCGATAATTGAAAAAATTGTTCTTGATATTCATTGTGAATCAACGAGATCGATTTGATATCTTGTTTTATTCTACATCACATTGTGGATATCATGTTATCGTCAAGCTAACAACGTTTAAAACAACAACTAGGGCTGTAAATGAACCGAACGTTCAGCAAATAGTTCGTGAGCCATTCAGCGCGGGTTCATTTATGATCAGTTATTTAATAAATATGCAAACACGAAAAAAAAGTTCATTCATTTTGTTAAATAAACAAACATGAATAGATGTTGTGTTCGCTCGTTTGTGTTCTTGAAGTTCAGTAATATGTTTGTTTATATTAGTTAACTTTCGAGTTTTAACACTGTGTTCATTTGTATTCTTTTTTTTACTTGTCCACTTAAAGGTTTACTGTTTGAATAGTGGATTGGTATATTTACCAATTCAAAACAAATCAAATTTATCTCTATAAAATCAATTTAATATTTGAATAGTGGATTGGTAGACTTACTAATTCATTATACACTACTGATAATTATATGGATAAAGTTTGGGTTTAAAGAATTAGATGTGATCTTTTATAGCTAAAACCTTATTTTTATTCTTAAATTTAAAAATATGATATTTTTTTTTTTGAACGGCAAATCTACTCTACTCCTACTCCTAATCCTAAACTACTCCAAATTACGCCATGTCTGGGTTTGAACCCAGGATCTCCCCTCTAATAGGCAAAGCCTCTACCAAGTGGGCTAGCCCCACATTGGCTTAAAAATATGATATAGTATGATAAATGAGATGTGAATATATTGATAAATCTTTGAGAGGTGACAATAAATGTCTTTTATGCGACTTGTTATTAATTTTACCGTTATTAATTTTATCGTTTTTAATGTGATCAGTCGGATTTGAGAATTATTTTTCATATGTTTTTGTATTAGGGGTAATTTACACGTAATCTCGTCATTATGTAAATAATGAGTATACACGTGAGATTTTTATATTAAAATGTTAGATTAAGTTGACTTTTTAATGTTAGTACTTAGTAGTCGTTTTTGGAGTTGAAAGAAAAACAAGCCTATTGATGGCTACTCTTTGCGTACTTCATCAAAGTCGCATTTTGGTCCTTAACATTGTAGAAAACATTCTTGAGGATAAGAATCATCACATGTGTTAATATTTGACCCTTCTAGGAATTTTTATATAACTAGTTTTTACCGGTCGCGCGTTGCAGCGGTTTTGTACCGCCGTGATAAAGTATAGACTAACAATCGACCTCCGACTTGTGATGCAGATTCGGAAGAAACAAATAGTTAATAATCAAAGACGATAAACGAACCAAAAGGTTCCAAGAACAATGTTCTTATATTCAAAACTTAATCAAAAACTAATAACAAATGAAAACAAACCTTAAATTTATACTAGATCCTAACAACCTAAAAATAATAACAAACTAAAATAAAAGATAAATTAAATAAAAAAGATAATTATAGAAACAAATTTTATTCAAACTCTAGATTATCTTCAACTTGAATTTTGACTCGTCTCGGTATCAACTTGTCTCTGGGCTAAACTCACGTTGAACCATAAAGAAACTCGAATTTATACCGTCAAACAAAAACATATTATACTTGAAGCGCATATTTTCCAACCAAATTTATGTTGAAATGTAAACCAAATCAAAACGTACATAAAAAAACAGATATATTACAATCGCCTTGAATCGTTTCCAAACTAAATTTATGTTAAAACAAAGAATAACTCTTTTTTATCGTCAAATGAAAATGTTTTATATTTGACGTAACTCATTTCTGAACAAAACTTACGTCAAAGCATAGATGAACGTCGAAATATAGATAATCTCAAAGCTATATAAAAATATGCATGGAAATTATTTTTTATATTTGATCCGACTCATACTGACACATACCTAAAAATACGAACATAAAAAATTAATTTTCTCAAGTAAAAATTATACTCGTGTAAACTCGTAATATTAAAAACTTAAATAGGCTTAAAGTGGCGTATTAAAATCGACCATTCAGATTTGAATTCAATAAACAAATATAACATATACATAAATATAATTCGATAATAAATATTATTATTATTGATTTATTATTACATAATATAATTTAATAACAAATATTAAATTTTTTTAATTATTATTTTAACTGTTCATCTCATTCTCCTTTAATATAAGGATAGTTACTGTACAAAAATAATAAAATATAGTTATGATTTAGACCATTATATTATCATAATATAAAATATAAGTATGATATGATTTAATGATAAAGTAATTTTCACGCATATAGTAATTTACATAAGTTATTATGTAAGGAAAAAAATATGTATCACGGTTAGGGCTGTTTAAAGTGCTCGTCATTCGAGCTTGCTCAGAATTTGCTTGAAAAATGTTTGTTCTAACTTTTGCTCCTTGTAAACGAGGCAATCGGCTTGGATCGGTTTGTAAAATAGCCAATCGGTTTGTAAACGAGCCAATCGGCTTGGATCGGTTTGTAAACGAGCCAAGTATGAGAATAGGTTCGCTCGGCTCGACTCGTTTCGGCTCGAATTATTGTATATTATGTCTATATATACAGTTTATATATAGCACTTGAGTAGATTTAGCCTATTATATACAAATATACAAATATATTTATACATACTAAATTAATCAACCGAATAAAAAATTTACACTAAACATAAAAGTGAAATCCTAAGCCGCTAAGAGACAAATATTGACCCAGCTTTTACTCCTAGTTGACCATCTCCAGCTCTCTCCTTCATCGTTTTTTACTATATAATCGGCTACAACCTTAGCCTCGACGTCAGCCACAACGTATTGTCATTCATGAAAATATTATGTTATAATGTGGTTGTTTTTTAAGTCAAATAAAACTTAAGACATAACATTATCACCGTCTCTCATTGGAATATAAATCTGATGACACACGAGATAGTTGAGTTGTACAAATTGTTCACAGCTCATTTGTGCTTGCTCGATGTTCGCTCGAAAAACTAACACTCAAAAAATGCTTGTTCTCACTTGGTTGTAAACGAGTCAATCAGCTTAGATCGGTTTGGAAACAAGCCAAGCACGAGCAAAGGTCTGCCCAGTTCGCCTAAGCTTGTGACCAACCCTAATCATAATGTGTTGGGATATTAAAGGATGAAACTACCAAACACTAAGAGCTGATGGCTCCTGTCGAATCAATCCAAATGTTTAAGATAAGTCTGCCTGCTGAAAACTTCATCTGCTGGACCAATTACCAATCAATCGTGAATCAGCATACACATTGTATTTGTCAACCAGCAGTTGTATGAGCTAATTCTTTGTTTTTGTAGACAAAGATGTCAGTGCTTAAAAGTAATGGTGTTAGGCAACTATTGAAGATTTGTTGTGCTGATTTCTTGTTTATCTTGTATTTTCTTGTAACCAATAGAATTACATATTCATGGCATGCCATAATATACAGATCAATGATCGTGTCATGTGATTGATCATAAACCTAGAATAGACTTTCAAGAATTTTTCTAGTGTTTAGCTTTCATAATATAAATATCTCACACTTATATAACTTTAGGGTTAGCTGTTTTGCATGCTTGTATCGTTGTTATTACTCTCCTATAATCAGTGAATTGTAATCAAGTGAATACTTTGAAATAATTTCCAAGTGTTATTTCCATTCAAGTATTGCAATTTTTATGTTTTTATAAGTAGTTAAATAGAGATTTCGCATATGTTATCAACTGATTTATAGAAGTTCTTGTTCAACCCAATCCAACACAATGTATTGCACAAGTTCAATAAAAACACTAATACAAAATAGACCTTTAATGACATGCGAATTATGACACACACTGATTTTATGATATGCAAAAGCGTGTGTCATATATAAATTGCCATCTTTATTAAAATCTTAAGAAACAATGACATGTTTATTTGTGTCTCATCGTTTTAGTGTCATAAAAAGAAAAGAAAAAACATGGAGTACACTTTTAAGTATGATTTTTGAATGTCACCTTTTATTTTTAAAATCCCTACGCGGATTAACTTTGTTCTTTCTTACGATTTTAGCTTTCTCAGTTCTTACGGTTTGAGTTATCTGTTATTTTTATGTCCATTGCAGAGATATTGTTTGTCAATTGTTCGCATGTTTCATGTTTATGATCGAGTTTTTATTTTGATTGCCTTTTAGTTATCCTCTTTATCTAATTATCCGATTTCATGTTTAGCTCTCAAACTATTTTGTGATTTGTGTTTATTTGATTCATCTTTGGCACTCTGGTTCACTACATTACTTGAGAAGTTGATTAATTTACTTGAGCTTTGATTATTTTTTAAGAGAAAAATTAGTTTTATTAGTTGATTAGGCTTCGTGATTAGTTTGCTTGAGACTTGATAGAATTAATTAGTTTATTAGTTCTCTTGAGTTGATTACTTGATTAGTTCACTCTAATCTTTGTTGTAATTGATTCTTTATATTGTTTTTAAAGTTAATTACATGTGCTTTTTGTATGTAAATCCTTTTCAACTTTCACCAACATCTCTTTTGCTGGTTGTATGATAAATCCCGTTAACCATCCACCCTTCCTCATCCTTCGGGTTCCGCTCGTCCTCTTTGATTTAATCCATCGAGTATTTATCGTGCATAAATTAATCTTATATATTGGAGCCAAGGACATTTGAAGTTCTACACTAGTGTAAAAGCCGAATAATGTTTTTTGAAAGGCATAAAAAAACCATATGATGATCTTAAATCAGGTTCAGTAGTTTCCATAATTAACTTTTCATTAGTCGTTTATTATGCCACTAGTTTTATCTTTTTGATTAATTTTTTCATTGACTCCTAGTAAATGAAAATTTGATACTGATTCAGCTACTGAAATGTAACTCGACTAGTGACAATTTTATTGTGGCAATTTATAAGCATTGCGGAAATTTTTTTTGAATGGGAGTTGTGGTGGGATACCGAGTGGGAAGCTCTTCATCAAAATGAATAGATGATATGAGAATTGATATGAATGTTCTTTTTAAAATTGTATTTTATTGTGATGGTAATTTCGTCCTATTTATTGATAAAATGGGTCAAGTAGGTCAAACTGGTTGAAAATCGCCCAAATGTATCCTAAAGCTAAACAATTCTAAATCACTTTATCAAAAATGTAGATTATGAACTAAGATAACATAGTTCATGTAATCATATTTAACTTTTTTATTATTTATAAAACTAGATGGTTTTTTACTAAGAAGTTACCGTTTTGACCCGTTACCCTTCTTGAGTGACCCATTATTCTTATATAACATGAAATTTAACAGTTGGTTGTTGAGTTAACTTTGTGTTTAGGTATCTATTTTTCTGTAAGGATGGACCAATGGGCTAATTGTGATATGAATCTATTTGAAGTAGTTTTGTATATATTTGGATTACAAAAAGACTTGATTGTTTCTAAAATTGATACTGATTGTATGTTAGTAAATAAATATATTTTGAATTGAGACTAAGAATTGTTCACATTCTAACTAACAATTCTGTTACAATTTCTAATTGCATTTGATTGTAAAGGTGTGTTATCATTTTCTTCTTTTTTGTATTTATTTCTTCGATTGATTTCTTTCACGTTCATTACAGGAAATTGCGTTCGAGAACCTTAAGATGCAAGGCGAAGAACATGTGAACATGCGGAAAAGGTGAAGAATGCACATATTATTACAGTGAAATATATATTTTGAATATCATTTTCACACACTTGAAATTTACACTGGACATTTTTTTGACAATATTCTTTGTGTTTGATCTAGTGATTTACCAAATTAAATCAGTTTCATGATATTTGGGCATTTGTGAAAGTTCCATTATTTTAACAACTTTTCCCATCTTATTTTGGAGATTGGTTATACTGGTATCTTGATTCCAAGTTGGATGATTGTTCTTTGAACATGTAAACTACAAGCCAACAACTAAAATATACTATTCCAAGTATGGACAAAGCTTTGAAGAACAAGATTAATTGCTTTGGTATGTGTTTGTTTCAGTATGATGAATTTCTCGTGGGTGATGGAACTAAGGATGCTGATATGGATGGAATTTGGAAAGAATGGTCAAGTTTTATGATAAACTTTAATTTTAGGTGAAATTTTGTATCAAAACATTAGTTTTAGAAATATTGTATGAAATATTGTTAACTTTATAATGTTTGTTAGTATTTTATAACATATATTGGTTTGATATCTTTGTATTTTATTTTGTATTGTTAGACATTATTTATTAATTGTCATTTAATATGAAAATTAGTAATTCTATAAAAAAATATATTTTTTAAAACTTCTAAACCATGACACGCATTTATGATACACAAATACACAGCATCTTCTTTATGACAGGGCTTTCATTGAGACGCGCTGTGTTTCATAAAAACGTGTCATAAACAAATGATACACAAATGCGCATCATCTTCTCAAATGACAAGGCCTTTCTTGTCGTGTTTCATCGTGTTATCTATCCTTTTTTATGAAACACATTGTATGTCATTAAATGTCTTTTTTCTATTAGTGAAAACTACTAATGAATATTTAAAAATATATAGAGCGATATTTTAATTTTTAAGTAAGTAATAAAACAATAATATCAAAAAAGAAAAGAAGCGGGAAAAATAATTGTGGGTAGCTAAAATTGTAACATGTGGGACGAAGTGAAAATAAACGGGAAAGAAAATTATGGAGAGGTAGAATTGTAACATGTGGCAATGAAGCGAAAAAACAAGAAAAAAGAATCTCTAGGAGTTAGAATTATAACACATGTGAAGAAGAGTTATTTATTTTAAGTTATAGATTTCTTACAATTTATATCATTAAGCAATGTGTTAATAGAATCTTTTCTTTTTAAATTTATAATTTATCTAGTTTTATACCCCTCGTGTTGTGATGAGGACGTGTATTGCGGTGGGAAAGAACGACGTGGGTGTTTGGTTTTAGAAGTGGATTGTTTTAAAATCGAAACGTATCTTATATATGAATAAACTTTAAAATCGTAATTTACGAAGATATTAAATCAAGATTCGTTATGTGATAACTTTATTAAAGTTTACTAGTAGAAATATATATTGGTTAAAAAACAATAAGGGTGCCTTTGTTATGCAAGAATTCGAAGTAATTTATTGCAATCGTATATTTTTAAATTGTTTGGTTGAGAAATAATTTAGAACTAAAATTGAAATAAATTCACTCAAATTCTTCAAATGAAGGAAAATTCCTTCCGAATTTCAAAGGATTTCAAATTCTCACCGCCACTTACCACCCTTGCCAACCGCTGCCTTCGCCCCGCTATCCCATCCGACCGTCGTAACCACCACCGACCTCCAACCAGAGTCTCCACCAACCTCTGACTATCGTCTCCGTCGGCCTCCAACTTTTGTCTCCTCCAACCTCCGCAAGCGCCCGTCGACTCTGACAGTTGACCGCTGCCAAACGCTGAAAACCATTTAACACCCCACCCACCTCCCGCTTGTCGTCCTACCCCTAACAACCCAAATCTGTCGACCACCGACTGTGCCCCCCTCTATTGTCGAGAATTGATAGTCGCCACTTACTGCGCCCACGGTCGACATCGGATCGTTGCGGTTGACCACCGATTGTCTTCGTCAATCGCGTTGGGTTTGGATGCACTCGACGACAACTAGAACGATTGGTTGGTGGCGGCAGGGTGCGGTTGGTTGCCGATGGCGAGCGCGATTTGTTGCTGGCTGTGCGCGGTTGATTATCAACGGAAAGGGCGAGCATGGTTATTTGTATATAGCAGTGGTGATCAGTAGTCAGAGGTGGCGCAATAAGTGATTAATTCCAATTTATTTATGAGTGTTTTATCAGTAAAATACATTAAGAATTTAAATTTGTTTGAAAGATTTTAATTTTCTTGAATTCCAAATAATTTAAAAAATATTAAATTTCAAATCCAAATTCCTTTTAATTTAAATTTCAATTTCAATTTCAACATATTTCACGAACCAAACGTCCCTAAGTTTATTAAATTGTAAGAGGTGAATTATAAATTGTTTACAAAATAAAAAAAATAAGTTTATGCATAAGGGTGTAAATATAATTTAAAACTAAAAGACAAAATAATAAAATATGCATTAAATACTTGTAACTTATGCATAAATATTTTCAAGTTTGATAATTATTATTAACTAAGAAAAACCATCATTTCTTATTATACAACAACAATAGCATAATGTATCACTTCAATACGCTGAAGTTAATAATTAGTATTATATAAATATCATATACAACTAGGGTGCATACCTGAATGGAGACATACCTGGTTGCTATAAAAAATCCTAGATTGAATCGGCGTTTTTAATACTGGATTGGATCGGCCGGTCCGACCAGAAATCGAAGGGGTGTTCGAATCGATCTGCATTAGTTCGTTTGGGAGAGGTTTGACCGGTCGGCTTGTCCTTAATCGGTGGTCGGACTGGTTTTTGGTTTTTTATATATAATTTTTTGGATTTTAATGGGTAAAACCGTAAAAACGAGTGGTTGAACAATAAATTTGCGTGTTGGACATAAGATTATTATTAAATTTTGTAGATAACTATAAAATACACGTATAAATTATTTATATTGAATTATATATATAACTATATATATAATTATGACGTCATTCAGTTGTTAAATCTGTTTCGATCACCTGACTAGTAAAACGTACAGTTTAATGTCTGATTCGGTTTTAAAAATATTGGACTGAATCACCATTTTCGGTATGAATAACTTTAACCAAAATAAGTCAAAATAAAATATTATCTTATTTTACTATTATAATAAAAAGATAAATAGAGATCACACATGGTATCACAACATTTATTCTTATCAAGTTTTTTTTGGCTCTATCTTCTATTAAATAATCATATTAATTGCTAATATTATTAGTTCTTTTTTATATTAAATTTGTAATAATCAAGAAAAGTATCTTTTTATTAATGTTATTTCTGAATAAATTTTTTTTATAAAATAAGAAATATTTTAAAAAATTAGACTTTTTTAAAAATACCAAATATTTAAAATTAGTGTTTTTTAAAAAAGTCAATTTTTTATAAAATAATCAAAATTAGGATTTATAATAAGAAAGTTTTTATAAATGATATTTTTAAAATATTCTTTTTAAAACAAAATATTTTATTCTATTTATTATAAAGAAGTGTTTAATCATAAGTTATATTAAAATGCTATTTTATTATTAATAAATTTTAATTTTATTTAATATTTTTTTATTAAACGCGTGTAATACATGGTTTTATAAAAGCTAGTGTTATATACACACATAGAGGTAACATGAGTTTATGATTTCAAGTTTAGAGCATTCACAGTGAATTTATTATATTTATTCATATAATTACACAAAAAAATCATTATTTTTTCTGTTTCCTTTACAATTAAATAATACTTTTTATACGTTTATTATTATTTTTTTCTCTTTACTCCACTCATAATGACTTTTAAAAATATTAAAAAATTTATAATGATTGAACAGTATTTTTTTAAATATACAAATTAACAGTAATATAAGAAACACACTAAAATAATTTAAAAAAAAATCCAATGTGAATGCTCTTAGACGATTACATTATTTATTTACACCTATAAACATTAAACTCCCCTAATTAATTGGAAGTGGACGGGTCAAAGAACAAGTTCTACACGATCAACGAGCTAATCGCCACCACTCATCCTTCATCTCCGACTACCGTCACCACCTTCATGTCCACCGCCGGCCACCGTGCTTCCAGCATCTCTCCACCATGACCACCACCCACCCACCTCTCCACCTCCTCCTCCTCCTCCTCTCCCTCCTCCTCCGACCACCACCGTCCTCCGCCGTAGACTTCATCATCAACTCCTTCAACTCCACCATCATCTCCCTCTACGGCAACGCCACCGTCCAATCCCACATCCTCACCCTCACAAACTCCACCCAACTCCAAATCGGACGAGCCCTTTTCCCCCAAAAGATCCCCACCAAAAACTCTTCCTCAATTCTACCATTCTCCACCTCATTCATCTTCGCAATGGCACCCACAAGAAACGTTCTTCCGGGACATGGGTTCGTGTTCCTCTTCACCCCCGTCACCGGGATTCAGAACACAAGCGCAGCTCAGAATCTTGGGCTTTTTAGCAGAAACGTTGATGGGGTTTCGAGCAATCGTGTGTTTGGAGTCGAATTCGATGTGTTTAGGAACGAGGAGTTTGGGGATATTAGCGATAATCATGTTGGGATTGATGTCAACTCGTTAACCTCTGTTAATTCGTCTGAAGCTGGGTATTTTGCAGATCAAGATGGGGGGTTTAGGAGATTGAAGCTTAATGATGGTAGAAACTATCAGGTTTGGATTGATTATCAAGATTTTATGGTGAATGTGACTATGGCTCCTGTGGGTATGAACAAGCCCACCAGGTGTTTGATGTGTGTGTTCTTGAATCTTTCTGGTGTTTTTGAGGATGAGATGTATGTGGGATTCACTGCTTCTACTGGAGCATTGACTCAGAGTCATAAGATTTTGAGTTGGAGTTTTAGCAACTCGAATTTCTCGTTGAGTGATGGGTTGATCACTGAAGGGCTGCCTTCGTTTGTGCTTCCTGGCGACCGTTTTTATCAGTCTAAATGGTTTGTAGTTGGTGTGACATTAGGGGTTCTCTTTGTTGTATTGGCTTGTGGATTTGTTGGTTGGGTGTGGATCAAGAGAAAGAGGAGGATGGCGAAGGAGAAAGGTGATTTAGAGGATTGGGAGTTGGAGTATTGGCCTCATAGGATTGCTTTTAAAGAAATTGATTTGGCGACGAAGAGTTTTAGTGATGAAAATGTGATTGGAATTGGAGGTAATGGGAAGGTTTACAAAGGGGTTTTAGGAGGCGCAGAGATTGCTGTAAAACGAATCAATCATGACAACGATGATGGTGTTCAAGAGTTCTTGGCCGAGGTTTCAAGTCTTGGAAGATTAAGGCATAAAAACTTAGTTGGATTAAGAGGATGGTGCAAGAAAGAAAAGGGTAGTTTGATTTTAGTTTATGATTATATGGAAAATGGGAGTTTGGACAAATTGTTGTTTGATTGCAAAGATGATACCAAAATCTTGAATTTTGACGATAGAATGAAAATCTTGAAAGACATTGCAAATGGGATTTTGTATTTACATGAAGGGTGGGAAGTTAAGGTTTTACATAGAGACATCAAGTCAAGCAATGTGTTGCTTGACATAGAAATGAATGCAAAGTTGGGTGATTTTGGGTTAGCGCGTATGCACCAACATGGTCAAGTGGCTACCACAACTCGGGTGGTGGGAACAGCAGGGTACCTAGCACCCGAGGTGATTAAAACAGGGCGAGCCTCAACACAAACGGATGTCTTCAGTTTTGGTATTCTAATTCTTGAAGTTATATGTGGAAAACGGCCAATAAAGGTGGGAAACATTCCTTTAGTCAATTGGGTATCCGAATTGATGCAAAAAGATGAACTTTTTAACGCCATAGACGAGAGGTTAATGGCTAAGGGTGGGCTTGACCATGAGGAGGTCGAAATGGTGTTACATTTGGGACTATTGTGCTCACACCCGGATGCGAAATTGAGACCAACAATGAGACAAGTAGTCAAGGCATTAGAAGGGAAGAACAAGAGTGAGGTAGATGAAAGTCAAAGGGAAGGGGAAGATATGGATGTTTACTTGTTAGACAGGATGAAATCTCAAGATTTATGGTCAAAATATGCTCAAATACTAAGTCAAGAATCATCATCATTTTATTCACATCCAACATATGGAGAGATTAGAAATGGGATTTCTTCTTCTATATGAATTACATAATATGTTTTTTTTATTTTTATTTTTGCTACTTATTCATATTATTTTGCATTCTTTTATTGTGTATTTGTGTAGATAACGGGCTTTGAGTGAAGCATTGGATGTCCTTTTATTAACATAATTTGAACCAAAAAATTAGAGATTTTAATAATTTGTCCTGTCAGATTTTTTTTCTAATCCTATCTCCAGACGGTATTTATTTTAAATAAGTTGATTGAAATTGAATAAAATATTAGGTTGAAGGAATAGTAAAAATTAAAAAATATATATTAAATATAAACAACAAGAACACAAATGTGTATGTTTTGAGTCTTTTGTCAAAGATCTTATCAATTAAAAAATTGTGGTCTGAACAAATGTAGATTTGGATTCTTGTTTGGTTGGACACAACAAGGAGGAGAAATCAAAGTTGTTTTAGGTTTTAATTATTGATGTTGTCTTGATGTCATAGACCGCGTTGGATATATTTATATGTTATTGATAAGTGACTTGTCTTTAGGATTAAAATATATCATCTTTGAAAAAGGATAGGAATATTAATATATTACATTGACTAATATAGTCTAAGAATATTTATTATTCAATGGGCATATTTCATGGAGTCAACTTCCAAACGATGGCTTCATTTAGTTTTTGGTTTCAAAGTGAATCTAGAAAAAAAAATGTTTTTTTAGCTTGGAGTTCAAGATGTAGATATTCAAAATATGGTCAGTCGGGTGAGTTTCATTTCTCTTATGTATTGTCGTTCTTGTGATCAACAGGGGTGGTGTTATGATGAATTAAAATAATTCTGGATAATTTTCTTATTGAATTATGACTTATGAGTTGATTAAGTGTTTTCATGCTAATTCAAGTTTGATAGCTTGAATGGTGTTTTTAAAACCTAGCTAGATTAGAGTCAAGTGATGTATGTGTATTTTGATTTAAATTTAAAATTGTCCAACGAGTTATTCAAGTGGTTTACTTATATCATGTTTGACTCGTTGCCTATCCGTTTCTACTTTATTCTTTTTTATTATTCAATTTGTTACTCCTTGATTTTAATCTTTATATTTTGTTACATTGATTCGGGGTTTGGATTCGATTAACATGTGTATTCAAGTGTTATTCGAAAACCCTAAAATGGACCATGAAAAGGTGATTGGCTGAATCAAATGGCGGCGATGGCGGCAAAAAAAATCGACAACAGCTTATGATGGCCTCAGTAGTGATAATCGGTGGCTAAAGGGAGCAACAGAGCTCGTGATAGTGTTGAAACGTATATTTAGTTTAGAATTTATTGATTATCAAAACCACATTCTTTGACTCGATCCTTGTGCCCCAAATACTCTCCACCTATTAATGTTGCGTAGAAGACGATTGATATATTTCATTTGGTGGAAGCTAATAACCATTCATGAAGAACAATAGTAAAAGATCAATCCCTTGGAGAAATCTTTGACTAAAGACTCTGTCGAGACAACCATTAAATACTGCATCCCTTGACGACAATCCTCTGATGAATATCGAAGGTCTTCCACTGATGTGTTGTAATTAGTGGGAAGGCTAGTTTGTCTTGCACATAAGTCATTTGAGGCAACTATTAGAGACTAGATTTAGTAAACCCTTATATTACACGGACTAAATAAATAAAATATTAAATATAATGAAAATTTAATAGTTATAAAATGATAGTTTAAGATAATATATGATTAAAATTATGTATAAATAAGGACCATAAATAATAAAACAATGATATCAGCTTTTTAATCTTCTATTTTTAAACTTCTTTTTTGTTTTTTCCAGAAGAAAGATTAAAATTTTTGTTTCAAAATAAACATTTTAAAAAATAGGGTTATTGGATTTTAATAATCCCAACTTCATTTATTAACCGGGATTAATCCCAAATTTCATTTATTGGCCGGGATTAATCCCAACTCATGAAATATTTACAGACACTACCAACTTTAAGCTTATTTTCCTTCAACGATTTCTTACTAACTGAGATTTAACACCGTTAGTTTTTCAATGACGTGTGCTGTTTATATGGCCAAAACACTAAGTCAAATGTTGAAATCAATCATTTGGTCCGCAAATACGAAACTCGTACACCCTTAAACCCGTCAATATGTACCTTTTGATCTGAACCACTTGACTCATTGGAGGTCGATTTCAGGTGACGTTAGAGGCGAGACACCAAAAAATAGACTTGATGGAGGCTGGGTGGTGACAAAGTTGAAAAATGGCTAATTGTTGGCCACATTTCATCCAAAAACTAACGTAGGTTAACTAACTCTCAGTTAGTAAGGGATCATTGTAAAAAAGTTTGATGTTTTAGAATTTTTTTTTTATTTTATAAATATTTATTTATTTAAAAACAATATTAATAATAAGATATATTTCTTAATTTATTATTAGTAATTAATATGATATTAATAGGAGAGAGAAATAAAAAAATATTGGTGTGATGAAATGTGGTTATGTCATGTGTCCATTATAGTTATTTTTTTATTAGAGTAGTAAGATAAGATAAAATACGATAAAATAAGATAAGATAAGATAAAATTATAGTTATCTTTTTATCTCTTAAATAGTTATGTTCGATTTTGATTTAACTATAAATGATACATGATTAAAAGTTCATAGATGATTATGTGTAACCGTTGAGAGAGGGAGAGGGAGAGGGAGAGGGAGAGAGATCAATTCTAAGGGAAGCGTTATGATCTTGTATCCTATATAATGTACCATGTTCTTTATCGGTGAATGAATCATACGACATATTGGTTCATTTCTTCCTTGTTCGTTAAACTTGTTTTTTACACTTTCTTTTATGATGCGGTCGTGACGATGAAGGTGACAAAGGTGGTGGTGACAACTAAGATGGTAGTGGCAACGATGTAGGTGACATTACAGTGGAGGTGTTGACGATGTTTAGGTAGTGGCAATGACAACGTTGGTGGCTGCATAAGCCACTGCATGTTCATCTAAATCAATTTATATATTACAATTTAAACACTTATTTTAATAATAGAAAATGACAAAAATAGTTCGACTGGAGTTCGTATTTACACTACCATATCACTAGTTTGGTCATTAGATTTTAAAAATTTTAAACTTAATCCAAACATTTGAGAGTTTGTTGTAATTTTAGTACCCACCGTTAGTATTTGTTATATAACCAAATAAAGTCAAATAAATGTTTATGAAATGCAAAATAAAAATAGAAAAAATTATAAATTAAAGTTGACAAACGAAAACTGTTCGATTTCTTTTTTTTTTTTTTTTTGCATTTGGACTTTCACAAGATTTTTGGATTTTTTGGTTTACGACAAATGGAACTAATAAAAAAAGATTTAATATACTTATCTTTTTCTGTTTTTTTTTTAATTTTTATATACTTTTTAATTTTTACTTTTATTTACTTTTATTTACTTTTTAAATTTAATTTGATTTTATAATCTTTTTTTATTTTTTTAACTATTACTAAATTATCTTACTAATGTTTATTTGAATTTATTAAATTTGATTTTAATTTTTATAATTTTTTCAATTTTTATAATTTTTAGAGAAAATTTTACAATTGATCCCTTTGGTTTGATCATATTGTATATTTTGTACTCGGATCGTTAAAAACTAAAGTATACTAACAGTGGGATTAAACTTGCAACCAACTCCCACACGTTTGGACTAAATTTTTATTTTGAAAATCTTAAGATCAAACTTGCAATATGGTTAAATTTACCATTTTTGCAATTTTTTCTTTTAATAACTATGAAACTTGAATGTAAGTTCATGAAATTTTCAAACCTTATATGATAAAATGGAACGATGTGTACATAATCTTTTTAGTCGTCCCATTAATCCGTAGACTTAACGTCACAATTCTTATTAAGATTTGGACATTTTATCAATTTAAAGCTATAAATAGTCCATGTCCTACACGTATCCTCTTACATTCTCACTTTAAATAGTCTTTAAGAGCCATAACAAATATAGGACCATAACATTTATAGGATCTTATGGTCCCCATATAAATTTATCACTATCAATGGTTGACCGCTCGCACCTAGGGCTACAAACAAACAAAACATACAGTAAATTCAATGAACTATTCATGAACAATTAGTTGGAAATTCCGTTTATGTTCATTTCTTTAATAAAAAAATGAAAATGGAATTCCATTTATGTGTTCCTAAACACTGCACAAACATGTTCCTTAATAAACGAATACAAACAAAATCTTGTTTGTGTTTATTTGCTTCATTTGGTTTATTTTTAGCCAAAGTCATATGAATAATAAAAGGGTGTTGCTCTTTACACCCTAGTCTAGTAACATCCTATCCATAGTCATTTATCATTCGAGCTCATAATCATTTATTATTCTCCAACCATTATTAACTCATGTATTAAAAACCCACTAACCACTAATTAGGCTAATAAAGATACATAAAAAAATTATATTAATTTATACTTTATAGTTTTTATTATAACTATAGTTTACAAACAATTTAATGAAAGCAGATATACGTTGTCATGTAGAAACCCACCAACTAATTTTACCAAATATTGATGCGTTTGATGCTTGTCACTAATTTTGGTACACATTACCGGGAACCATTTTTATGTTTTCATTCTATAAAATGTTGAGTCTGCCTCTTTTTAAGTTCCTTATTTTGTTGCAAATTTATTTGAAAAATAGATATTGGATAGAATGTATAGAAAAAAAAAAACAACTCTAATATGTTAGTTGAAAATACAAAATAAATTAATCAACATAATCTTGGTAAATATTTTAACACTCATGTGATAAATAGTAGTTAAATACTATAGAAAAATAAGAAAAGAACTATAATATGTTAGTTAAAAATACAAAATAAATTAATCAACATAATCTTGTAAAATATTTTAACACCCCATGTGATAAATACTTTTTTCACAAAAAGTCTTTTGAAAACACTCAGTATCATTTCTATTAGATTAATTGTTTTTGATATACGTGTATTATTAATGTAACATTTACTTCATTAATTATTATCTTCGAGTTCTAGATTTCAGTTTTTATTTATAATAACAACTTTGATTGAGTTTTTTCCCAAAAAAGTATTGGTGGAAAAATTATTTATCAAAATGGGTGATTCTAAAAATATTTACCAAAATGGGTATTTTTTAAAGAACTTTTTTTTTCTCCCTTCTAATTGTATTGGATAAAAAAACTTTATATTTAAATTTGTTCTTTGGTAAGGTTTTTTGTATTTGATATAAACTTTTAAACTTTATATTTTTTTTTATTTTAAGTTAACAATAAAAATATTATCTTTAAAATAATTTATTACTTTTCGTTTGTTTTCAACTTCCATCTGATTTATCGATTTATTCAATTTCTTTTAAGGGATTTTTTGATATATTAAATTGGAACTAATATTTTGATTTAAGTTGGTAATATATTTTTGAAATTTAACTTATCTATTTTATATTAATGATATATATTGCCTATTACAATACCTATCGTCAACTTCTAATTTAAATTTAAACTAGTAGATATAAGCCAAATTAAAAGAGGGGTGGCAAAATTTGCAACACTCGTTTTAAATAACCTGTATGTTGTTATTAACCATGTGAAAAAAATACACGTCTAAACATGAAATTTTTTTTACATTGAACCGTTTACAAAAATAATATAATATTTAATAAATCAATTCCATACAAAAAAAACTTTTAACACTTGAAAGCAAATTATAATTATTAAAGACATTTAAAATAATTAAATTACTTAAAGTATTTAAAAAATAATTTAAAAATTAGAGAAAGTTCAATTTATTAGAAAACACACTGGAATATTAAATTAAATGCTAGCACACAAAATATTAAAATAATTGTTTTTAAAAGTTATACGGAAATAGATTGATGCAAAAATTAGGGCTTTTTCCATGTGTTTTTCTAACATTTTTGTTTGAAAAATGTTTTATTATCAAATGAAAGTGAGAAAAGAGAAGTTTTTTTTTTTAAAAACACCCATTTTGGTAAATATTTTTGAAATCACCCATTTTTGTAAATAATTTTTCCACTAGTTTGGAAAAAAACTCAACTTTGATTGGTTTGTTTATAGTCAAACTAGGTTAGTACCCCGTGTATTACACGGGTTGAATATATAAATTATTAAATAATTAGTAAAAAAAATTTATGAATTATAAAACTATGCTTAAAGATAAAAGATGATTATAATTACTTATAAATAGCTACTTTAAGTAAATAAACAATAATATATATTTCTTAAACTTTTATTTTATAAAAAAATTATGGTTTGTAAATATTTTGTTTTAAGTAAAATGATTTTTTTTAAAAGTTCGTTGGTTTTTTGTTTTTAAAAAGTGTGTTTTTAATTTAAAATAAATATATTTTCAATTTATTAAATTATATATTTTTTAATTTGAAAATAGTATGAGTAATATTATTAGTATTCAATATTAGTTTTAATAAAGAGAGGAATAAAAAAGTTTGTATGATGAGGATTACAATTGCGTTACGTATTATCATATTTTTTTCCTTATTATGGATAGATTTATAGACAAACAAACAGATAGATATATAGATAGATAGGCTAAATACTTATTTATTAAACGGATTATAGTTAGTAATAAACACAAAGATTTACATTACGATATTTTATTATAAGATATAAATTTTATATACGTAATAGTTCAAGAAAATAAAACAATTATATTATTTTTTTAACTATCTTATCTAAATAGTTTCATTTTTAAACATTCGTATTAAGATTCTTTTATAAAATATTTTTATAAAAATCTTCTTTATTAAAAACTCTGTTTTGTAATTATTCTGGTTGTTTAATTAAGATTGTTTTTAGAAAAGTTTACATTTTTTATTTTTTTTAAAAAAGGATGGATTTAAAATATTTTTTTTCAAAGAGGTTTAGTGTTTTTGAAAATTTCATATTATATAAAATTTTTTTATTATTAGTTCTATTTTAACTAAAAAAATGTGATTTTTTATTTTTTTAATAAAATTTAACTTTAAAAAGATACATTGATTTTAAAAATTTAAATGAGAAAGAGAAATATTGCAATTAATAAAATTGATCTTTAATAAGAGAGAGAAATTAGTTTTAATGTTTAAATTACTATAAAACCCTTTTGGAGGGAAAAATAAGGTGATAATGTATAGAAGAATGACAAATGCCAAAAAAGTAGGTCAAGAAAATGACATGTGACTTTAAAAAGATTATTTTATTAGAATCTATAGATATAATAAATGCATAGACTAGAGTGTCATTAGAAAATAAACCAGTGTGTATTTAAAAATACCCATAATAAAATTATTTCTTGAACTTTGTACAATCATTTATTTTCGTAAGATAAATAAAGGTTATAGATATTGTATATGAAAAACTAAGACAACAAGACTTTTGCATCTTCATATGTAATATTCATAGGTAAGAAAATTGGTTGTAAAATTGCAATCTCCGCAAGTAAAATTACTCAATACCTCTTTTTTTCTTTCAACAATGTATTATTTTCTCGACATCAATATATACTTAAGCCAATATATTATTAGAGTATGTGGAGTGGTTTGTTAAAAGCTGTGTGAAAGGATGGTGACTTGGCTCATGATCATTAGAACACTACTCTTTTTAGAACACTACTATCCGTGAAGGGGCGTGACTTACGCATGAGTGTCCTAACAGGCGTATGACTTTCTTCCTACACTTACACATCAATTTCTGAAGTAATAATAAAAATACATATAGCACTAACACTCACTAGGTATGCTCCTCCTAAAAATCATTCACACTCACTCGTTTTATACACAGTGACGGACCTAGGAATTTTTTCCTCCGGGGTCGGTTTTTTCCGGTTCTCAAGTGTAAGTCGACGTAGGAATTTTCGGTTCTTGACGGGTCACATATATGAATTATAAAATACAATAATATTATAAGATAAGTAACGATGATAATATTTCATTAAAAATGATGAAACTAATGATCTCGTGATTGACATGAAGCTCTAATCTAATTTGCCCATCTAATTTATTCCTTTTCATTAAGGTGATAAGAGCTAATCTAATTATGTTTGGAAGAATCCTATGGAAGATATTCAAAATAAATAGACTTAGTAAATTTGATATAAAGTAAAACTAAATGGTGATTAGATTTTCGGGCTTATTCCTTTTAACAAAAACCAACTTTTAATATAACTGTTAGTGGGTTAAAAGATTTAAAAAAAATATTTGAGTTTAGAGATGGTAAAGTTTTTTCATAGGGGTCGGCACTCAAAAATACGAGGTCGATTGAAAACCGCTAAGCTAGACACGGTATATATAAAAAAATAAAATCTTCGGGGTTGGTTTTCCCCCTTCTTCCATACTAAGTCCGCCATTGTTTATACATGCATATACATACATATATACATACACACCTACATATATAAAATATATGTATATATATATTTCTCATTCATAAGATCATAAATTACATATTTTCTCAAGACTAAAATTAATTACATATTTCTCCTCCTAATATATATATATATATATATATATATATATATATATATATATAATATATATATATATAATAGAGAACGAACGTTAACACTTTTTGTTGCGATAACCTATTAACTCAACTGGTGGTTCACATCATGTCACGTCACCACTGTAAGTTATAGTTACAGTGAAAAAACCAGTGGTACACAATGAACGTTAAAATTTGCTTTTTAAAAATATAGCAAGAATATATTCGAATTAAATATATTAAAATAATCTATTTAATTTGTAATTTGTATAAAAAAATTAATATCATACAAAAAAGTTAAGAATGTTTTCAAAAAAAAGTGATATTTTTTAAAAAGGAGGGAAATTTTGAAAGTGGGGGGAAAACTATTACATTAGTGATACAACGCAATGTAAAAGTTAGTTACACTACACAATTATGGTGTAAGTGTTCGTTACATTATTGTTAACGAGTTATCGTAATAAAGGTGGGTTAAAAACCGTTCCTTCCCTTATATATATATATATTAGATATATATATATATATATTATATTAAATATTTATCTATTTCATTAAAGTTAACCTATCAAATAATTATTTTATCTTGTTTTTACTAATTATGTATTATTTGTTTTGTTATTTTAATTGTTTAAAACTTTGATAATTATGTTTTGTATTTGGATATATAACTTTCATTACTGGTGATTATTTTTGTGGAATGAAGTTTTAAGCTTTTGTATTTTTATTTATATATAAAACTCAAACCTGAAAATATATACGATTGATGTTTTTAGGAAGGGAAATATGTAAAATAACTTAGTAAAAATATGGATACGATAATCATTCAGTAACTAATTTTAAAAAAATGGGTAAATATGTAATATATATGTTTTAAAAATATATTTAGTTAATTTTTTAGCTTGTATAAATATGTAATTAATGAGTTTAGAAAGGGAAATACGTAAATGCTCCTATATAAAAGCTTTGAATTTAAAACTTTAAAATACATAGCTACTTGAGTAGGGATGTTCAAAATCGGTCGAATTTGGGATATCCGAAAATTTCAGATAGTGGATTTCACTATCCGAATCCGTATCCGAAATTTTGAATTTAAATTCGGATACCTGAACGAATATCCGAATTTAAAAAAATATGTATTATTTAATAAATTTTATAAAAAAATAATATTTTTATTGAAAAAGATTTCGGATATCCGAAGTTTTTATAAAATATCTTAAATATCCAAAAATATCCTAAATTTCTAATTAATATTTATTATTTAATAATTTTTTGAAAAATATCTCGGATAATTCGGTTATCCGAATTTCAGATATCCGAAATTTTGAATATTTTATATTCGATTTCGGATTCGGATATTTTTAAACACCTTTAAGCTTGAGTGTCATAAGCATAAAATACATATAGAATGTGTCTAATCTCGCCAATTTTGCAATGTTAAAGGGCCTAAACTGATAAAATGAGAAATAAAGAATGTTCTTTAGAGACAACAATAGGGAATGACTTTTCTCCTAGCTCTCTTTCGTAAAATAAGTAACCCCAACCCCAATTCCTTGATTGTGACTCTAGCATTTTCTCTTTATACATATAGATATTCATCTTGTATCTATATTACTTATAATATAATAATATAATTTGCCCATCTCTTCATTATCTTTATTTTCTTGATTTTGTGGAAATAATAATAACAATTGAAGGTCCCACCAACATCTCCACCACCACCACCGTCCACCGCCCCACCACCGGGTCCACCGAATCATCATCAAACTCGTACAATCACACAAAGATCCGTATAATATACCACCACCACCATCTCCTTTCAATTTTTTTAAAAAATTAAATCTTTATTTTTTGTGGGTTAGTTTTCTTTTCCTATAATTTCCATTCACATGTGAATTACAACACCTAAAATATCTTGTATATGTTCTTGAATTTCTTTCTTCTTTCTTCTTGATTTTAGAACAAGATGGAAGAACAATAAAATATATTAGGTCATAGATTCTCCTGGAGGAAATCAAATTCTATACCCTTTTGGTAAGTATTGATTTGATTGTTTATGTTTTTTAGTTTTTTAGTGTTTTTGGGGCAAATAATTGTCTCCATATCGTACAATTATAACTGTTTCTTGATTTGTTTATTCAATTTTTTAATATATTGATTGGATTGTTTGTTAATTCATAGTATTGTGGCTTCTTTCAGGCTTTCAGGGTAGGTGATGTTTGACTTTTGATGCTCAAAAGTCTTCATCTTTGATAAAGGGTTTGTTGATTTCATCCAGATCTATGTGTATAGCTTAAGTTTTTCCCCAATTGTTTGAAGGTACACTCCAATCTGCTTTCTATTGTGTTCTTGAAATTTCAAATGATTTTCAAGATTTCTTGAAGAATTATGTTGTGTGATTGAAGATGTATGATTGCTTTGATTAGATTAAGGATTAGCTGTATATATGGAGTCATCTTGTTCATAAAAGGCTTGTTCTTGATCGAATTGAATCGAAAAACCAGAGTAGGGTAGTTTGATTTAGGCTGCAACAATGGATGGGGAGGCTAATTCTTGGATTAGAAGAACCAAATACTCTCATACAGTTTGCCATAGGTTAGATTCTGCAAGATTAGCCTCATTCTTAACTGATGTTGAACCAATTCGACTCGCGGGCATGAAAACTAGACCCTCAAAAGCTCTTGCAGACCCTGAACCTGCACAAATCCAAACAAACCCTGTTACAAACAAGTATAGAACGGTCACCCCGCCCCCGAAAACCACTGTCCCCGACACCTTTAAGGAAGCAAGGTCTGATGCCAAACGGTTCTCGACTCCACATCCTCAAAGAGTGGAGACCGAAAAAGGGTTGAAAGGGAAACGAATGTTTCAAAGAAACTTGACTACTGCTGTTGATTTAAGGTCTCCGCGTGGTGGTTCTAGTCCTCTTAAGCACTTTAACTCAATGAAGGTTAGTGACAAAAGAAAGATGAAGAGGGATTATTCGTGGTCAAAGTTGTTTGATCAAGGTGGAGGGAAAGTTAGTTCGGTTGAGACAGTTGATGATTTTATGGCTGACCTTTCGAAGCTTTTTCTCGGCCATAGGTTTGCTCATGGTGCTAATAGTCAACTTTACCATGGAATATATAAGGATGAAGCCGTTGCGGTTAAGATAATTAGGGTTCCTGATGATGACGAAAATGAAGAACTAGTAGTTAAACTCGAGAATCAGTTTACAAGAGAAATAAATCTTTTGTCGCGTCTCCACCATCAAAATGTCATTAAGGTAATACATCTTTTGCTCTTTGTTTTTGTCTTGCATATCTTATAAAACTTTATGTTATATATCGAAAGGTATAAACTCACTCTGAGTCGTTTTTCTGGTAACTATGAGAACTTGTTATCAGAAAACTCACGAGCCCAATGAGTGTTTAGATACTGGTTGAAATTGATTATCATTATATGACCATGATTATGATTTTCTGCAAAAAAATTGAATTTTTTTAAAAAAATTTCTTCGACTGTAGTTCGTGGCGGCGTGCAGACAACCACGGGTTTACTGTATAATCACTGAGTACCTCTCAGAAGGCTCATTGAGGGCGTACTTGCACAAGCTCGAAAATAACACAGGAAAAGAGAAGGAGTACCTTCCATTAGAAAAGCTTATCAAGATGGCATTAGACATCACTCGCGGAATGGAATACATCCATTCTCAAGGCGTTATTCATAGGGATCTCAAGCCCGAAAACATACTGATAAACCAAGATTTTCAGCTCAAAATAGCTGATTTTGGGATAGGTTGTGAAGAGGCGTATTGCGATTTTTTAGCTGATGATCCTGGAACATACCGTTGGATGGCCCCCGAGATGATCAAGCGGAAATCCTACTGTCGGAAAGTTGATGTTTACGGATTTGGGCTCATTTTGTGGGAGATGGTAGCTGGGACTATACCGTATAAAGACATGACTCCTATACAAGCTGCATTTGCAGTAGTTCATAAGGTACTACACATATTTCACTCATCATATTATTATTATTATTATTACTATTATTATTACTATTATTATTATAACCGTTAACACTTATTTCTTTTGGCGTTTTCAGAACCTCCGGCCCTCTATTCCGGTTAACTGTCCTCCGCCTATGAGAGCCTTGATCGAGCAATGTTGGTCTAGAAATCCCGACAAGAGACCTGAGTTCTGGCAGGTGGTGAAGGTGTTAGAGGAGTTTGAAACTTTAGTCGCCCGTGATGGAAACTTGAATCATTTACAACATTCGGGCTTTTTAGATCATAAAAAGGGACTTCGCCATTGGATTCAGAAGCTTGGGCCTCACCAACATCAACATCAGCTCATCGGGCCCACGCCTAAGCCAAGGTTTTCATGAAACTCTCTGAGCTTTCGGCCATGATGTAAGTATAGATGCCTGTGCTTTTTACTCCATTTTGTCTGTTCTTTTGTGAATGATCAGGTTTTACCGGTTAGTTGTTGTTAAAGATTGATTCTGTAGTACATAACAGAAAACCCGACGCGTATCAGTCGTGCTTTATCTGTAAATATGAATTCGGGTTCCTGTATGGAGGTGGGATCGTGTCAATTGAAATGTTCATATCATTTAGTTGTTAAGAGATTGGTCCTTTTTTGATTTATGTTGTGTTCAAGGGGGTGTTAAATGTTTTTCGTGTACACGGGGTGACACAAGCAAGCAAAACATGAACTCTTTTATACATAGGAGCGACGTGAAATCAGTTCTAAGTTGATATGAACACGAACTGTTTAATTTGAGATTTTGTTTTATTCTTTGTATGATTGTACCCTAAAATTGAAAATTTACAATGATAAATACAAGTGTACATATATTAGTTAGGTTATGAGACTTGATGCTCGCTTCTGTTTTATCTTTTAATTGATTACAACTTTCGGAAATGTTTAATTTCTTCTCTCTAAACTCACCAATTCATTCTCATCTTCATCTATGCTTTGCTATCATTCAACCATGTTTGAGTAGTGTATCGAGTTTTTTAAAATCCATGAGTTATTTTCAACTTTGCTCCTTGACGTTTGACAAAAGTACTCATTTTCTTATAAAAAATTAAAAAATCAACTTATGAAATTAAACAACTGATAAACTTTTAGATTGAAATTAAACAACTTATAAAACTTTTTAAGTTCAATTAATATTTTTAATATTAAAAAAATAATTATTTTTATCAAACGTTAAATAACAAAACCAAATTTAACTCAAAAAACTGATTGTGTCACATGAAGTCATGAATACATGATGACATGAATTATGATAGTGTGTGTCTAGATTGGGCTAGGCCTGGTTGAGATGAGATCCTACCCATTGGGTCTAATCCAACCCACCTACATTTAGAATATAAATTGTTTTATTTTTTTGGGTTTAAAATATGCTTAGGGGTTAAATTTTGTATATTGATGTTGTTAAAGTTATAAATATAATGGGTCTAATCCAACCCACCTACATTTAGAATATAAATTGTTTTATTGTTTTGGGTTTAAAATATGCTTAGGGGTTAAATTTTGTATATTGATGTTGTTAAAGTTATAAATAAGTGCATAGTATGGGCTTGATAGAGAAAAAATTTCATGAAGTTTGTATGAACATACTTGCATGACGTTATAATTTTAACTATTTTGTTTAAGAAAAGACCTTAAAGTGTCGCTTAAAGCCTCAAACCGAATGAGCTGTGTTTAATGGCTCAAAGTTGATTGAGGCAAGCCTGATCGGATGTATATGTGAACGTTCAACTATCTATAAACAGCATTTTTAGAATCAAATTGTATAGTAAACTGATTGTTTTACCTTACAACGGATTTAATAAACAAATGACGTCGTAATTAATTGAAAAATTATTTTCTTATATAAACCTAATTTATCAGAGATTATGAAGATAATATATGTTATGATGTAGATTTATATTTTTAATAAACTAGATCAAATATATTAAAAATAAATTCTAAAGCATTATATTAATAAGAAAATGAGATTTTAAAGTTAAGAAAATTAAAAGATTAAAATATGGTTTGCTCACCCGGGTTTGGTTCATCTAGTTTACCAATCTGACCAATTCAATTGAAAACGACACAAAAACTTGCTATTTTCATCGATTTTCGTTAACCCCGTTAATTTGCCTTTTAAGTAGCCATCACGTGCACATCATGTGAGAGGCATTTAGGTATTTTTGCACCTCGCCAGGAAAAAAAATAAACTTAAATAAACATTGTTCAATTTCTCTGAACATTTAAGCATTATTAGATTGCTTTTAATATTCAAAGTTGATGTTCGCTTAACAGGTAAAACAAACGGAGTCTACCGAAGTGGATGAAAATGGCAAAATTTTAAAATGTCAGTGATACAGAAGGGAAAAATAAAATTTTTGGATGAAAACGGCAAAAAACATTAAACCTCTGGGACGAAAATGGCAATTAACTCTATATCATTATAATATGTTCGTGTTATATCTATCACTATCATTTTTTTTATTATCAAATTGAGAAAAACACAACACTAGAGTCACACCATATGTTAATCTCTTGTAGGCCTGTAAATGAACCGAACGACACGAAAATCAGCATGGTCGTGTTCGTTCATTTAATTTTTACCGAACACGAACACAAACAGATTATCGAACACGATTTTGTGTTCATTTTCATTTATTAAGAAAATAAAAATGTTCGTGTTCGTTCATGTTTGTTCGTTAAAAAGCTAAATGAACACTTCACGAATATAAATGAACACAAATGAACAATAATAAACAAACATAAATAAACCATAATAAACAAACAAAACTAAACACAAAAAAAATCTTAAATTATCATTTTGGATTTTTTGGTGTATTAGTGGAAATTGGAACTCACTAAACTTATGAGTTTCTAGTATAACTTTATACATTTATGTTTAAAATATTAACACATAATACCCTTTTATTAATATATATATATAGGAAAAGTTCAAATGAGAACCCTCTTTTATTGCGAGAACCCGCGAAAACCCATCAAGATCAATGAATATCATTATTATTTTTGTGTAAATAACATTATTACACATGTAGAAGATTATGATCTTTTATGTATATGTGTAAATTCACAAGTATAAAAAAGATTACATTGGTGTAAGTTTTGTAAAAAAACATATATATTTAAAGTTGTAAGTAACACTTACACCAATGTAAACTTTTTTACACTTATGAATTTACACTTATGCATAAAATATCATAATCTTGTATATGTGCAATGATGTTATTACAACAAAAATAATAAATAATTTTGATTGATCTTGACGGGTTTTCGCAAGTTCTCGCAATAATATAGTGTTCTCATTTGAACCTTACCCTATATATATATATATATATATATATATATATATATATATATATATATATATACATATACATATATAAACATAAATGAACAAACATAAATAAACGGACATATATGAACGAACATAAACGAACGTTCATGAACGTAAACGAACGAACAAAGCATGTGTTCATGTTTGTTCGTTTAATTAAACGAACACAATTTTTTTGTTCATGTTCGTTCATTTCTTAAATAAACGAACATAAACGAACTTATCACCGAACAGTTCATGAATGTTTGGTTGTACAAACTTTATCCATTAACCATTGTCCTTCTTGACCATTACACGATTAACCATCTTGACCATTATCGGATTAACCATCTAGCTGTGCACTTCACATCTATAAGAATATTCGTGTGGAACAATTGATTAACTTTCTCACACGCATAGTTTTGAAAAACTGTAATTTTTACACAGTAAAATTTAATCGCCGGAGATTTTTTTTTCTTCTCTAATTCTGGGAATGTGAATATTGCTTAAATCAACCGAAAATACGGGAAATTTGGTGTTTCTTCTCCAAACATGATTTACTTTAATGAAACTAAGGAACGAGACATGGGTAACATATGTTTTGCCACTATATATAAGTACCAACTCAATTCATTTTCATAGTTTCATTTCTGTATAGAGTTAGACAAGTACTCATCGTAATTTTAAATAAAAATTGATTTGATATTGCTGCCTTGACGAGTAGCATTAAATCAAAATTTAGAAACAACGATTTCTAACACGACCTGAAATACAATACTAACAAGACAAGGAATTAATATGGTTTTAAATTCATTAAAATTTACCTATTTATTAAATGAACTAACCTAAAAATAACCTATTTACTAATCACCTTGATCTATTTAATAGATATAGGTGGGGGGGGGGGTACCGTACCCACCGCACCACATGACATAACTACCAATCATATTTTGTTACATTACACCACACCACAACATTTGGGGAGGCACTCATGCCACTCCAAGCCATAAATTTTTTTAATTAATTTATAAAAATAAATAAATATAAACATGATTTTGAAACGTGTGGATGAAAACCATTATTTGAACCAAACTAAAGGGAGCAAAAACGAAGTGTACTTTTATTTATTTTATTAGTATGTTTATCTTGATAGTAGATTGACTCAAATAATTACAGATCGAGTTATTTTAGGAGTTACTATTTGAGTTGCTTAAGTTTTATAGTTTGAACAGGGTTAAAATTCTTGATACCAAAACTTCTTTTTTCTTTTATAATTAGAGAGTTTAGAGTCAATATAACAAGTTATCTTTTAATATTAAGACTATACGTAGTAAACGTTATCATGTTTTCAAACATGATGATATGGATACAAGTCAGACTTCAAAAATCATTACAAGATAGTTAAAATAAGCTCCAAACCAAGGGCGGACCTACATAGGTGGGCTACCTCTCAACTTTTTACGCGTAGCGTAAAAAAAAAATACGTTTTTATGTAAAAATTTTTTTTTACGGTTTTACGTTACCCCTGAGAAAATTTTACGTTACCCCTAAAATTTTTTTAAACTTTCAACTTTATAGACATTTTTAAATTTTATAAAAATTAGTCTAATATTTTATAAAAATATTAACTTTTATAAAAATATTATAAAACCCAATTACCCAATTAACATTAAAAATCCAATTCATTATAAAACCCAATTAATTTTAAAAAGTCCAATTTATTTATAAAACCCACTTTATTAGAAAACCCAAAAACCCATTTAACACTAAAACAACACAATCGGCCCCCCACCCTCCAAACCGAGCTGCTTCCCTGCTGCTGCCTGTGCGACCTGCGAGCTGCTTCCCTTCTGCTGGTTGCTGCCGTGGGACCTGTGACCCGCGACCCTCCTGGCTGCTGCCGTGCAGCGTTCTTCTTGACTGCTTGCTGGCTTGCTGCGTTCTATAATCGGCCCCCCCACCCCCAAATCGAACCTGCTGCTTGGTTGTTCAAACTTTGAACCCTTGAAGCCTTGAAGGTAATCTTTCTACTTTCTAGGTTTAAGTGTTATTTGCAAGATTCTAGAGTAGAAGATTAATTAATTGTTATTTGATTTAATGTTTAGGTTTTATTGACAATTAGAGATTTTTATTGTTATTTGATTTATTTGCAAGATTTCTAGAGTAGAAGATTGAAATTGAAATTAGGGATTTGATATTAAAATTTTATAAATTTGAATTGTGTTATTTCTAGAGTAGAAGATTGATTATTTTGTTATTTCTTATAAAATTAGGGATTTGGAAGATGAAAAAACAAGTTTTTATTATCAATTTTTTTAAAAAAAAATTTCAAGAGTAGGATATTGGTTCTAATAATGATGATAATATTGGATCAACAACTCCTTTGAGTTCAACTCCCTCGGTTTCAATTCCTTCAGGTTCAATTCCTTCGGGTTCAATTTTTAGGTTTGCAAGATTATCTTTCAAAATCATAGCTTTTAAAATCATAGCTTTTAAGCCATTAAACTTATAGAGTTTAATGGTTATTTGGAAGATGAAATTAGGGATTGGAGATGTATTGGATTTAAAATTTTATGTATTTAAATTGTATTATTTGGTTAATAACTAACTAAACAACTAACACACCCAAAATACCAAATAACATTAATAACTTAATAAGTTAATAACTAAACAAATAACATGACCAAAATTATAATAAGCCCAAAATTTAAATAACTAAACAACTAACATACCCAAAATACCAAATAACATTTTATAAAAACATTAATAAGTTAATAACTAACAAACCCAAAATAACAAATAACATGACCAAAATTACAATAAGCCCAAAATTTAAATAACTTTAAAACATAACAAGTTTACAAGCTCAAATACCTATTATAGAAAATAAACAACTTAAAAAAAACAACTAGTTATACCCATAACCCTCACCGCCTTACCCTGTCGCCAATCACCCAACAACCTTTGTCCATGTCGCCAACCAACCATCACCTGACCAGAGTGACCACCCCCCCCCATCCGTCGTTCTGCTGCTGCGGCGGCATTTATATAAATGTACGGTAAATTTTTTTTTTTACATTAGCCTTGAATTTTTCTTGTAGATCCGCCACTGCTCCAAACTCATTGGTCTCCAACCTTTTAAAGGGCGCCAAACATAACCTTCTTATATTATTACATCAATAAGAGTTTCAAACAATAATTAACCCACTACACTTGATTTAAAAGTGGCTTTCACGAGATGATTTTTAACTACATAATATTTAGGTGATATTTTAACCAAAGTATCACTACGCATAGTCTAATAAGTATGTTGACTAATGATCAGTGTTGTAAAACTTGGACTAGGCGGCCGAGTACTCGGTGAGTACTTAGTCCTCGGAAATGTGCCGAGGCGTTTTTCTTCAACTCGGTCAATCTTACTCGGAATCGTTAAAACTCGTAGCAACTCGGTTCAGCTCGGTCCAACTCGGTCAATTCTTGTTGTGTTTTCATTATTTTTCATTAATATACTATGAAAGATGAGTATTAAATGAATACTATGTGTATACATACTAAAAAATAATTACATATTTTAATATATTATAGTAATTGAACAAATTCTTTTGGTATATATTGATTTTCACATATTTTGTTATAAACACTAGTAAACTTATGATATTTGACATATATTATAATTTCTCAAAATTTAATTTCTATGTAATTTATCATGTCCGAGTAGTACCAAGTATTCACCACCTAGGCCAAATACTCGCAACTTTCCAGTCGACCGATCTGGTAACGTTTAGCAACTTTTGCAATCATGCTGATGGTTAGTGGTAAAATAATGTTATTTTTTATGTTGCTCAATCCAATTTTCCAATGGATACTAAAGTATGTTAATTTAAAAAGTATGTTTAAAGTTTGATACTTTAATTTTTTGTGTTCTCTTTTCATTTCTATAAGTGAGATTAATTCCCAAAGTTTTCAACTATTTGGGCCATCAGACCTATTCATTTACTCTTAACCACCTATTGTCAGTTCACATTCTCCAACCGCTTCCATGTTTTCCTCTAATATCGAAATTAAATATACAAAGTCATGTTTGTTTTTTAGTAAGTTAGTGTAAAAAAATATTTATTTTAAAACGTTTAAGAATAATTATAAGTTTAACATGTGTTTTTTTATTGTTTTAATAATATGATATTTTGATCATTGTGTATAATACGTTTATTGTCAAAAATTAGTTTATTGTATTATATATTTATCATCATTTCTTATATGTCCTAATTATTGTGTTTTAAATTATATATCATTTTGTGTTATTTTTTTTAATTTTTCTTGTAGATTATATAAAATTGTTATATAACATTATGTTTTACAATTAAAAGTATAGAATGATGTTATTTACCAACTTGTTTTTCAAAACTCATATAGTGTTTAAGATAACAAAATGTGTTAAATTTTGAAATTTTTTTAGATTATATAAACTTGTTGTTATCTTTCATTATGTTTTACAATTAGAATTACACAATTATGTTATTTCACCAATATATTTTTTCAAAACTAATAGTGTTTAAGATAACACAATAATGATTAGAAAACACAATTAGACATTTTATCATTATGTTTTATGTTTTATATCATTTTATGTTATTTTTATCATTGTTTTAATATATTAGATTAATTAATTGCTAATTTATCATTGTGTTTTATATACTACAAAATACATAATAGTGTTATTTCACCATTATAATTTTATATAATTCATCATTTTATAAAACATACAATAAGTAACAAAAATACACAATGAATTACACTAAAGACATAATAACGAACAAAAATCACATGAACTAAAAAACGTAAAGAAAATTAGTTTTTATATAGGTATTTTGTACTCGTTTTAAAGATAAACAAAACTTGGTTTTTACGGTTTAATATAAAAAAACATTGTATATAAAAGTTATGAACATGTAAAAAAAAGAACTTTAAAAAATCAACACAAGTGGTTATGACTAAAATATCTTTTTAACAAACTATTTTTCTATAATTTAATTTCAACTATTAATTTATAAATTGATGGTTGATATTAATAAAAACTTGAACCCTTTCCTAATCAGTAATGCGAGGTAAAATCAAAAACAAATAAAAAGACATTATTTAAAAATTGTTCATATAAATTGAAGTCATTTGTTGTTCAAATTGTTACCAAGTTTATAAACGAACATTAAACAAAACGATCTGAGACATGAAATCAAGTGTGTATGGATTTTAATTAATTTCTTCACACAAATAAATATATGATTCGTCTTCGATTTAACTATTCCGTCTAGTAACCCGTCATCCCAAAATAATAAATACATCAGTTTTTATAATCTCATTATACTTTGACTATCTTGAGTCCCATGTCATATGCATTCATAAGAAGTTTTTTATTGAGCCAGTTTTATTACTTTATACTATGTATTTTTAGCGTGGCAGAAAGAGTTTGAAAGAATCTGAGTTTTATGTCTTTAAATCACAAAAATTAAATACTATATCCAGTTACTTTAAATTGTTTAAATTAACAGTTAGAAAAAAAATATAACTAGAATAATATCTGAGATTTCAAAATTTTCAACCAAGTTAATAGTGGATATTATAATAGCATATAAAAATATCAGACATATCATAAACATGGACCAGACTCTTTAGAAAAAGTAGATAAAGTCAATGCATATTTAGGATAATTAAGTGTACTGTTCTGTCTATATTATTCTTTTTTTTTTTTTTTTTTTTTTTATAAAGGGAACAAACAATTCTTAAACAATATAACAACTAAAAACTTAACCCTTTTGTTGTTGTAGTTGTTATTGTCATCTTCGTGGTGTTTTCATCAATCTAGGAATTGAGGCAAGAATTGAGGCTAAACAATATTTCCCGACAATTTAAGTATTGAAAGCAAAAGCCTTTCACTACATTGTTGAAAGATAGATGAAGAAAAATTGGATAGACCATTACAAGTGTACCAAGACTTTTTTTAGGTTACGAGCTCTCTTATTAATTTCTATACGTGAACCATTATTATATAGTCTTCTCTTGGACCATAGTTTATGATGCATGCTTGAAACCATTATAGCCTCTTCCATGTACTTATTTTTAAGAGTGACAATTCACTGATTCATTTATTTGTACTTTTAAACTACACAAATTCTTAGCCTTCATACCTAAAAACTTTAAGAAGAGCGACAAGTTCTCAAACAAACAACGGGATACTCTAAATCATAAAACTCTAATGAAATATACGACCAACCAACATATATCGAATTTGTAAAAGAGTCAAAAGAGATGGTTCAATCCTCTTGTAAATTGATGCATAGATAAAGGTCCATTGGGACCAATGATTTTAAAGAACATTTGGAACATTTTGTTTCTAAATAGAAGAGTGACTTTCAAGTAGTGTTCGATCGATTATGTACGTATTAATCCATATTCAATTGATTGGTGAGGTTATCAAAAAAAAAAAAAAAAAAGTTTTGTATAAGCCATTTCTTTTCTTTTTGTTCAAGTTGCTTCTTTTTTTTGTTTAACTCACCTAAACCATTGGCACTGACCATGTAACTTGACCGCATTAAGCCTAGTGTACTACATCAAACATTATTGCCCGCGTTGATTGTTATTTTGAATCTTAACTTAGTCACCTCAATCATCAATCTATCCGCATTGAAGACTGTTACTTGCATCGACTATTACCCACATCGAATAATCCATCTGTATTGGACCCTAATCACTTGTGTCACTTGTACTAACTAAATTCTTAGATGTTGTTCACCCGCATTAGGTAATAGTCATCCTCATCAGGCCACTGTAATTCGTATTAGAAAACACTTAAGATATTTCAATTAGGGATTCAAACTAAGTGTTGAGTAGGAATTGATTGTTATTTAATGCTGATTGTTTTTTATTGTATGAGTTCCTATATGCTTTATTTCTAAGAAAGGGCTACTCTTGATGCTCCTGTTATATGGTAAAATGAAAGTTATTATAAAAGTGTTATGCATAACAAAGTAAAACATTAATGAATGAAAAATAACAATGGAGCCTAATGAAAAAGAATGTGGGCCCCTAAATGAAAATTCTTGCAAGCATTTATGAAATATTAAGTCACTTATGTGAGTCAAATGAATGAAATGAATCTTTATTCATGAGCATGTTATGTGCCTTGTTGTATAGGTAAACTATCATGGGTTTAGCTAACCAGGAATGTTTGCCTGGCTGGGGTTGACATTTGTTGTCAATCATACGTTTAGGCTCTTGCTTTGGGTAACCTTCTTTTCCGAAAGTTGCAAGATAATGAATGCAATGAAGGTAATGGGACACGATAAAGGATGATATGAAAGTCAATTTGACTGATAAAATGCGTGTTCATTAAAGGAAGTAAAAATAAATTTTGTATATAAAACTAAAATTTACTCAAAAACACTGACTTTTATATGCATATCAGTTGGCAGGTAATTACTGAAGCTAAGAATGGCATGGGAATAAAGTTACTTGGCATCTAGAGACTCGCACCCTTGTTTAATTGATTAATATTTACTTTAGGGACAAATATTTGTTTTGAAAATCATGCCATGGAATAAATTTTTTAAGTTTTTCGCTAAAATGATTTATTTTAGTGATGTATTATGTAATGCTTTTATGCTAAGATTGATCAACCGTGAGGACTCTTGGGTTTGGGGCCTTAGAAAGACATTTCAGGCTATGAACCATGGGACGTAAGGGATGGGGCAGCGGGGAAGGCTCATAACCGACCTTAAGGCCCTTTGAACCTCTCATTCTTCATCTTCATCTTCTTCATCTTAGAGAGAGAAATAGGGGGTTTTAGAGTGAAAAGCTTAAGGACAACCATTTGATCCTACATTCTAGATCTTGAATCACTGCTAGAGTGTTATTAAAGCAAAAGGATGAAGAAACAAATGAAAACAATGAAGGACTGAAGATTATGCTGCATGCTGGTTGCACGTGGATAGCTGATGTGGTTTATACATGTGGGTTTGAGTCCGTTGGTGTCATTTGAATAAGTCGTGCACGTGGCCGATATTTTATTGTTTCCGTTTCATGTATTCTAAGAGTTTATTAGCGATTTGTTTGCAAGTTTACGTTACTTTACAAGCCTATTTATGCATTGCTTTTATCATTGAATAAGATTATCAGAAAACTTTGAGTTCATATCAGCTTGAGTATTTCAATCTGGTATCAGAGCTCGTTTTACGATCAAAGAGAGAGAGGAAAGATGAGTGAAGAGAAACTAAAGGTGCCTAAATTTGATGGTCATTACGAGCACTAGAGCGAGATGGTGGAGATTCTGCTGAGAGCAAAGAAACTTTGGAATTTAATAGATCCCGGTATAGAAGAGCCGGCGGTAGGAATTACGGTCAGCGATGCTCAGAAGAAGAAACTAGAGGAGCTGCGATTAAAGGATCTTCAAGTCAAACACTATCTCTATCAATCAGTTGATAGAGTAACATTTGAACAGATCCTTGATCGAAGCACCGCGAAGTCTGTGTGGATGTGCATGAAACAACGCTTCGAGGGAAATGAAAGGGTCAAGAAGTCAATGCTTCAAAAGCTTCGCAGAGATTTTGAAGTTCTAGAGATGAAGAACGGCGAAACCATTACGGAGTACTTTGCTCAAGTCCTCACCATTGCAAATCAGATGAGGAGTAATGGGGAACTCATGATTGATGTGAAGATAGTTGAGAAAATACTGAGAACTCTCAACGAGAAGTATATGTTCGTGGTGGTGTCGATAGAGGAGTCCAAAGACACCGAGAAGATGACTATTGATGAATTGCAAAGCACACTTCTAGTTCACGAGCAGAAGTTTAAGAAACCTGAAAAGGAGGAAGAACAAGCGTTAAAAGTAAACCATGAAGAACTTTCGAGCCCTCGAGGACGTGGTCTAGGGAGATCAAGCTTCAGAGGCAGAGGTCGTGGCCGCGGAAGATCGACCTTCAACAAAGAAACGGTGGAATGCTACAAATGCCACAAACTTGGCCATTTTCAATATGAATGTCTAATGTGGAAAGAGTCCAACTATACTGAGTTTGATGAAAATGAAGCAATGATGCTGATGGCTTCTTTCGATGATGAAGAAGTGATGATGACACAAAATGAAACCAACCAACGAAGTGATCTGTGGTTCCTGGATTCAGGATGTTCGAACCACATGTGTGGTATTAAAGAAAAATTCACGAGCATGGATCTGAGTTTTTCTCACACAGTCAAATTGGGAAACAACACTCATCTAAATGTAAGTGGAAAGGGACTCGTAAAACTAACATTGAATGATACTGCATTTGTTATACAGGACGTGTATTATGTGCCAGAGCTCAAAAACAACCTGTTGAGCATTGGCCAATTGCAAGAAAGAGGCCAAGTATTTCTTATTCAATCAAACAAATGCAAGGTGTTTCATCCAGGTCGAGGGTAGATTATGCAAAGCTTCATGAGCAATAATAGAATGTTCCTTTTGATCGAACAATCAAAGGAAGATGTCAGGAAAAGTGAAGAAAGATGCATGTATTCGCACATTGATGATGTCTCAAGGTTATGGCATGAAAGGTATGGGCATTTGGGAAAGTCTAGTATGGAGAAGTTACAACAAAAGATGATGGTACAAGGCATGCCCTTTTTTAAAGTTGATAAAGATGTGTGTACGGATTGCTGTGTTGGAAAGCAACATAAAAACCCCATTCCAAGGAAAAGTGACTAGAGGGCAAAAAGTGAGATTAGAGTTGGTACACTCTGATATTTGTGGGCTCATTTCTCCACCTTCACAAAGTGGAAAAAGGTATTTTTTGAGTTTCATTGATGATTATAGTAGGAAGGGTTGGGTGTACTTAATTACTGAAAAGTCTGAGGCCCTCAAATGCTTTAAGGAATATAAAAGGCGCGTTGAGACTGAAACCGGGTGCCTAATTAAGGCCCTTAGAACTGACCGAGGTGGAGAATACATCTCCAACCTGTTTCAAGACTTTTGTAGGGAAAATGGCATAAAGAGGCAGCTAACAACGAGTTTTACACCTCAGCAAAATGGCGTCGCTGAGCGTAAAAATAGAACAGTTATCAACATGGTAGTAACATTGCTGAGCTCCAAAAGAACGTCTAAAGTGTTCTGGGCAGAAGTTGTAGTCTGGACTTTTTACGTGCTCAACAGATGTCCTACTAAAGCAGTAACCGATGTGACTCCACAGGAGGCTTGGAGTGGAAAAAAACCTACAGTAGATCACTACAGGGTATGGGTCTGCTTGGGACATGTGCACGTACCAAAGGAGAAGAGAACAAAGCTTGATGATAAAAGTCTCACATGCATCTTATTGGGTCTCAGTGAAGAGTCTAAAGGATATCGGATGCTCGACCCAAAAACCATGAAAGTAATAATCAGCAAAGACGTAATATTTGAAGAAGGCAAAAGGTGGGAGTGGAACACTGAATCAAGTGTACAAGAAGAGATTGAATTAACATGGGGGCAGGACAAGTGTGTGGAAATTGACGAAGGCTCTGATGAAGAGGTCGATGAAGCAAACCAGCATGAACCACATGCAACTGTTGAAGCGGGTGGTAATGAATCACTTGCTGAAACAAGTGCAGCAGGAGTAGCAAGGGAGGGTCTACAACGTCAACCCCCACGATATTTGCAAGACTATGTTACGGGTGATAGCTTGGATGATGAAGCAAATGTTGTGGAAGAAACTACTCAAGATCCACCAACCTATGAAGAGGCGGTTAAAAGTAAAAAGTGGCAGGAGGCGATGGATACTGAAATGAGGTCTATCATAAAGAATCAAACGTGGGAGCTCGTTGACTTACCACAAAATGCCAAATGCATCAGTGTTAAGTGGTTGTACAAGACAAAGTTGAATGAAAAAGGAGATGTTGAAAAGTTCAAGGCTCGATTAGTTGCAAAGGGTTATTGCCAAGAAGAGGGAATTGATTATTTTGAAGTGTATGCGCCTGTTTCAAGGATGGATACTATCAGATTGATGATGGCCATGGCTGCTCAACGGGGCTGGACATTGTTTCAATTGGATGTGAAGTCAGCCTTCCTACATGGAAGCCTACAAGAAGAAGTGTATGCACAACAACCTAAAGGGTATATTGTTAAGGGCAGTGAACGCAAGGTTTACAGACTTCACAAAGCTCTGTATGGCTTGAAACAAGCCCCAAGAGCTTGGTACAGCAGAATTGAAGCTTACTTCTTGAGTAAAGGCTTCAAGAGGAGCAGCAATAAACACACACTGTTCATAAAAGGGAGCATACGAGGTAACATTTTATTAGTTAATGTGTATGTTGATGATCTCATATACACAGGTAACAATCAAGAGATGATGTTGGAATTTAAGCAATCAATGAAGAAGGAGTTTGAAATGTCGGACTTTGGGAAAATGCGTTTCTTCTTGGGTATTGAGGTGATGCAAAGTTCCCATGGAATTCATATATCTCAACAAAAGTATGCCATGGAGATTTTGAGAAAATTTGAGATGGAGAATTGTAACCCAGTTCTCAATCCAATGGTTCCAGGAAGTCGATTGACAGAGAAGAAGGAGCAAAAACTGATGTGACAAAATTCAAGCAACTCATTGGTAGCCTTATGTATATCACCATTAGTCGACCGGATACACAGTTTGCTGTAAACTTGATTAGTAGATTCAGTGCTAATCCAAGTGAAGCACACTATGCTGCAGCAAAACGGGTTTTACGGTATTTGCAAGGAACATTGGATTTTGGTGTATGGTACGAACGAGGTGGAGATGGAGCACTTGAAGTGTATACAGATAGCGACTTTGCTGGAGATACTGAGAGTCGAAAAAGTACTTCGGGATATGTGTTTTTATGGAACAAAAGAGCTATAGCCTGGTCCTCTAAAAAGCAGAATGTTGTGGCTCTCTCATCAACTGAAGCTGAGTATGTTGCAGCAGCATCGAGTGCATGTCAAGCTGTTTGGATCAAGGGAGTTCTTGAGGAGTTTGGATTAAAGTTTGACGAATGCATAGCAATCAAGTGTGATAATACCTCGACTATTAAGTTGTCTAATAATCCGGTATTTCATGGACGATGTATGCATATCGGAGTCAGATTTCATTTCCTGCGTGATCTAGTGAAGGAGGGAACAATAGCTTTGGAACATGTTGGAACGTACTCATGATCAGGTTGCAGACATATTTACAAAACCACTAAGTCGAGATGCTTTCATGAAGCTAAGGGCGAAGTTGGGAATGTGCAGTATGAAAGACAAACTTGATGAGAAGACCCAATCAAGTTTGAGGGAGGGATTGAAGGACTGAAGATTGTGCTGCATGCTAGTTGCACGTGGATAGCTGATGTGGTTTATACATGTGGGTTTGAGTCCGTTGGTGTCATTTGAATAAGTCGTGCACGTGGCCGATATTTTATTGTTTCCGTTTCATGTATTCTAAGAGTTTATTAGCGATTTTTTTGCATGTTTACGTTACTTTACCAGCCTATTTATGCATTGCTTTTATCATTGAATAAGATTATCAGAAAACTTTGAGTTCATATCAGCCTGAGTATTTCAAACAAATCCTATAATAACTATTCTAGCTTAGACCTATTAGCCGAAAATCAATAGAGACAGTCAAGTGGGTTCTAGACGCCTTTTTATGATTTTTACTATGTTTGAGTTGATGTGCATACTTGTTACCATAACTATTTTTATGGTAATAATGTTATAATGTTTAAATTATGTTTTCCAAAACTAGTTTTGAAACAAAGTAGGTTTTGAGAAAGTCCAAGTAAATAATGTATGTTTTTATGGAAAGATAACAAATTTTATGAAAGAGCTATTGTTTTAAATAAAAAAAAGGATAATGTGAAGGTTTTATAAAGTCATTAGATTACTAAAATCTAAGACAAACGATTCCTTCGTGATCCAAAGAGTAAATAGTTCCTTCTAGTAAAAAACTGGCATTTCCTACACATGAACCTATGTGTCTTGTTAATGGTTGTACAAGTAGTATAGAGAAAGTGACCCCATGGTTAAGTGTGTTTTTTTATTGCTAAAAGTCATGGGAGCAAAATTTAAAAGTGTTTTACTATAGCCAAACACCATTTGAGTAAATGTTAGAGTCTGATTTATGATCGGAAAGCCCTTCAAAGACATGGTAGATATGGAACTGACGGATAAAGATATAAAAAAATTTGACACTAAAAATGTATGCCTTTAACGAATGTTTTAAGAAATGTTTTGCCTTACCGACACCGTAAAGTTTTGAAAGGAAAATCCTTATTTTATTAAATTGAGAATATTTTTTAAATGATAAAATTTTCATAATGAAACTGACCTTTGGTGTGAATTTTTAGATTAAGTATGAGAGGTGAATGTGTACTTTGTGGATGCTTGGCTGGAAATGAAAGGGAGTTACTCGCACTTGAAAACTTGGCATTATGTTCATGTTATGTTTAATGTTTATGTTAGACAATCTTAATTGTATTTTGGACAAGCTTATGTAAATATTTAATGATTCGCTGCTTCATGTTTAATTTCAAGTTTAAGAAATATTTGTTGTGAGTAAATCTAATAAGTGAGGCCTCTCGGGTTTGAAGCCTTACAAGTTGCATCTCTAAACACCTATCTTTGGATGATAACATAAATGTGTTCAAATATCTAAATGTCAAGCTTTTCACATTGAAGTTAGGCACCTAATATTGTATTAGATGCAAGTTATGTATCATAACAAGAGAGATCTAAATGGACTTTAATATCATCCATATAGTTGACTTGTGCACATGATCCATTCATAACCTTTTGGTTAGATGATTGGCTAAATCAAGTTATGTATGAACAAAATCAATATATATCACATCATCATGGGCAGACCTATGTAGGTGGCATTGGAGTCACGAGAATACAGTGAATTTTCATGGGTATATAGAGATGAATGTATGGATTTTTCGAGTGACAATAGTGTTTTTTGGGATAGTAACTCCATATGATTTTGATTTTTATGAAAAAGACAAACATAAACTGAAGTAAAAGAAGAAAAGTAAATTAAAAATATTAATCAAAAAACTTTTTTTTGCGAAAACTACAAAACTTAAAAAAAAATAGAGTAGGGATGCAAGATAGTTATTTGAAGAAAATAAGAATATATTTGATATTTACCTCTAAATTAACATAGCCTTTTTTTGGTATTTACTACAAGCAATAGTTTATAGTCTAATCAATACATACAGTATTTTATAGCACTCTACTCAAACTTATCTACTCTTGTAACATGAATGGGGTAATTGGGTAACTAATATTGCCAAACGAATGATGGAAAAAAGAAAATATATTGATTATCCATTGGTGTAGCGTTTTACTAAAGTTATCACTAGCTTTACCGGTTAATGTTTTTTATAAAGTTTTGTATCGTACTTGTATTATGCGCTATCCTTGACCCGACCTGAACCGTCTTGAAAATTTTTATGTTTGCTTTTACAAAATTGGAGTAATTAAAAACAATGACTTCATATATATATATATATATATATATATATATATATATATATATATATATATATATATATATATATATATATATATATATATATAAATTACTAGATTAGCTTCTACACACCATCCATGATAAGTTTAAGTATTTGTACTATGTCTAACACCTAAGTGTCAAGAATTTTTATTGGGCTTGCATGTCATCTTGCTGACTTAAATTAATGTATATTCCAATATCTCAGTTGGTCTTAAGTAAATCTAAATATAGTAAAATGAACTTAATAACAGTAAAATTATTAACATCTTACATAATAAACTTAATCATGCCTTTGTTTGTGTGGACATCCACAACCACAACAGCTGGATCGAAGTCCAATTGCCATAGGAGTTATCATTGATGAGCTTTCATTAAGAAAGTATTTCTTCATAAGAATTTTAAAATAATGATGTTGATTAAAAATATGCCTTCTAAAAATTGTTTAATACATGAACCGAGGAAGAAACTTAACACTCCTATCATGCTCATTCCAAATCATTTTACAATGTTTTGAAAAGTTCATAAAAAATTATTGGTTAGTGGAAATTAAAATTATGTCATCCAAATAGTTTTGTATGATGTCGAACTTAATTTGATGTGATTTCAAGAGGAAAAAAGGTGGTATAATTTTTTTCTCTTTTAAATCTTGATGAAAGAATGAACAAGGAGTGTCATACTATTGTTTAGTATTAGGAGCTTATTTTAACCTATATATATAGAGCTCATCATGTAGACATGATTTGTGTACCTTAAGTTTTAATATCCTTGAGGATGTTCGACATAAACTTCTTTAGAGATCTTTTCATTCAAAAAGACGACTTTACATCTATGTGGTAACTGCAAAGCCTTAAAACTCGATATAAGCGAGAAAGTTCATCACTGCCTCAAGTCTTACAAAATGAGCATATGTTTAATTTACATCACACCGGTCATGTTGGCAATACCCGTTTGCAGCTAGTTTGGCTGAGTTCTTAAGATGATACCTCCTTCATCACATGATTTATTTCTAAAGATCCATTTCAATTATTGATTTGTTCTCTGGACTTGAAACTAGTCTTTTTACCATACCTTTCTTAAATTTCTCAATCTCTTCTTCCATACATTGATCCAACTTGGGTCTTTTAGAGCTTGAGATATACAAACACATTTTGAAGATTGCAGAAGCCACTATCGAAGTTTCTTTGCTGAAATGATTCAAACCAATACGAAAAATACCTAGATTTAGGTATTTATGTTGAACCTTTAATTAAATTATTTTAAATTCATTTGATAGGTTGATTTTGTTTCCACTAGTTCCTTCTAGTGATGTTTTATATTTGGTTGATAATAATGGTCTACAATAAAGAAAATTTACAAATAATCTCTTTTAGAACGATGTATCCCACATCCATATACTTTTACTTTTAAACAATACAAAATTTTAATCTACTTTATCTTAGAATTTAAACACTAGTCTTCTTTAAATATATTGACTCTTATAACTGAGATACCAACCAAATGACTATAAATAACTGCTATTCCTAAATAATTAGGAGTAATTATTAGGGTGTTAATTACAAGAGAACTTTTGTCTAATATTAGATATAATACTAGTTAAATCAAATAAATTATTACATGATCAAACGATCACAAGAAATTTTGATTCAACTAGTTATAACAACTTATAAAAGTATTTCTAAATATATGTTTAATGCTTAGTAACGAACCAACCTTAGTTGTTACCCAACTAGGGTCATAATCCTATCAAAATCCCATCACTTTTTATATGGACCACAAAATAAAAAGTCTTGGACCACGTTCGACAAAAGAAAGCAAGAATGGCTAAATAATGGAATTTAGCCCTCATCCTTTTAGTCGAATATATGCAGCCTTTTCCCTTTTCTGTTTATTACTTTATCTACTTGGTTTTATAGTTTCGATTTATTTATCTTAATTCGTGTTCGCTTTGATTTTGTCTTAACTATAATAATAAAACCAGTCATAATCAATTTTGTCTGGTTTTATTGGTTCAACCTCAATCAAAAACACGTCACATCCACACAAGTGGGTTGTCGTCATATTATTATTGCGTTTCATACAAATGGCCATGTATTTTTCACATAAAAGTTTATGGGACATTGGACCATAGGTGTTATTATTAATCGTTCAATCATTATAACTCGGTTAAATTAAGTATTATATCCCAAAAGCCAACCAAACTATATTTGAGAGAGTCTGATTAGAAAGATAACATATCCGGCTAACCAATTTTTTTATTTATACTAAAGAAGCATAAGTCTATGTTGATCCGCTAGTACGGATCTGAATTGTGATACTACAAGACACGAACCTAACCTAAGACGATATTATCAACAATGTATATTGTTGGTGTTGGAAAGGAGATCTCTTGGGTAAGTTTAGAGTCGCTTCCTTTAAACAGATTTTTAAAAATGTATGGTTTAGCAAAGACATATATGTCCACAAATGGTGCAAATATATGGCAATAAAGGTAAATTAACTTCTTCGTATGGTGCATGTCATTAGGTTGTATTCCGTCTATGGAAATATTACTAAAAAGAAACATTAACATAGAAAATGGGCATCGTGTTTTGTGCAAGAATTACATGAAATCACTTGACCACTTGCTGATTGAATGTCATATGCCACATGAGTCTGGGATCTAATCGGAATACAATGCAAATTTTCATGCATTGTAGGTACATTGGTGAACGAAATGATGCTATTGACGTTAAAAGTGAACGGCGATATGTTGCACCAGAACTTTCAGTGCTTTTGGCAACCCTGGGGTTCATATGGAAAGCCCGAAACGCGAAAACATTTGAAACTTGATGATATTAAAGTGACGTCTTTTCTTTGATAAAGAACAGAGCCAAATTCTTTATCTTGAGATAATTGTATATCTTTTGATTACATCATAATTGCTTGTCATCCTCACTAGATCCTTGTTAGACCTTCCATTATAGTTGACATAATATAAATGTTGCCGTTACACAAAAAAAAAAAAAAAAAAAAAAAAAAAAAATTCCCGTTTTATGTGTTTAATGTTATAATTCTAAATCAGTGTTTTTATGTTAGAATATAAACCGATTAGTATCTTCTGCAAAAAATATTAAAGATAAAAAATAAATATTATATTTTATAGTATAAAAGTAATTAATTATGATACATGTTAAAATGTGTGGATCATGAATAGTGTTAATTTTATCATTTATTAGTATCTTTATAATTGTGGTTTTTTTAAATACCTGCACCTCTTACTGCAAAAATGCTGTAATTACAGAAATTTCTTTTTCTTTTAAGAGCGAAAGAATTTTACTATCATCAAATCCAGAATTCTCCCTCTAGCAAGAAAATTACAGAAATTACTTGTTTATCGACATCATGATGAGGTGTAAAGATAAGCATACTTTAAGACGATTAAATATCATTTTCTTCTATTTTTTTGTACATTAATTTCTAAATTTGAGAGATAAAATGTCAAAGAAGCATATAACTGGAAACTCAAATGATCATATTGGTATCTCTCATGAAAGGGCATTTAATTTGTTCTCGTATAAAGCAGTGACAATGTAAAAGTAAAATAAAATAGCACATGTTTACTTTATAACTTTTAAACATTAAAGTATGTACGTGTCCAAACAATATGGAAACTTAGTATTTTTACACTTTCACATGGTTAGAGATGTTTCAAAAAAATTGTAAACAATCATTTATATCAATTTGATATACGTATACGTATTCATATGCATATTATTCTTTTTAGAACCTATTTTATTTTTGGAACCATAAAAGCAATCATAATCATTGATTAAAGGGTTGTTTGACAACTTCTGAATGGTTAAGTATTAAAACAACTTCTGAATCATTAAGTGCTGAACCAATAAAATGTCTAAATCATTAACAGTTAGTATATTGCTTAACTATTCAGAAACAAATGTTTGATCAATTCAGATAAAAGCTTTTAACCATTCAGACTTAGTATAATGCTTAACCATTCAGAGGCAAAAGTGCTTAACCATTTAGAAATCTGCTCACGAAACAAATACTCTAAACCATTAAATGCTGAATCATTCAGATATCTGAATGGGTTAAGAGTCAAACAAACAGCCCCTAACTTGATCAATAGTTAAAACAGGATAGGAAATGTAAATATGAATTTCATTTTTTTCTGAATGGCTAATTGGATCACTAACGGATCATTGTCCAACCTGATCATCTCTAAAATTCAAGTACGAAACATTGGGGCATTAAGCTGGCATGTACCTGAATGGAAGCTCGTACACCAATCTATTTTTATCAGTTATGAACTTGAGACCACCCTCAGATTGAAACTCATCTTATGTTAGAAAACCTTTTGTCTCAACTTGTAACCCTATTTTTTTGTCACAGATAAAACTTAAACTTAAAATATGCTTTTATTTTAATGAAGTCAAGATACTATTAAAATGATAAAACTCACTCTAATTAATATGAAAATATTTTTATCTCTTCTTTTCTTTTTTCACTCTCCTCTCTTTAACTTTTACAATTTTAAATATGTATGAATTACATACTTCCTACATGTGTGAATATTTTATATTGTTTACATGCTATTTATATATGGTTAGATTTACATTTTTTAAAGTATTTATAAATATAAAAAGTTTAAAAGAACCATTTACTTTTCTTTCATAGTATTTACATATATGTAAATTGCATATATTTACGTATGAGAGTATTCATATTTATTATACATTTTCAAACTAATAACTATATACACATGTATAAATTTACACATGTATAACTGTGTACATGTATAATAACTATATACACATGTATAAATTTACACTAATCATTAACTTTTCAAATCATACTCTATTTAAATAAACTTACTTTTCAAACGAACCACTCATATGTGTGTGTTGAAGCTTGAGACAGAGAGTCAAATTAAAATGAAATCTTACTTTCCTAATTAAGAGAAGTTAATATAGGAGTTCCTAAATTCCTGTGATTATTATATTACCGTATCATTTGATTAAAACATTTATAAAATAATATTTATATAGTTCAATTACTAATATTGATTCTCGTGGTTTTAATAATATTTAGCAGTTTTGAAAAAATCTTGTCTCTATACATATAATAGGAGGATTAGAATAAAAAACATGCATTCTTTGTGAAAAATGTAAAAAAGTCTCCTTTTTTTTCTTTTAACAATAATAATTCTTTCATACATTATTATTTTCTAAAAAAAGTTTACACTATAAAATAAAAAAAATCATATTTAATCTAAGTATAATATTCAATCAACATATTTATCTGATTCTACAATATATATGAATAGTATTATCATATCACACTATCATATGTAGTAAATCATATATTAAGTTTTTTGTAATTACAAATCAAGTTAAATAAAAAAAAATAATGCTCTAGATTTGATACATTAATCATCATAACCTTGAATTCATTAAAGTTGTCATTGGCAATTCACACTTCTCCTAAATTACCCAAAATCTTCAACAACTCAGTTTGTCATAATCGATTCGTTGTTATCAACATACACACCAAAAAAATCATTTATTGTAGTTCTTTGAAGGTATTTAGTTGTTTTCTCAACGGATTTCATCAGATTTGACTTTTAATTTTCACTCTAAATATATTACTAGTACTACATATATGTAGTATGATGTAACATCCATCACACTCACAGGACTAGACTTATAGTTGACTTATTAATTAAAACATTATATGTGCATATTTAGACTTGTATTAAACTTGAACTAGATATAATTCTTGATTTGTTTAACAACACGATAAGAATTTATTACTTAGACTATGAAATGTATAGTTTTATTTGTAAGTTTTTATCTTATTAGCATACATTGGTGATATATTCACTATCATGTCACAAACATATTATTATCACTAGTAAAATTTTATCAGTAATATTTATGAAATACAACACATGAAATGTTGTCTAAGGTGCATGATATGCTCACTTATAATTACATACATAAAATAATAAACATGTTACATGTCACACATGTAACATGTAATATGTTACAAAATCATAGAAGAAAAATAACCAAGTTAGGCCCTTATCTTCCTTGTGTTCACGGTCATAAAAAGGGTAACCAAACCCCTTACATCAATTCATTCAAGATTAGTATATTATCATTAAGATTGCACACTATGAGCATTAAACTCATCATCATGCCTTGTTCATTCACCATAGAACTGCTCTTATTTAGTTCCCATTTGGTCGAAAACACACCCACACACAACCTTTTGAATTTTCAAGTATTGATCTAGAAGCTCTAGTGTTCATCTTTATCTTCTTACCGTCTTTTGCATCCTAATAATTCTACTTATTTATCTTAAACATTATACGCATACATGATGATTCAAGTAGTCATTCACATGTGTCTGTTATCATTCATAACCATTCATATGATTTTGTGAGAAAAACCTTCATGATTTTATGTGAAATATATATCATTTTATGTAAAATCTTTAAAACGTATCATATAATTCAAATTATCACATGATTTCTTCTTATTAAATCATGTTTTTAGTAAAGTAATGGTGATATGATAATGTTTTTATCAGCATAGATATAAATCAAGATCATTTGATAAAATCAAGTTTTGAACATAATTTCATTTAATGAAATTCATTTAGCAATCTGGCAGATTATGGCATCTAAGTATCTAACTTTGAATGACAATAACTCACTCATTTCTAAACCATATTTGGAGATTATATTTCTAGAATAAAGACCCATAAATCACCTTTCATAAAGATTTTGACCCTGAAACAGTCGTTACAAATTGAGTGTAACAGAAACTTAGTTATTGTCTATATAAAATCTCAACTTGTGTATTATTTTTAAGACACTTAGATCACTTATGAATTTGTAACAATTTCATTAATATGTTGCTAAAACATGGATTTAAGTTTCATGAAAAGCCCCTGATCAAATAAGTTCATGTGAGTATTTAAAACTCAACACAAAGTAACATAAAATTTAGAACATTCATATTGGGGGTAACAAGGCTACAAGATCTATGGTATAAACACATCTTGGTTTACAGTAATAATAAAAAAATATTTATAAGACATATAGATAACTGGTATATTATCTAATATATAGATAGCTAGTATATTATCTAATAACACTTATAAGACTAATATTGGTAACAATAATTTAAAAAGATCACCAATGTTTTCTTGTTTACACGTAAAGACACAAATAAGACATTTGACATAAGGCTTATATTAGGGCTGGAAGCATGAAGTCTTGACCCAACGTTCTATAGTCCTTGATCATATTTATGTATATGTTTTTGTAGCACTCGGGTAGAACCATCTTCTTTCTTTGGTCATGTTTGCGGACTTTATTTGCTTACAACTATGAGGCTAGTTTTCATGTACACTTTTTCCTATGACTTTTTATCGAGGAAAATATGCTCAATTTATTTTGACGATATATGTTGTGTACTTTTGAGACTTTGAGACTATTATATCTAGTTTATGCTCTAGTATTTATTGGTAGTGATTGATGAGTTTTGTGGCTTTTGTCACATGCCTTAAAGTCCCTTGTTCTATACAACCATGAGTTTGAGCCGATGGAAAGATATGGAGTACGTAGTAATATTTGGGTTGACACCCTTATCTAGGGTTGGTCCTGCTATCCATCGCCAACGATCAAAATCTGGGTCAATATGTTCCAAGGTCTTGCCAATGCCCGGTAATGCATTAGAATTTGTGCTACTGGTCTGGTCAACATTAGGTTTGGTTGTGGGCTCATGTTGATATTTAGGCATCACTTCGCTATTGTACGTACATAGACATAATTAGTCAACTTCGACTATTGACTTGACTTATCACAACGTGACTCATTTTTTATGTCTTAAAGATGAGAGTTCATCAACTATAAAGTTGATGTTTTTGAGTATGGTTTTCAGGTAATAAAAATCAAGTTTAACATAGACATGAGGCTTGGAATAGAGATATGATTAGAAGACTATGGATACTTATTTATTTTACGTCTAATGAGAAAAAATTACTTTATGGTTAGTTTTGTCCTTATGTGTATGGTAAGTTGTTTGGCTAGTCATTTAGACTACTTTTAGACGAACATATGTCATAACATTTTGGATTGAATGCTGGTGTGTGCTAATAGTAAATATATTTTGAAAAAGATTTTTTGCACAAATTCAGTTTTGATTGGTTTTTACTAATACTAAACTACACACACAAAAGACAAATGTACCTATCATATGGTAATATAGTGTTGCTAAGAACTGAGTATAAATTCATGGACACACTAAGCCTACTCAATAACCCTTATTATTGACTATCAAATTAGGATTTTGATCTAGAAAATGATAATTAAATAGATAACAGTAAATAAAGATTGATTAAGACTTTTGGTGATTTTTTCAGTGAAGCACGGCTATCATCCTAATTTAAATTGCACTTATGTAACTGTGATAAATGTTATGGTGTGATTAAAGATATAAGTTAAAGTAGTTAGGTTAATGTTTATAAACGTGAGCCAATGCGGTTTTCTCTTCTGCCAGCTCCGTAGTGACAAGGACACCAGCATCGACTAACTTACAATGCTAATCCTCCAAGCCACTAGTTATGTAAGTAATACTTGTGTATACTCTTAACATACGATTTCTAAAAACATAACTTAATGTTAAAAAGAGAGTTGATCAAATGTTTTTTTAACATACCATTAATTTTAAAAAACTATAGTAATTACTGTAGATTTTTCAGACTAATAAAAAGGAACCTTCAAATGATATAGAAAATTAAGGTGATATGATTTCTAATCACAATTTCTAGTTCGTTAGCCATGGATTTATGATGAAGACCGATTTTGCAAATAAAAGTTAGTTCATACATTTTTTAACCGTGTATGATATTCACAATTACAAATCATAAGTTTATAACTTTCCGTTCAAATGTAAATGCTACCTATCAAGAGTTTACCCAAAATTTTCATAACATTAGCATAACATAAAACACACCATAAGTTCATCAAAAATTACATAAAGTTTCTTTAAATTAAGATGATAAATGAAGTTTAGTTCACGATGAGCTTGAACATAACAGCAAAGATAAAAGATAGTAATAAAATCATCGGTAAATTAGAACAATCAAATCGGTGATCCATTATGGATTATGTTAAACGATCCTGAGCTTCTTCTAAGAGTTCAATGGACCTTCAAAACCTCCTAAGAACTTCTATAGGCTGGGTTATCGTGAGGGAACACCAGCACATCACCTCCCAAAAGCTCCATTCAAAGTTGAAAATGAGCTCCTATTTATAGGCTTTCTAGAGTGTTTAAGTACGGTCCCGATAATTAACAAATGACAAATGTTAAAAGGAAGAATGTGAAAATTCGTTAAATTACATTTATGTAAATAAAACAAATATACATGTTAACTGTAACAACTATTAGAAAGAAGAACGTGAATACTTGTTGCAAATTTAAGTATATGTAAATATTTAACACAGACATTTGTTGAACATTTACATACATGTAAATGGTTAACTTCATCTGGTTTCTCTTCGTCCTTGCCTTTATTAATGAATTTTTGGTTTTTCGTCTTTATATTTTCTTCAAGTTCTTATTTATCTTCATCCTCATTGTATAACTATTACAAATTAATGTTAAACCAAAAGAGAAAAAATAGAGTTACATATATGTAATAAGATATCAGAGTTAAACCAAAATAGAATTTTTGGTTCCGCGTCAAGTCAGGTTGATCAAATAATAAAAATACAATACAATAATAAAATAACATCATCATAATAATGTAGAAAGCACATAATATAAATACGATGGTCTTTACAAGTTAAAAAAATAAATTCATCTTTTTGCACACTTTACTAAAACAAGTAATACACTTTATTCTATTTAACACTATATTTTGTTTAACACTGTATTCTAACAATTTCCTATTTCCATATTCGTGAAACCATATCGAATTAAAACGTCTAAATTTACCACCAAAATTTGTTTGTGAAAAATCATCCCCCATTTTTTTGACATGGACCTTAAAGTAAATTGGCTCATCTAATTTTATCTTTTTGATAGGGATGATAAATTGAAATTGGTTTTCTTACATAAAGATCCCATGAAAGATCATTCACATCTAAGTTAAGGGTTGTACTATTTCATTTGATAATGATTTATGTTTTAACTAAACCTTATAACAAATTATCCATAAAATCAATATACCAACAACTAACATTCGTTCTTTGAGTTGAAGAAATCTTAATTCTTGAGGATTGCTGCCTGCTGTCTCTTGATTCTCTTCATCCTGTACTTTTATTTTTCCTAGCTCCCTACGACCTTATCGATCGCAAGTCCAAACTTCAAGGTATGGGGGTATTTTTTTTATTAGGTTTTAGGATTATTGGGTATTTAATGGTTATTGAGAGTGAACTTTTTAATTTAATTAAATCATGAGTTTTATAGTTATTTTAGTGGAAGTAGACTTATTGAGTTGTTTAATTAATTAACTCATGGTATTTTTTTCAAAGTTTGAGTGTATATATATACTATGTTATAGTCCCGTGTATTACACAGGCTTTACAATAAAAATCATATAATTTTATATTGTGCAAGGGATAAAAATATTTGAACTACAAGCAAACAAAAAAAAAAAAAGAATTGCAAGCTTTTAATTAATTTAAATCCATGTCTAACAAACTCATGTTTAAAGTAGGAAACACAAATAGGCAAAAGTTTTGTCTCATACTATGCACTTATATATACAATTATACAGTATCATAACATATGATACATAGCTTAAAAAACCACTACTATTTTATGCTCTAACAAACCATTTAAATTTAGTATTTTAACAACCACAACCTGATCATAAATTAATATATGAAAAGTTTAAAAACAAGCTTTGTTTAAAAAAAACAGCTGGTTTTTAAATAACATTTACGTCATATCATTTAGATAAGAGTTATAAAGAAAACTATTATAGTTTTTGTTTAAGTTAATGAATAAATGTTATTTACGAAAATTTTAATTAAAATGTTAAATGCAATATTATAATAAAAATAAAAATATAAAAGGTTTGTTGTCATATTTTGGTTGATTGAATCATTTAAATATGAATCTTGAGTTTTTCTAAACTAAGATTTTGTTTACGACTGTTGAGATATTTTTGCAACAGTATGTGAGATTTATTTGAAAGGTGTTTAAAAGATATTTTGATAAATTTTAAAGATAAAGGTCATATTAGTAATCATAAGTGGTCAAATGGTTAATTTGATAATTACCATTTATTTTAATAGGCCATAGAAAATTTGGGCGGGAAAACATTTTTGTAGTTAAATGTGGTATTAACACGGTCACAAACTGTAATCATTTATTAGTATATATATATATGTGTGTGTGTGTGTATGTATATATGTATTTTATAACTAATGAAGTCTACATCTAAAAAAACATGTACATACATCTCATATACACATGAAAATGCATTGTATTCCCGTAACTACGATGGGTGCATGTTATGTCTGCCCCTTCTAATAATTGGAATTACATATGAAATAACATAGCTGCATATATGTGTTACATATAATAATCCATTTTAATGTTAATTTTAACATATGTTCGTCAATCAGTATATTAAATCCAATAACTTAAGTATCATTCATTTACTTGCATCTAGATTTGCATGTATTTACATGTAGTGAATGTTGAATAAACTTGCTACAAACGAAAATTCAATAACTAAAGAAGAAAATAAAAGACCTAACCAAGGCATAGAGCATCTAGAGAACATAACTATAAACAGTAAATAGGATTAAACTAGTTTTTTAAACCGTTGCATATTGCGATACACTGTGTGATAAAGTTATACTAAAATCGACTCGACTCGTCTCGTTTTTGAACTAAATTTACATCGAAACGCAAATTTGAGCTAGCTCCTTTCCAAACAAATTTATGTCGAAACATACACTAACTCAAAACATACGTAATGCACGACGCCGTATGGGGCGTGATGAACATAGATTACAATAGATCTGACTCGTTTATCAAGTCAATTTAAGTCAAAATGTAAAGTGACTTGGACTTATACTCTCGAATGAAAATGTATTAAATTTGACCGGATTCGTTTCCAAATAAAGCATACGTCGAAACCAAGAACAACTCAAAGCTTACATAAAGATAAGCACAACAACGTTTTATATTTTCCCCAACTCTTTTTTGAACAAAATTTGCATCAAGATGTAGAAAATCTCAAAGTTTATATAAAAGTAATAATGGAAACATTTTAGTTTTAACCCGAATCGTTTTAGAATCAACTTCACGTCAAAACGTTGACAGCTTCAATTCATACTGACACGTATATAAAAATACGAACGTAAAGTTTTATTTTATTTGAATATAATTGTATAGATGTAAACAAGAACTTTTAAAAACTTGTGAAGAATCTAAGTGATATTTACAAATTAAAAAAGGGATGAAAATGTAAGAGTTGAAAGTTAAGTGAAAGAAAAAACGACATTTCTTTGAAGTGAATAAAATCTTTTCATGATTTCAATGATCGAGAGGACTATTAATGCAACTTTGTTTTGTTTGAGAGAAAAGATAAAAAGAAGAAATTCCACTCAAGAGGCCAAGACCCATTTATTACCCCAATCTACTATCAATTATCAAACACAATTTTGTTTTTGCATTATCATAAACCATAAAAGAAAAAAGAAACCAAAAATAAATAAATTTAGATTTTACAAAAATCACTTACACATGTTGAAATGATTACCAAAAGCCTTGTAATGGAATAAATAGAAGCCGAGATTAAGTGGAATGAAGGCTCGTCGATGGAATTTGAACACCATGCATCTCATCTATAGATACAATTGTATGTTTGATGTATCGAGTCAAACAACATTCTTTTTAAAATTTGATGATTGCAATGTTATGATTTTGAAAATAAGGACAAGTTATGATTGGTAGAATATCGGGTATTTTAAAGTGAAAAATGATACTACTAAAATTAAGAGTACGTAAATTATGTAACAACCAAGTTACACATATAATAATTAATGTAGTTAAGAGTAAAGTAGACGGATGTATAAGTTGTCATTTATAAAAAAACAATAATTGTCTCTTTCAATTTTACTCTTGTCAATCCTAAAATACATGTCTAAAATAATATAAAATAAATTTACTTAAAATTATAATTTGGGTAAGGTTATAGTAAAAAATGTATTTAATCTAAAAAAACATAATAAGGATTGTGGCTTGACACATGTCTTTTTGTTATTTTAAAGAGGGCCATTTTGGTCATTGGATGATTGTGTCAAATATGTAAGCTTATCACATTTTATGCGTTTATTGTGTCAAATATCAGTTAATTGTATTATATATTTTAAATCATTTATTATATATATTCATCATTATATTTTATGTTTTAGATTATTTGTGTTATTTTTGTCATTATTTTTATAGATTTTATTAACTTGTTATCTATAATTTTGTTTTCCAATTAGAAGTACAAAATAATATACTTTCAATAATGTATTTTTTAAAACTCAGTGTTGAAGATAACACAATTTGTTATTTGTGTCATTGTTTTATAGATTATATAAAATTGTTGTTATCTATCATTATGTTTTACAATTATAAATATACAATGATACTATTTCACCGATGTGTTATTCAAAAATCATAATGTTCAAGATAACACAATAACACAATGAGGCATTATGTTAATTTATCATTGTTCATAATGTATTAAATTAATTAATTGTTAATTTATTATTGTGTTTTACATATTAAAGAAATACAACAATTTTATTCCATCATTATATATTATTTAAATTCATCATTTTAGAAAAATACAATAGTATTTGGAAAAACATAATAACAAACGAAAAGACACAATGAACTACATAAAGACACAATAACAAGTTAAGAGCTTAAAAATATAAAAACAAAATTATTATCTTTTTATATAACAATAATGTACTCGTTTTAAAGATAAAAAACACTCGTTTTTACGTTATACTTTTTATTAAAAAATAATTACATACATAAAAGCTATGAACGTTTAAACACTATGGAGGAAATTTCAAAAAAATCAACAAAAATAGTTATTCCTAAAATAACTCTTTAAAAAAAATTACTACAATTTGATCTCAACCATTAGTTAAGGAGTTGAGAATTAAGATTACTATTTTACTTTGACAAAATTACAGTAAACATCCTTTAGGTTTATAGAAAATTACATGTATCATTATTTATCTTCAAAAGTACTCTAATCATACTTTATGTATACATATATTTTATAACAGCTTTCGTTCTTTACACTAACTGCTGTTAATTTATTCTGTTAAGTCAAGAGTAATTTAGTGTTTTTACCTCTAAAGCACTATTTATGAAATTAAATATAAAGGACGTTTTCTGCAACTCTTTCACCTTTTAATTAATTTATGTATTTTTATAATTATACATATACATATGATATTTATATATAACATAACATATATTAGTTAATTATTTTCATCAACATTTTACATATAAATTTAAATTATGTAAATAGTATTATTATTTTATATACTTACGCCCTTAGCCCTATATACTTTACCTTTAATATTTTTTACAAGATATTTTTATATAATTATATATTATTACGTTAAACTTGTTTTTTTAATCTAAGATATAATAGTGATTAACAGAGAGGGTCACCTATGATTAGTTTTTTTAATTAAGTTAACTAAATTTCATGAATCGTTCGTCATGTGTTTTTTTAACTAAAAATATATTCTAGTTTTAAGTAAAAACAAAAAAATAAAACTAAACGGAAAATAGACATAAAAACATTAAACTACGCACGTGAAACATAAAAATTAAAACAAGAAATAAGTCGATCTAGGATCTGCGCGTTTTGATGTGGTTGATAAACTGAAAAAAATAGGCATAAAAACGTGGAATCACAAACGTACGTTGCGGCTTATTAACTCCAAAGTGTAAACGAAAAGTTTATAAAAGATGAAAAGTGTAAGCGACCAAAGTTGAAAGTGAAAAATTATATATATCAGTATAATTGTAAACGATGTAAAAGTATTAGGGTTCAAAGTAACAAAAATTATAGATAAAAAAAAACAAAAATAAATACAAACACTAAAGGTAATGTACAAATTATGATTCACAATATATTTTATAATTAATAATATATATAATATTTTTTAAATTAATAAAAAGTTGTTATGTGTCTAAATTTTATATTTAATATTATAATACTAATACAAATTTAATAATATAAATTCAAATTAGTTAATAAATAAAATTATTAACTAATTATAATTTATATTATTAAAAGTTATGATAAAATTTGTTAATTTGTATAATATATGTTACTTGTATATCTTTATTAAAATAAAATAATTTAAAACTTATATGTATAACAAATTTTGAAAAAAATCTAATTACCAAAAACATCATTTAAATTAGGTTTAAAGTTTCAAAAATAGTCCTTTAAGGGGTAGAAATACTAAAATGTCATTGACTTAACGGAAAAAATTAACGCCCATTAGTCTAAAGAACGTAATCTGTTATGAAAAGTATACATAAATAATGATTAGAGTACTTTTAAAAGATAAAAGATGATAACTGTAATTTTCTATAAATTTAAAGGATGTTTTTTGTAATTTTATCTTATACTTTTAAAGTTTAATAGTAATTTTATTAAAAATTTTCTCTTATGATTTATCTATAAGTTTTTTTGGATTTTCTCATCGAAATGGATTTTCTCTTCTTGATTCACACACATATACTAATTTTTTTTTACAATAATCTCACTTATTTACATGTTAACAAAGATCACATTACTTGGTTCATCGATGCCCACGTTACCCAACACTTAACCTTAACTTAGTGAGAGAAAAAGTAATTTTTTTTTGCATTTAGTGGGTATTGGACTGTTTTATATATCTTTAAATTACAATCAATTGATAAAAATATCACTTCCACTGCAGAGGGTAAAAGTTGAGATACAGTTTGGTGGTTCACCTAATTGATAGTATATTAATGAGATAATCATGAAGATAAACATGAGTTAAAAGGACTTTCCACACACTAGCTTCTAAGCACTTTCTTTGAGTATGAAAGTAATCCTATATTCCTATGGCAATTCGTTAGTAAGAATATATGTAAACCAATTCATACCACCAGTCTCCGCACTACTAATTCGATGTTATATTTTCTAATCTTCTTTAAGAAAATAAATATTTTATGAAAACTGACACTTTGAAATGAAAAATAAGTCATATATCTAATTGATCACGTGCTTAAAAGTATCTTATATAAAAAAATTGATATAATTATATATAAAGATGTAAGAGAAATTTTCTAATCGTATAGACTAACGAATAGACATACTTATCATTTGTTTTTTAAAATTTCAATGATCACGTACGGGGTGAGTTTTTATAGGATTTGAGCCTCTCTAGTATGATGACATGCATGTTGAATGATATGCAAGTAATTTATGCATATCTTAAAGTTTTATTTAACTTTAAAAACTTACATTTTGATGCTTCTAAGTTTAATTATGAGAAAGAAATATAAAAAAAGAAATATTTATATTATTGATTATCTATTTTCTAATAAGATATAATGTAATATTCATCAAAAGCTATTAATTTATCAATAATTATTTATTATGTTCATGATGAAAAGTGTAACATGAAAAATATTGTTTAAAGAAACTGAGTAAAATAACTTGTAGTATGCTGATGTTTAAAGAAGTCTAAGGTCTTAAACAAATATTAATTATGAAACAAGAATCATATTTTTATGTTTTACATCTTTATGAATTAATAATAACACACACAACCACGTAATAACTAATTATCATTAAAAGACAATATGATATGGACAACAAACTAAGGTTTATAAATATATAAACTATTGCTTTGCTTTTAATTGTATATATCGAGAATAATTTATTGAAACTTTAAAATGATAATTTTGTACAATCAAGTAAACATTCTTTCAATTAAAACTGTGAAACTAGTTTCAGCTAATTGCATATACACGTGGATATGCAATAGAATAAATTAGTATTACCTGAACCGCGGAACGGGCGAACAATTGAAACTTGCATATCCTAATTCATCCAGTGGACTGATTCGATATATGTTTGAAAACATAACCGATCTCTCCTATCAGAATAGGATGCATATGATTATACGATTCAACTATAAAAACAATTTATGCTGATAACGTGTTGTAAAATTAGCCTAATAGTAAAACAATATGAGAAAGAAATATAGGATGAGAGATTTTTATATTATTGATAATTTATTTTCAAATAAGATACAACAGAGAATTTATAAAAGTAGAAAACTTAATCATTTCATAACTACAACAACTATTTGAATAACATGATAAGCATATATATATATATATATATATATATATATATATATATATCTAATAAACTATAACTATATAATTATTGATAATCACAATAAATAATATCTATAAGAATGCATATCTTTTAAAGTTTTATTTTTTAACTTTGAAAACTTACATGTTGATGCTTCAAGTTTAATTATAAATAAATTTTACATCATATACTAATCTATTTATTATTCATTTATTTTTTATATAACTTTTAAAATATGAAGTTATATAAAAGTTCAGATATACCATTACGACATGTTTTTTAGTATACGTTTCGATATAAATTTTATTCACAACAAAGTTGTGCATATAAATGTACAAGAAATCAAACCACAAAAGTACAAGTTTTCAAATCTTATTTAACGTTTTGATTTTTTATAGTTACTTTTGTTTTCTTCTTACAACTTTTAAAATGTGATCTTTTGTAAAATCCAAGTTTAAAACGTGCTTATTTTTTATTAACGTTCGACGTAAATTTTTTAATGGGTTTTTTACATAAGTTCCAAATATTATATACGATAACATCAAAACGGACGTGTTTGCGGTGATTACATTATTATATATAAAGTTTTGAATGTTATTAACGACATCTAAGTTTTATTTTTCTTATATAAAGTTACATATGTTATCAGCTGCCTCTTCAATATAGAGGTTTGATCTAGAATATGAAAGTAGGAGTATTATGCTTTTGGTTTGAGTAGTTTAGTTTTTATGAATTATCAAAATTCCCACACTACAACAAGGAACATACATATCCTTATACTAGCTTTAGTAAACACGTGTATTACACGGGTTGAATAAATAAAATAAAATTTTATTAATTATAAAATGATATTCAAAGATAAGAAACAATTAAAATTATATCTGAGTAAGAACTATAAGTGATAAATAATGATATTAATTTTTTAAACTTTTGTTTTTAAGCTTTTTTTTCTTTCTTCAAAAAATAAATTAAATATTTTTTTCAAAACAAACCGTTTAAAAAAATATAATTTTCAAAAATTATCTTACAATAACTCTCAATTTTAATTATTTTTTATTTATAAATTTTTTAATTTTTAAAACATCAATTTAAAATATTTCATATTTAAAAATTTTGATGTTGTAGAAAATTTTATTTTTATAGAAGTTTATTTCTTTTAAATAACATTAATAAAAAGTTCTTTTCCTTAATTTATTAAAAAGCTATTTAAAATCTAAAAGAGAATTAAATAATATTATTAGTAAATAATTTAGTAATTAATATGAGAAAGAACCAGGAAAATTTTGTTTAAGATTAATGTGGTGGTTATATGTGTCATGTTTAGTTACCCTTTTATTAGAATAGAAAGATATAATGTAAGACCGAAAGTCTTATCATTAACACTAAGTTACTGATGTACTTAGTGATCATTAAGAAATACATTCTAAAGGTCTCATCATTAACACTGATATAATCTTTTACTTAGTGATCATCAGATAATTTATTCCAAAAATTTATTAGTCTTTTAATGTGTAACAAAAAAAACCTTTTTTATATACTTAATCACTTCAAATTTTGTTTTATCACTCTATTTATATTAGATAAAATCAAACACTTTTACTATTTTCATTAACTTTAAATATCGATATCTCATTCATTTTATTCTCATTTTGGATGTGGTTTAACTCGTTGTGATCGCTCATAAAGAAGAATACAAACTCATTACTAAATAATTATTGTATTAACAAATATAAATAGTTATTAATGTCCAAAACAAATGAAAAACATATTTTTCACTAAATTTCCAAGATATTCATCATATAATTTTTGAATAAACTTACATTTGAATACATGATTTTACTAAATCCGTTCTATCCTTCATTTTGGTTAATTCATCATATAATGCTTGAATAAAATTATTTTACTAGATATTCAGTATTTTTTATTTTTTTAACGTCTACCATGTTGATATAATCTTTTTAAAAAAGTCATGCACTTGTTATTTACATATGTGTAAATCTGGTTATATACATATGTAATACCGAATTTACGCATGTGTTAATCCAATATTATACATGTGTAAAACGAATTTCGTAAAAACGAGAATTTTTTTTATTTTTTATAATTTATTTTTATTTTTTTTTATAAAAGAGGGAAGCTAGTAAAACATTTTTGCGTTTTTATTTTTTTATTTTTATGTTATTTTTTGTTTTATAATTTTTTATTATGTTTTTGTTAATTACCATTTTTCCATTGAAAACTAGTGGTTTACATTGGTTCATATAGTTCTCACAAACAATGGAGTTTTTATTTGATACCTCCCCCGTATATACAGTTATCGCAATAAAGGTGGGTTAACAATCCTTACTTCCCTTATATATATGTGTGTGTATGTAACTTATACTAGTGTAAACTTTTTTCACTTATGAATTTTCACATATATAAAAAATAACATATTTTTATATGTATAATAATTTTATTCCAAAAAAAATTTTATAATTTGTTTGATTTTGAATAGTTAACACGGTTATTGTAATAATAAAATGTTAATATTTGATCCTTATCCTATATATATGCATACATATATATATAGAGAGCGCGTAAAGTTTCTTTGTAAACACTTATTTATTGCGATAAACCGTTAACCTAATATAGCAGATAATTATGTCATAATTATGGAGTGTAACTAAACTTTTACAACACATTAAACCACTGATTTAATGATGTTCCCCTCATTTTAAATTTTCCACCATTTAAAAAAAAACTTCACTCTTTTTTTAAACATTCTTAACTTTTTTGTATGATTTTTATAAATTACACTATTGAATAGATCGTTTTAATATATTTAATTCGAGTATGTTATTGTTTTATATATTTTTTAGAATTAATGTTTGTTGTGAACCAATAGTTATACTAATGTAACTCTAACTTACGGTAGCGACGTAAACTGCTGTGAACCACTAGTTGGGTTACTGTGTTTTATTGCAATAAACAAGAGTTAATATTTGATTCTTATCCTATATACACACACACACACACACATATATATATATACACACACGACTAGGCCAGTTAACATTAAGTAATCTAAAACTCAAACCGTAAACTAAACAATCTAAACTCGTTTTTTAAAATGAAAACGGTAAACCAAACCACCAAGTTTTAAACCAGCCAAACTGACCAAATTCTTTTGGTTTGGTCCAGCTTGGACGGGTTGCACAGTTTGCGAACACCCTTAATACCAAGAAAAAGGAAAGAAGTTAATTTTAATGTATTTAGGGGTGCAAGAAAGAAAATAAACCTCGCATTTAAAGTTAAAAAGCATATAACTGATGTTTTGAGGGTTTTTTTTTCTTCAGTTATATTGCATCAAACAAAAAAAAGAAGTTAACACTACAACAAACCACTTAGAGATTATTTAATCTACAACATTGACAGTAGTATGGATTCGAGCATTCACATTGGGTTAGTTATTCTAATTCTTATAATTACAATAAAAATTACTATTTTATCTTTTTTTTTTAAATTAAATAATATTTTTTATACATTTATCACTATCTATTCTCTCTCCTATACTCATAACTATTTTCAAAAACTATTAAGCAATTATAAGGGGTGAACAGTATTTTACCAAAATTACAGATGAACTGTAATATTTTCTCTTTACTCCACTTACAACCAATTACAACCATTACATATAATATAAGAAACACACTAAAAAATATATAAGAAATCCACTGTAAATGCCCTTTCTTGTGGATTATGGTGCTTCATTATATTCCACGCTACCCATAATAGTGAAGCATTGTGTAATATGAAATTAAGTGATTTTGGCAAGGTAAGACTAGCAAATAATGATATTATTAAGTTTACGAGCATGGGTGATATAGAGTTGATGACTTTAGTCGGTTCATGGACTTTAAAGGAAATCAGCGTGATTCCTGGATTAAAGAAGCTAGGGATTTCTATCGGGTAGTTGGATGAATAATGACATGCAAGGTTAAGGTTAGGTAAAGGCAGTGGAAATTTGTTAAAGGAAATCTTTTCATGGATCATGGAAAGAAAAATGGTTCATTATATATGGTATGTTTAGCGTTTGAAGAAAATAGCATTCTAGTTTAGAAGAAAACCAAAGTGTAGTTCATAAAATCTTATGGGCAGAAAAAGATTTGCTTTAAAGTAAAAAAACCTAGAGTAATAAAGAACATATGAAGTGAATATGCATGAAAGAGTTCAGTTAAACCAATATAGCATTTCATAATAGTGAAAACACGGGTTGTTCATCAATTACATTTCCTAGATGAATGTGGGTTAGGAGAGCTAAAATTTCATCTGATAAATCTTCCTTAATGATTACTTGCTGAATATAAATAGTGTTTGTTCTCAAGGTGTTTAAGACTCGACATTTCGTTCCAGTGGGAGTCGGTAGGGTATGAAGAGTGTTTGTTCTCAAGGTATTTTAGACTCGACAGTTTCGTTTCAATAGGTGTCGGTAAGGATAGAGAACTAGTCAGGAATAATTACAATGACAATTGATGTTTTGAATGTTTAAGAAGCTTCAACAGTCCTTTAGGCTAACTAATGAAAAGGTCGTTGCAACCAGAAAAATAAAAAGGATTACAAGATGTGCAAATTCACAATAGAAGATAGTTTGAAGATAATCTAGCCTCCAATTCAATTAGGCCTGTTTAGTTTTCTTGTTCATTTTGATTGTTACCCTAGATTTATTTCTATATGTTTATATTATTGTACTTGTAATTACTGAAAAGTAAATCCACAAAGCAATAAAAGAGTTAGAGTTAAGTTTATTTTTGCTCCATAAGGTTTGATAAAAATAACCATTTTCCTTCAAAAAATTAAAAATATCAATTTACCTCCAAATGTTTCATAATTTGTTTCAATTTTAGTCCAAAAATTTCATCATTGTTTCAACTTGAATCCAAAATAATAAAATTTTTGGACTAAAATTGAAACAACTTATAAAATTTTTGGAGGTAAATTAATATTTTTAATCTTTTGAACGAAAATAATTATTTTTCTCAAACCTTAGGGAGTAAAATTGAAATTAACTCAAATAGTTATCATGGTTGCAGCCCATGGACGTAAGTTACATCGACCAAACCACATAAATCTTCCGTGTACATGTTTGCTTTTAGTTTCTCTTGCAATATTGTTTGTGTTTGTATGTGAACCAATACCTAAATCCCTAACAAAAACCGCCACTAAAATAAATTTAAACCGTTACAAAAGATTGTTTATGTACTAATTATGGGTGAATGGGTATATTCCTACATGGGGAGGGCTATAATGGTCTTTTATCGTAGTGTGAAATAGATTTTGGTTGTTGGACTCATAACTTGAACATAATTATTATTTGATTTATTTCTAATATACCCATGGAAAGAAAAATACGCGACGTAAAAGTCTTTTAAAATTGGTTTTTAACGTTTATATATCTAAAAGCAATTTAAATGACTTCTAGTCTTTAGACATTTTAATTGAAAGGAAAACCACAACCATAATTTCAAACTTATAACATTTGTTATAAAAAAACCGTTAATATGTATCAAGAACCATTAAACTTGTTGGTATGTCTTTTTGATGCATGTGGATCCCACAATATATGCTTTTCGAAGAAACGTCGTGTATGGGATGTGAAGTTTCTTGCTTTAATAAATCATTTTCATCCAATCTTGCTATTATTAAAAAGAAGGCCAATCACAATCGAGTGAACATAAGTGGATTTGAGGCTATATAAACAGGTAAAATTCACTTCATTTGGGGAAGACGATCGAATTGAACTGTGACTTAAGCAATGGAAAGCAACCCTAGTTCTTCATCTTCTAGGGTTGACAGAAGAACCATTGAGAAAAACAGAAGGATCCACATGAAGGCCCTTTATTCCAAGCTCCATTCTCTTGTTCCTCATGAATCTTCTAGGGTTTTACTCTCTCTCTCTCTCTCTATGTGTGTGTGTGTGTGTGTGTGTTTAAGTTATAATATCTTGATCTATGGTGCTAATCTTTTGGCATATATAAAAGATTAAGAATATGAAGCAATGAAAATGTATGCCTCCCTCTTCACCCTCAATGGCATGAAAAGAACTCAATTGTAACAATTAATTAGCCAAGGTTTCTTTCGTAGGGTAGCGCATAGAGTCTTAGAGTTCAGTATGTTCCGAGTGCTGGTTGAATTGTTAACCTTCTAACAAAAGGGTCGTTTTCCGATACTCTTCAGTTCAAGCTTTTTTTTTCCGTAAATGTCTAGTTTGAGGGGAGAAATTTGAAGAATAATTAGACTTTTACATTTTTCATTGCACAATATTAAACATAATTACACACCATATGCTTCTTCTTTTTTTTTTTTCAGCCACTTCAACTTCAAAATTTTGGGCTTCATCTTGAGGTTTTGTGGGGACAAATCTTGAGGATTTTAAACTCCATTGTTGGGTTAAATTTTCCATATGTTGACTAGTTACATATGAATATTGCAGGATATGGTATCACTACCTGATCAACTACAGGAAGCTGCAAACTACATTAAGAAATTGCAAATAAAACTGGAGAAAATGAAAGAAGAAAGGGATAATTTGATGCGGATCAAGAAATTAGAAATTGATCATGACAAGAAAACCAAAACCTCAAGTATGATGACCGGACAACAACGATCGCCACAGATTGATGTTCGTGAAATCGGGTCATCTATTGAAGCAATTCTAATCACTGGAGTTGATTTTCAGTTCTTGTTCAGTGAAACTATTCGTGTTATTCATGAAGAAGGCTACGATGTCGTCAACGCTAGTTTTTCTATCATTAATGATATCGTCGTTCATACCATACATGCTCAGGTATACTTTTTTTTTACAATCAGTATATCACACATATTGTAAACATCTGAAACGATCAATTTAAATACTACATATTCTGAAGATATGCGGAACAAAATATACCATTGATTTTCCTAATTATAAAAACTTTTGATATATAAGAAAATAATATAAGTTCAATAATGTCTGTTTCTCACTTATATCTCCTATATAAAATTTAGGAAAAATAAACAGATTAATTTGATGATGGATATAAAATAGATATCTTAGTTAATATAACCTACACAATACGTGTAAATAAATGGTATAAAATTAAAATACATATGAACAAATTACTTTATTGGTTTCATATATACAATTAAAAGTATAAAATTTGAAAGATCTGTATCATGGATATAAACAATTAAAAGATTAAAATTTATTCTATTTGTTTTCTTAAAATCAGTTTTTGAAATGATTTGTTCCTGTGTGGATATGTATATTTTCTAGTAAAAGCTTCAAATTCTGTTTCTTTGTCTCGCATGTTCATACTTGTGGGGTTAAATTTGCTTGCATGCATGTGCTCATTTGAAGACAAATACTTATCAAGTACTATAGTTTTTTTTTGTTTTCTTTTGAAATGCTATTTTTCTTAAATGAATCCAAAAATTGAGCAAGAAGAAAAGATCACAAATTTCTTGGCTCAAATATCTAGAAGAGTTAATTAAACAACTGTCGTATGCCTTTTTCTCTTTATAGATTTAGTCATTTTATGCTCAATTATGCATATGATGCTATTGTTTGTCAAATCATAACACGTTTGGCGCGCTTATATCATTGGAGCCGTTTATAAATTGCTTCACTTTATCGGACGAGAGGACAGAAACTTCTTTTTTATTGTAACATAATAGTTTCTGGAGTAGTTTAAACCTATTAAATTATGCATTAATAGATCTATATGTTAGATCAAAGATTTGCATTCATTTAAGCCAGTTTATATATAATCAATGTCTTGATTATATTGTACAGATTGGAGAGACTTATGCCTCAGAGAATGGTGTTTCAAGGATCACAGAGAAACTGAATAACATTGTGTATGGCATTTGATCTTTAATTATTAGGTAGAATTATGTATGGTTAGAATTCATTATCTTTATCAACATGCGCTAATTGGAATATATCCTTATCTTCTATGGAATTATTAGATATCTGCTTTTCAGTCATGTTTATTTACTAATATGTGTTGTGATGTCTACTGTGTATTTGTTTTAATTTATGTCTAAACATTATGTGCGTACTCAGTTTAGAGTTTTTCGCTACAATTTTATTTTTTTTCTAACGTAGTCACTTCTATGAAGGTCAACTCTTGATAAATTTAATTCATGACCACATTAATGTTGGTCATTTTCAATAGCTCCAAAGTACTACATAGTATAACCTCTAGCATGTCGATTATATATTTATCTGTCATATGAAACTTCAATTTAAAGAACATTAATGGTAATTCTTGTTAGGACTACCTACTAAAATTATGCTCATTAATATTTCTATTCTAATAAAAAAATAATTATCAGTGACGCATAACAGCATTGCATTCCTTCTCATCAAATTTTTTTTATTTATCCCTTTTATTAAATAATCATATTACTTATTAATAATATAATTTATTTTTTTAGATTATAATAGTTTTAAAATAAATTAAGAAACAAATCTTTTTATTAATATTATTCCTAAAGAAACATATTTTTATAAAATAAAAAAATTATCTAAAACATCAAACTTTTGTAAAAATACTAAATATTAAAAATTGGTGTTTTTAAAAAGTAATTTTTTTATTAAAAAAATAATTAAAATTTAGAGTTATAATAAGAAAGTTTTTAAAAATAATAATATTTTTTTAAAATATTTGTTTTGAAAAAAAAAGTTATTTTATATATAATAAGGAAGATTTCATTCACATATTAATTTAGAATATTATATTATAATTAATAAAATTTTATTATTTTTAATATTTTATTTCGTCAACCCGTGTAATACACGAGTTCACTAAAGCTAATATTACTATAAGAATGATGTGTTTGTTCATAATTAGACAACTTACTAAAAAAAATCTATATAATATTATAAAAGATCGTTTCTGGTGGACTCGTAACACAATTCTAGACCTTTTAAATATAATTTTTTTGCTTCTCTATCCTATTAAATAATTACATGTACTATTAATGATATTATTTAGTTCTTTGTTATAAAAATAATTTTTTAATGATATTACACGTAACAAATTTTTTTTTTAATCTATTAAAAAATTATTCTTTTTATATGATGTTATTTCTAATGGAACAAGCTTTAATAAATAAATAAAAAATTAACGCAGCAACCTCTTTAAAAATACAAATTCTTTTAACATCAGCGTTTTTAAGAAATAAAATTTTAATAAATAAAAATATTTAAAATTTAAAGTTATAATAAAAATATTTTTAGAAATGATATTTTTGAAAAACTATTTGACCATTTGGTTATAAACGGAGTTATAAACCAAAATATTTTATAAATGACATTATTTTAAAACGGAGTTATAAACCGAAATGTTTAATTTTAAAATAAAAAATAAAAAAAGTTCAAAAACAAAACTTTTTAGAAAATGATATCATTGTTTTATTTATTATAGTCATTACTCATTCGTAATTTCAGTTATATCTTATCTTAAAATATTGTTATATAATTAATAAGTTTTTGTTACAAACTATTTAATATTTTATTTGTTTAATTGTATAATACACGGGATATTAACCTAGTACATTAACAAAGTTTTAATTTACCTCTATTATTGAGGGCTTTTTACAAAAATAGTGTAAGTGAAAACTTTATTTACTGTAGTTTGAAAATTATCTATCAAGATATTATTTTTTTAAATTTTTTTGTTTCTCTCTTTTATTATCATTGGATATTTTATAAAATACTTTTCAAATTTTTTTAAAGTTTTTAATAGATAATGCTTTTAAATTTTGGAAATGTTTTATTCATGAATAACTTTTTTAGCTTCTGAAATAAAATTAGCGTGGTACGTCAATAAAGTTTTAATTTACTCCTATCTATACTTATTAATAAAAAAATAAATTTAGTGTCACGTGTCATTCTATTAATCCTCTACTTTTTCCAATTCCCGTCTAAATTTATATCTGTTCTTAGTGTTAATCTAGGTTAATTTGACTAAAATTCAACTTCTGATACAAGAGATCGATATTTACAAAAATTTTGAAAATCTAACCCTAAATTAGAGCATATCTTTTTTTGGAAATTAAATCATACCCGATATTTTTTCTTTCTTCAAATAATTTATCAACAAAAACCATATTAATCTTTCTTCTCTAATAAAATAGTATCTTAGGGAGACACATGAAATCACCACATTCATCCTCACCAAAATTTTACCGCTTCTCTCTCCGATTAAATAATTAACTTAATTACCAATTATATTATTTAACTTTTTTTAGAATAAAAATAGTTTTTTAATAAATTTAGAAAAAGATCTTCTTATTTATGTTATTTCTAAAAAATAATTTTTATAAAATAAGAAATTTTATAAATCATCAAACTTTTTTAAAATTAGTGCTTTTAAAAAGTAAATTTTTTATAAACAAAAAATAATTAAAATTAAAAATTATAATAATTTTTTCTAAAATTATATTTTTTAATACAGATTGTTGTGAAACAAAATATTTATTTTTTTTTTGAAAAAAAAAGTTTTATAACAAAAGTGTAAAAATTTGATATAATTATTTTATTACATATTGTTTTTATTCATACGTAATTTCAATCAAATTTTATCGTAGAATATCATTTTATACTTAATAAATTTTTATTATATTTAATATTTTATTTGTTCAATTCGTGTAATACGCGAGTTTACTAAAACTAGTTATCAATATACAAACTATAATGGCCACGTACTTATGATCAGTACCTTACATTAAATGTTCATATATGACAAGTATATATCAACTAAGAAAATTCTCTATTTAAAAGCACTCATAGTTGATTTCTCATTTTTATTCATATAATTATAATAAAATTAATTATTTTTTCTTTTTTTCTTTTCAATTAAATAATATTTTTTACCATTATCATTAACTTTTTTCTATCTCCTCCACTCACAAGTACTTTTAAAAATATTAAAAATTTTATAGGGATTAAACAGTGATTCTTAAAATATATCAATCAATAATAATATTTTATCTCTAATTCACTCACGACCACTCAAAACCATTACATATAATATACCAAACACACTTATATATTTTTAAAAATTTCACTGTGAATAATCTAAACTAAACTAATTAAAACTTTTATTTGATAAGAAGAAAGGTTTAGTGCACAAAATGCCATGAAATCTAACAAATTCTCAAGTCTCTTCAGGAATTTATATCATTATTATCATAAAGTCAAACATTCACTTCATGATATATGGGCACACTGTCGCATGGAATTTTATCACTTAAAGTACTAAACGTATATATGGGAAAGTACATATCAACGTGGGAATTCATATATCAAATAATTTTGATTTATCTATAGTATATATATATATATATATATATATATATATATATATATATATATACATATAAAATAAAATATACTAATTATCAAATTGTTTACTTATTATGATGTTGCATTTTATGTTTAAGATGTTATTCAAAATATTGATTTTTTTATTTTTAACACAAAGCTTTTTATTTTTTTGTAATATAACCTTACAAAATTTAATTTTTTACTTTTAACCTAAAACTTTTCATCATTTATATTTTAACTTCGTGAAATTTTTTACTTTTAGTTTTGATCCCTTATAATATTTATCTTTAGCAAAATTTTTGTTATACGTTTAGTTCTAAATTTTTCAATTTAACACAATGCAACATGTATGTGTGATTTAACATTTTTATGTTTTGCTTTAAGTTTTGTTTTAAATTTTATAAGTTAACATGAAGCAACTTGTGTGTGTGTTTTAACGTTTGTTCATCTACTTTTTATTGTTTGACAGTTTTGCCACAATGCATTGATACTTGATTGACTTAATTATATTTTTCTATGTTTTACGTTTTGGTCTAATTTATTTGCATTAACACATCACCACTTTAGTGTTAGTGGTTGCTGGCGGCGGTATGACATTGATGCTATTTGGTATGGTTTTACTCCTGGGTGTAACACGGGCGGCTTAATTCTAGTATATACTAATTATCAACCTTGTTATGCATCATGGGTTGTACATATGCATTAGCTGGTTGTACTCACTTTTTGTCTTTTTTTAATCTTTAACTTTTTTGTTAACCCAATACTTTTACATATTTTACAATTTAACTCCAATATTTTATTGCTTTCAACTTTATTCTCATATACTTTTTATATTTTACAAGTTTCTCATGTTACGTTATGGTTTAAATTTTGCAAGTTAACACTAGGGGTGTGCAAGAAACCAAAATAACCGAACAGTAACCAAAATAACCGAAACAACTGAATCGAAAAAACCGAAACCGCTAAGAAACCAACGGTTTGGTTTAATGATTTTTTAAAAACCGAATTTTACGGTTCGGTTTTGGTTATTGTAACAAAAACCAAAAAAACCGAACCGAAACCATACAATTAAACTTGTAAATTTATAGGTGTAATCATACATTTATAAACATTATTAGCCTATTAATTAGTTGTTTAACTTATGTTATTTACATAAGATTGAGTATTTAGGTTTCAAGCATAATTTTTAAACTTCTTTTATTTGAATTAATAAATTAAAATGTTTTATTAAATTTTTTGTTCTTAATGTATTGTATTTAATTTTTAATGTCAACTAATTTATAATAATATATAAATTATATTATATTTAAAGATCAACAAAATGATGTAAGGCCAAAGTTTTTATCTTAAATTCATTACTTCAAAACAATTTTTTCTTTAAAAACTTGAAGTCCAATGGGAAAACCGAAAAAACCGAAACCGAACCGAAACCGAAATGGAAACCGAAAACCAAAAACCAAAAAAACCTAAACCAAACGGTTTTAAAAATCTAGAAACCGCAATATCGGTTTTTGGTTTCGGTTTTAGGGTAAAACCGAACCAAACCGACCATGCTCACCCCTAGTTAACACCCCGCAGCGTTTGTGTGTGGTTCAACGTTTTTACGCTTATTTTCTCATTAAACGTCATGTCGCAATTCGCTGGTCCTATATCGACTTACTTATTGCTTTATATGTTTAATATTTCACCTGTGTGCTTCAATGTTTTTACATATATTTTTCGTTCTGTTTAATTTTTTGTTTTTTATTCCTTTTTTGATACGAGCTTTTTGTATATTGGTCGTCAATGGTGGTGTTGTACTATTGGTGCTACTTGACATAATTTTACACCTCCGCTACAGCACAGGGGTTTAATACTAGTTTATACTAATTATCAAGTTTTATATGCATTTTAAGTTGTACTACGTGTTTTATGGTTTATACGTATATTTTTCATTCGATTTAGCTTTCGTGTTTTTTTTTTTTGGTATTGATGGTCACTGGCGGTGGTATGTCATTAGTGCTATTTAGCGTGGTTTTACGCATCCTACTCCAACACGAGATACTTAATACTAGTTATAATACATATCAATATGACTTTTGTTGATTTTAAGACTCTTCAATTTTCTTTTTAAAATTAATCAATCTACTTGGTGTTCTTTTACGTAATCAATTTTTCACCAAGCTCTTGTTAACCTGCAACCATCATAAATGTGAGTTCTATAGTGCCTTTCAATTTACATTTTGTAGGGTGACATCCTAACCACCAGCCATTATCGCCGCCGCAACCACCGACTACCCATGACGTCGCCAACCACCGGCCACCACCGCCGCCAACAACAACCGCCACTGGGAACCATCACTAGCATAACCACTTTTACTTTTCATTCTTTTGTTTTTTCCTAATTAACAAATAACACAAACTAATGATTCATTTCATTCTCTAATCCATTACATTCCTTCATTTATTCCATTACTTCGTCTATTCCATTATCCCATAACAAACAGAAATAGTTTGAATTGTCCTCTCATTTTAATTAGCGTATAAGAACCTTAATGGAAGAATACATTATCAAAAATTCTTCATTTTTAAAACTATTCGGTTCTAAAGAAATATTCCTTTGGAAGTAATTTTAGTTTGGAAAACAATATTTATAGAGTATGTGAGATTTAACCATATGAACACAACAATTCAGAGTGATTCAAATGGATATTTACTAATCCATCTTACACTCACTTCTTGGTTTTAAACCAAAAAATTGTTTTTACTAAAAACGTATCTTAATTCGGTAGAGTTTATTGGTGCAACATCTCAGTTGTAAGTCGGTAGAGATTATTGGTGCAACATCTCAGTTTTAAGTTAGTAATCACTCTTCTCGTTTCAATAAGTTAGATAATAATTACCAATATCTTCTACCTAATCGCTTTTTGGTGGAGACTACTGACTACATCTCTCTATTTAAGATAGAAATCATCTTTAAAATTTTTCTCGGTCTGGATCGACACTCAGCTCATAAGTTACCACGTAAATGCTTGAATATAAATATTCATATTAAAAATAATATAATCTATAGGAAAAAGGAGGGTTTAGAGAGCATGAATAACTTACTAACCTTTGCATGGGATTCGACCTCTAATCATGATTCTTACGTGAGATCATATAAGCTACAAGGTCCTTTGCATAGATGTATAGATCAATGTGTAGAATTCTTCTGTAGAACTTAATGATTTTTTTGTTATGCTAATGAACAATGAGAATGTAAAAGATTAATTGTATGCTAATAATCTTAGGTTGTTCACCGAGTAATATATTCTCATTGTAGGCTAATATAATCATCTACCGACCTTATACCAAGCCGTATCATATGTCTACTGAGTATAAGGTTAAACGGTTCAACATATTTAATAGTAAGATAATATGTTCACTTAGTCACAAGAACAAACTATTGAACATGTAGTTGTTCTATTGACTTTATATTTTAATTGTCATGTCCAATCATGATTCAGAGATCAAGACTGCATTACATAATCAATATAGTTACATTCAAAGCAACATGAAGATTAGCAATTGAACACGTGCATTTGTGTAACTAATAGATATTATGGGATCCCTCGGCCAAACAGATGGGTTGATGTACGACTATATAGGTCGGAAAGGTATATATAACAATTTAAAAAGGAAATTTTCAAAAGAATTGGGATTATGACACCATAGCCGACCACCATGGGTTGAGAAGGTTAGCCAAAACAGACCACCAAGGATGGAGGTTCGAGACCCGGTCGCAAGATCTCATTGCGGACCGCCAAAGGATCAAGTAACAGTCTGCTAAGGTGGTCGCAAATGGTCATGGTTTGGCTTAACGGTCGGAGAAATATTTCATTCCAATATGCGAATATTTCATTTGAAAAATGCAAATATTCTTTTTTAAGGCAGTAGCGGATCGCCAAGGTTGGCTTAGGAGTCCGCAATGGAGGCCGGTTCAGCATATCGCATATAAAAGCTCAGAAACTGAATTTCTCCCATCTACACTTGCAAATCTAGATTCTCTCTCGCTCTAAACAACATGTTCTCTCTCTATCTCTAAGTTTTGTGAGCGATTGAAGGCTAGTTTGAAAAATCTAAGCTCGTGGTTGTGTTTTTGGATGTTGATTTAGCTAGGAACTAGCGTTTGGAGGCTCGTTTTTGTTGCTAAGCCTTATCTTTTCTAAATACGAGTTATTACCTATTGTGAACGAGAGTGTGACATGAAAAACTCCACTATAGTGTTGGATCGCTCGGTGATTGATTCATTGACATCAAGAATGAAGAAAAAGCTCAAATCTACTATGGTAAGGTTCCTGAACCTTCACAATATGAATCATTATCGATCATTTAGGTAAACCAAGGTTTTTTGTAGAAAGAACCAAACCGATAGATGGTGATCAGGATGCATATTGCCGTTATGGTCTAGAAGTGATCATGTTTTGAAAAAAGGAATTGTCACGGGACAAGGTCCGGGTATAGTAAGAAATGGATAATGCACGATAGTGTCTTAACTTTATGGTTGACACGGAAAATAAACACATAAAAAATTTTTGGTAATGACAAGTTAAGTACATCTAGTCATTGTCTTGGGCGTGTGCTTGAATCCTAGTTCTTCGCCGTGTTTTCTTCATGACCTATGATTGAGAATGATAATTTGGGGTTGTGGAAAACCCTAGCCTGATGTCATTGACATAATTGTGGCTGGTCAATTATATAAAATCGGGTGGGGAATCCTGAGGTTTTGCATATGAGAGTTATATGAACTTGATGTGTGTGTCTTTATGATATAGGATTGTAAAATGCTCGCTAGATATTGTGTAAGGACGCACTGGGAAAGCTCATCACTATGAGTCTAACCGCTCCCCTTTTATAAAATGTTTTGAGGTTGCATCCGAGCTATGCAAAATGATTTAATGAAATGGTTTAAAAGTGTGTGCAAAGGTAAAACAATCCGGAGACCTAGTAGTCATGGTCTTAGATACATATAGACGGATGGTGAGGACCACGCACAAACAAATCATTAAGGAAAAAAAAGGATTACTAATATGTAATTCCTGGATCAAACCTCGAAGGATATGTGCGTTTAGTTGGATCCATATAGATAGGGAAGCCAGACTATACGGTGAATACTCAATCTAAGGCCACAACTGAGACTATGGATAGGATTAGACTTGTTCAAGGTCACAACAAAAACTATGAATAAGAATAGGGGATAATGACAATCTGAGGTCATAGTGGAGATCTATAGATAGGACTAAGGTGAGATTGAGGGCATAGGGAGACTATAGGTAGGGTTGAGTGGATTTGATGGCGAGGGATTCGATCGGCTGGTGTGCATATAACCCACCATCCTATTGTTATATATATTAAGCCTAGAGTTGCACATATATGGTTAAAACTGACGCTCGTTGTGATGGCTTCAGTATATATTTGATTTGTTGATATTTACTTGTACACCTGTCATGATTGTCTAACTACTTTAGAGTTATTGGTTATGACTCACCAACAACATCGTTGTTGACATATTTTAGCTCATGATGCAGGAGTAGGGAATGCCGGTAGGCAATAAGTTAGGTCGAGAAGACTTAGTAGAATAAGTTGAATAAAATCTTCAGGTACAAGACAATGACTAGATTAAACTTGCCTAGGGCAATGTCATGGAATTATGTTTTGTAATTTGAGATGCGACGGGCGCGTGGATATATGTAACACCGTTGAGGTTTTAAATCAGTCAAGTTTTGTGGCAACCCTTTCATTTATATTTTATTAAAATAGAGATTATAGGGTTCAAAGTGTCTTTAAGCAAATTCATGTTCTTGTAAATTGTAATGCATATCTTCTTTTTGTGCTTTTATTCACGAGCGGTCTATTGTTCCAATTGCTAGTTTATTTCGTTCGTCTAGTAAGTTTAGATTCTTTGTATTTGTTCAAGTATATGAAATTCAATGTTAAAATTTCTTTCGTCTTTTCTTTTTGTTGTTCTTGATTAAACTTTTCTAGACCCCCTCCCTTGTTAATTATGTTAATAATTTGTGTTATAGCCTTGGCAAATGCCTGACCAGTAGATTCATTTTCTAACATATGGCTTTTAAACTCATCTCCCGTGTGCTGCGTAAAGGAGTGTTTCATATACATCTATCATGGAAGAATAACATATGCCAAATTCATTAAGATAGAGCAAATGTAAAGAGAAACTAAACTCTATACGCTATACGGATTTGAGGAACGGGAAGAGTATGAGTTTACTAAAGCATAACTTGATAAAATTTATGTGAAAAGTTAATAGAGGATAAATGACTCTATGAAAGGTAAACAAAGCAAGAGAAAATTTTTAAAACTAGAATGAACGTATCTTTTATTATAGCTACCATGAATTTGAGGACAAGATAAACAAGTAAGAAGAAAATATAAAAGAAAGAAAGGCTTTAGCATATATATAACATATATACATGACTTTCAAGTACTTATAAACAAAAGAAAAGAAACGGATAAAAGAGACTAATAAATGCATTAGATATTATACGAAATAGTATACATACTACATGCAAACAAGAAGCAAAATATATATTCTAAAAATCAAATAGTCAAGAAAGTTAAACTTCTATGAGTATTGAATTGAAAAGAAAGAGGAATATCATGAAAAATCCCTAAAGAGGATTATATTTGTAGTCCTCTAGGATGATTTGGAAAAAGATATACATGACCAATAATAGCGGATATACATACCAATAAGAATGAGTGAAATGTTCACTACTTGAGTTTTGTAAGTCAAAGGCAAAATATATACAAATTCACACAATCACATTCTGCTCCTTAAATTATTACTCCACCTCCGAATATGCTCCAACTCAATCTTTTGAACATGTAATACGAATTTTAAGGCATTGACAATCGGATGTATGACCAAATACGTCTTTGTTACTAGAAAAAGTAAGCTATATATAATTAATACAACTGACCGAGTTTCAATTGTTGGTCCTAGGTTTTTTCCATGTCAATGGACAATGAAAATGTTTTAAGATTAAGAGATTCGGATATGAGGTTGGCTAATTGTTTGAAACTTGTAAAATAAAAGAGAGAGTAGTTTTTCAATGTTTAACTCTATAATGATAAATAGTGTCGGAAATATTTTAATATGTAGGATGGCAGTGACTAGTTTCAAGTATTCTTTTGATATTAGTGATCTACCTTTGATTAATTAGTGGATTAACTTCCCCTAAACACTCCTTCACTTGCAAGCCAGAAAATCTATGAAGAAACAATGTGGTCTCTTTGTTTCCTTCACCGCTTCTTTCCCTTTAATTTCACCTTCCACTTCCGGTTGTCCGGACTAACGTTTCAACACTTTTCTTTCAAAAATATTTTCAGTCGTATTCTTCATGTGTTAGAAGAATGAGATAATATTCCAAAGAGCCTGCACAACCTCCTTCGCAATAGCATGTTTTTTCAATAAGAATACCAGTTTAATTACCAGACATAAATTATCATTTTTACTATAATTATCACTATATATGTTCTCTATCTTCAGCCATTTCTTGATTATACAGGTATAGTGGTATAGTGTTGATATAACGATCATATTACTCTAGATCTTCACCTACTCTCTAAACTCACTCCTACTTTAAGCATACTATACTATTGATAAATTCACTTATATGTTTGCACTAGTTCAAAAAATATATGTATTACACGAGTTAATTGAAAATATTAAACTAACAGTTAGTAATTAATATTTAGAAATTACATAATAGTTCTTTGAGATAAATATGTTTGAATTATGTATAATTAAGTTAAATAATAAAACAATAATATTATTTTGTAAACTTTCGTCTTTGAAAAACTTTTATTTAAAGAAAACTATTTTTTAAATCCATTTTATAAATTGAAAAAAAAAACATGTGTTTAATTTACTAAACAAATCTATTTTATAAATTTAAAATAATATAAATAATTTTATTAACATTTAATATAATTATTAAATGATTAATTTGCTATGCTAATGACATATGATAAAATGAGTGTAAGAAGATAGCATTTGATAAAACTTATTTTATTTTATTTGAAAAATTATGCATATCAGACACGTTAGGACCTTATTTACTTTCCACCCCCTTTTGATATAAGCATGAGAATTCTAAGAAAGCATTAGTATTGTATGTATAATATTACAATAGTTAGGTGCAATGTTGCACATAGTATACTTATGTATACTCAACATTACCACGTCATATCTTAGGCAATGAATTTCAGAATCCTTATTAAATCACACTCATTATAGATACATCATATTTTCAGGTTAGAACCATAGATTATCTTTCTTCTTTAAACAAGTCCAGGATTGAACATTTTTCTAATACCAAGAGCACTAAAGTTTAAGTACATTCAAGTATTTATCATTATACTCGAATCCCTCAAATCATATGCTTTGATACCAACTTGTAACACTCCTATATTATTCACTAGTAGTTTTTTTTATAAAAACTCATCAGAGTTTACGTACGGAAACCAGGATCTTTGGAAAATTTTGTTTTAATATACTTAATAAAACTATCAAGTTATTGTTTTTCAAAAATATTTACAATATATAACACGTTTATATGTCCAATCCACTTTCGTTGAGATTTGATCCATCTTAGCCCCTTAGCTTAGACACATATTTCAAAAGTGCAAGCAGAACATAAATTAGATTCTGCTAAGTGAGTGCACTTACTAATCATATCATGATTCCATAATAATGTACCATAAAAAAAAACAACCATACTACCATATTGTTCCCAATCGCACTACTTCCATATGACTTAAACACATCATATCCATCTGATTACAATCCACTTAAACCACAAATTACTCATATGATTCATAATCACACAACTTTCATGTGTCTTAGATACACACCACATCCATGTGATTACAATCCACTTGAACCATAAATCACCCATATGGTTCACAGTCACACAACTTCCTTGTGTGACTTAGAATCATACCACATCCATGTGATTCTATTTATAATCAACACATTATACACACAAGTATATTGGTAATATCACTAACTACCGTCATGTTTAATCAAATTAATTATCATCATATTCCACACATTTGTTATCATATTCGTATATATAATGCACGTATAAGACCTAAGGTATATTACTTCCATGGGGTATATATCACTCATCATTAACACATGTTCAATTAATTGTCCACTTTATTTTCTCCTTCACTAAGAACACGTATCCATAAGATTGTTGTATTGTATATTAGTTAGGTTTTAATCTATATCATTCCTGGGTCATAGAGCCACCCTTCTAGGTTTTCCACCTTACTCCACATCTAGATACGCGACCAGGGCCGGCCCAATAAGGTTATTGGGCCAGGCAGTGGCCTAAGGCCTCCACATGTTGAGGGTCTCAAGTTTTTTCAGTGTTTGTTCTATAGTAATTACAGTTTTGGGTTAGCTACTACGTTTTGCGTTAACTGCTTTGTTTTGGGCCAGACTAGGCTTGTATTAATTTTAGTTTTTAAAACTTAGGCCTACTAGGGTACTTAGGGCATGTTTCAAAAAAAACTAGAAAAATAAGGTTTATATAAATGTTTCGCATGTTTTTTAAATATATAAAAAGTAGATTAAAAAAAAACTTTAACTCCGCCAAATATAAGCTATTTAGTTTATTTTTGCCGGTCCCAAGCCCGGAAAAAGGAGAAATGTTTTTATTAAATACTTAAGAAAAAGACCTCCAAAATTAACCCCGCCTTAGGCCACTAAAATGGTTGAGCCGGCCCTGTACGCGACCCATATGGATCACGGGTTTCTAACGTACTGATAGCTCGAGTAACAATCTACACACCCTTCGGGTATTTAACCCATTTGTTGGGGTTTCTCACCCGACCTTTCCTTTGGTCCTAAACCAACATTAAAATGAAAGGTTACCTCTCAAGCCACTAATCTTCTACTAGATAGTATGCTCTTTCTCTCTCCATATCCAAAATATTTATTGTGGTACGCCTCATTAAACCGAGTATACCCACGATACCCTTAAATATTCGAAAAATGACTAGAAAATGGGTTTCCACATTGTGGATTATGTTGGTGTTTAAACCAACTATCAAATGTAATTCGAGTTTCTATTTCTAGAAGGGCTACGTCAGCAAAAAGTATTGTCGTGCGCCCTTTACCCACGGTCATATTTGCCATGTATGTGCCACATGTTGATCCAACTAGCAACGTGTTGATTCTGGCTGATTTTCCATTAACACAGACGGGCTTCTTGGAGGCACACGAGTGCTTATTGATTCACGAGTGTGCGTCTAGTCTACAATAACCCAAATGTGGTTTCGTGATTCCCATTTCGTTACAACTCATATTTGAGTGTTGTTTTCGCTTACATTCCTCATTTATAATCTTATATCATTTTCAAGTATTTTCTTTCTTTACAAACATAACAATTGATATGACCATTTAACACATTCAAACAGGAAGCTTTGGTTCCTTGTATCTTAATTAGCCCCTACACTTTGTTTGCCCGTTATTGTTGCATATGCTTATTACACCTTATAACAAGCTTTACATGAGCAATAGGTCAACTATTCTTCTTGTGGATACGTAGAACACTTTTTCGAGTCTAAACCGAAAGTTCCTTGAGTTAGCATGACTTCATCACAACTCGAAACTTAAATATGCTTTTGCACATATTCCATATTCATCATAATAGATATCACATAATTTAATTCGTGTCCATCGGGTTAGTGGATTTTTACTCGCCATTTCTTAACACACACACTAGATAAAAATAGGGTGTTACAACTTTGCTTTTATGTTTTGTTTTCATTTAAGTAAGTTTAAGACTTTGTGTTTTATAGATCCTTAGCTTTGTTACTTTTGTAGAATTATAATCAAAATTTGGCATATTTTGCAGCTTCCTTGTGGGAAGGAATCGTTACAAAATTTAACCAGATGTAAGAAATATTCCTTTTGGACCGTCTCTTTTATTATCATTGAGTTCTATTAGAATATCATTAATGCATGAAAGTTTTGAGTCGTAAGAAAGCGTTAATTTGTTTTGTTGGCTATTAAGTTCAGTTAATATGTGGGGTTAGTCCATTTGGTAGAGTTTTTGCCTCTTAGAGGGGAAGTGTTAAGTTCAAACCCAAACAATAGTGTAATTTAGTATAGTGTAGGAGTAGAATAAATTTGCTATTCAAAAAAAAAATTTAAGTTTTGTTAATGCTAAAATTTGAAGGTCTTTGACTTAGACCATCTGTAAACTCTAAAAAACATATGACTGATCTTCACTGACTTTAAGAGTTATTATGAGGCTGTTTTTAAACGTTGAATTGTTGTGTTTAGACATTGAATAGTTATTCTTTCACATTGAAATGCAGTCGTTTTTACACTAAATGCAATTTAGGAAGCCATTCAAAGCGAGTGTTAGAAATTTAAAAAAAAAAAGTTGTTACTTGAAATGCAAAAGCAGATTAAGAAAGATCGTGAAAGGGAAAACGCCGAGTTGTAAGCTGTGTGAAAAGATACCGACAACCAATGAGAAAACTTTGAAGCTATGGTGTTAAAACTATGAAACACTACATTAGCTAGAGATCAAGAGTTTCTAATATGAGCAGGATGTATCATTACTCTTTATTACAAATTGTAATGTACAACCTTGTTTTGATTACATTCTTATTTTGAGTTTGGACGCATTTGTTAAAGTACACCGTAAGATTATCTATGATATCTATGTAATTACTGTTATGGTGTAGTTGAGATATTAATGTATATTAACAACAAACGTAGTGCTTGAAACGATAATGCTAAAAAGTTGCATTTGTTTGTAAACAAGGTTGCATTTGTTGTAATTAAATTTTGTGAAAAATATTGTGTTTACTTTTAAGAAAAAGTTGTATTGATAATGATACGTTCTATTTAAGTGTAGAAAAGGTTAGTATTTTTCTAAATAAAAATATAATAAATATTGCATTTACGTATGTAAAAAGTTACATCTGAATGTTTAAAAACATGCATATAAATACATTCAACTATTTCAAAAAAAAATTCTATTGTATAACAAAAAAGTTAATTCAGGTCTAATGCATCTACAGACTACACCTAAGGTACCTTTTAATAAAAATTTGTTTCAACCATAATGTAATTTTTATACGGCTTAATGCATATTTTATCAAGGTTTCATTAGTTTCATTTTATTTGTAGTAGCGCATTGCGAGACCAAATTTTATTTTTAGTTTTAATCAAGTATTTTACACATTTTTACCACCGATTTGCAATTATTGTTTTCCAACCGTACAGTGATATAAAAAAATATATTTAATTTAATAAGTTTAACTTTCATCTCATTTTTGCGGTTGTTTTGGCGACTTATTGATATTTTTATTTAACTTTTTTTTTATCACAAATATGATACTAATATATACCCTTTTTTAAATTTTTTTCACTTCAATTATTCGCTACCGTTTTCATCAATATTCAAAATTTAATTTTAATTAATACTTTTTACTACTTTTATGACCGAATTTAGCTATTCAATAAGTTGCAACTGTTTAACGACTATTTCAACTTTGGTCACAATATTTTGCGACCGTTAAGAAATCTGTCTCAAAAAAGCTAGTGTAAGCATTTTACGTAAGAAACCAAACTATTTTCAATGACATGAAACTCGGTTTCATACTTCCAATTGTGTGTTTCTTTCCAACTGAATGGGTCCTACTACATTCTTGAATAGTTGAATGTATTAAGGTATTTTATAACCCACTATTCTTAGAATATTTTGTTATATTACATTACTTGATCCATGTCTATTTTTTATAGTAGTGCCGTAGTGGGGTATTTTTAATGTATTTCATGGTAGGGCCAAGCTTTTTTATGAGTCGTCGGATTATTTCCTACTTTACTTTGTATTAAAAATAACTAACCAAAATAAATAAACACACATGCATCTATCTCTAATATTAAAAATCAAAAGTACATATGTTATGTGGGAGAAAGGCATGAAGGTTGCAATGATTGTATTATGGCAGCTTTTGGAAAATAAGTTTGATACTATGGTTTATAATAAAGGGGATGTTAAAAGCAAAAGCCTCCACAAATCAGTTTTCTTTCTTTACCTTGAGTCTTAATGATTAGAACTTCTTTAATATTTTGTTATAATGTCATTCGGATTTTTTTATCTTATCCTATCGATTGAATAGGTAAACCGTTACACCATAGAATATTGAGTATTATTGAAAAACACCATCCTGCTAAGAGATCTCATAGAACCCTAAAGCAATCGGATAATGAAAAGGTAACTAGCCTAACGGTAATTCGTTGGTGATGCCTTTGTAAAATAATGTGGGAAATTGTATTTTCAACAACTACATTTCTGACAGGGAGCTGGCTATAAATTTTCAAAGAATCTGCTTAATTTGAAAATGCTTAACAGTGAAAGTCATTTGTTTTATAGTATTATGGCCGATTTGTTTTATAATTTTGGTCATGTTTTCTCTTAAATACTATTTTTACATACATCAATGGTTTCTTACCAATTTTTTTGTGTGATGCTTTTCAACAATAAAATAAATTAATTTGCATTTTTTCCCAAGACATACCGGCCACAAGTTGAATTGAAGTATGGAAAATGAGGTGGCACGGAAAAAAATAAAAATATAATATTTCAAAATTTTTCTCTAGAGGATATTTTACTAGATAAAACACATACGAAAAATGTATTTTAACTAATTTTTGGAATCTAGAAAACATTTTTGTAAGATATAGCCAATATATACAATGGCTTTTTCGTTCATTAGGAAATGGTAAATCGGGTATGATCCATTCAGTTGATTTTCTTTAAATAACTTTTTACCTTTTGTTTGGGAAATTCTTATGTATTTTGTCATTCTCGTTGACAAAGGAAAAATTTTTCAGTCAACTCACTGTATGTACAATGCACATAAGGGAATTTAATTATTTTTACCACTAAAACATAATTCTTGTAACATCATCATCATCTCATCATTATCACCGTCACCGTCACCGTTATTAAACCCCATCATCATCATCTGTCTTGTGCTTGACATCACCACCACAAACACTTTTCAACCGCTAACAACACCACCACCACCAAAACCAACACGAACAACAACAACAACGTATAATACCATCAACAAATAGCAGTAATAATAACAGTAAATAATAATAATTAAAGTACATATTTCCTCCTAATAAGTCTTTGAACATCAAAGATTGTTCTTCCGTTGCATCTTTTATTCTTTGCTGTCACGCTCGTCAACCTCTCAGACTTGGTGAAAGCCACCGACACAATTTCATTGATAGTTAGCTATGATTTCAACATTACCATTTTTATAAACACCAACACAAAGTAAGTATTCCTAATAGTTGTTCTTAACATGCTACTATCTTCATTTGCTTTGAAAATTATAACTACACATCATCTAATAAGTGGTAACGACAGATGACAGACTAAATTATTTTTTTAACAACTCATTGGAAGATGATAGACCGAATAAGTAGCAAGAACAAATATGTTAAATGTCTTCTCCTAACTCATGTATATTGTCGTGGATATAAGTAAGGTGTGGAGGAGCTATCTTATTTATGATCTATGTTTGCTCAATTTAAAATTATATATCAACTATCATCTACTATAATTTATGTATACGAGAATGACTTAGATTATTTTAGAAAGACGTGGAAGAAACTATTATATATTTTTGCAAAGCTAAACAAGGGGATTGTTCCTGAAAATAACATAAAACTTAACCAAGTTGATGTTAATGCCATAATACAGAATCATTCTTAACATTATATTAGTGAGTTTGTATAAACTAGTCTAGCATTTTAGGTAATATAGCTTTTTTGGTTTTACAAACTTGAAAACAAAGAATAGTTAACTATGAAAGTTATTTTGTTGTGAGAGACATGCTTGCGATAAATAGTACACTAATTATCCATGTAGTGTTTAGTGAGTTAGTTTAGCTTAGATGATATCACATTTTGTCGTACCGGCCAAGTTATTTTGATGTCATAAACATACTTATGATGACTAGTTTACTAACAGATCTTAATGGGCTTGTAAAGTCTTAGAGGGCTAGTTTTGTTTACATAGAGTTACATTAGACTCTGATAAAATATATTACATTTCTAGAAATTACTGACAATATATCAATATATATATATATATATATATATATATATATATATATATATATATATATATATATATATATATATATATTATGTGTAAGGTGACTAGATATATATTAACACCTGAGGATGATTTCGATCCCTCGGTAATTGGTTTTACTTGAAAAATTAGTGCAAGAAAGAAACTCATGCAAATGATCTACACATCTTCACAACTAATATCGGTGGTTTGAACCAACATACATGATGATACGAAGAACACCATTGGAGAATATAATGCATGTAAAAAATAGGGTGGTTTGAGGAGATGTAGGAACAAATCGTAGGCATGGACATCAAAGGAAAAAGGATATCCCACTTATGGGAAGCTCCCTATTACTATACATAAAAACACTTACCGAGGAAAGTCCTATTGTAGACTTGCCATACTAATAACTAATTAAAAAGAGGAACAAATAATCTTATTTAAAATCTTATCCTTAATATCTTTAACGATTTACCGACTACATACCTTTTGATTGCTTGTTCAACGAACAACAACCAAGTTCGAAATGCCTAATTTTGATGGTTGTCTTCTATACATCAGTATTCATATCAAGTTCATGGGTTATGATATATGTTGATAATCCGTTAGTGATTACCAATGGATTACCGATAAGTAATATAATTTTCTTTTTTCAACTTTGGTGGGTTCTGATCTAACTCATCACCGATTATGAGTGTGTCTCGTCCCTTTAGTGAATAATACTTATTATTCTAGTAATGATTCTTTTCACTAATATACTAATAGCTTTTTTTCTTTATTCCCTTTATTTTGAATCCATATCTCACACCAAGGTGGATCGAAAGATAACCCCTATAGTGTCTCCACTCGAGTTTCATTTATATTTTACAAATAACACTTTAAAAGATTTTGCTCACACCAGTTTAATTAGGACTATAAACGAATCAAACGTTTAGCGAACCATTCAACTAGAAGTTTGATTACGTTTGTCTGTTTAGTAAACAAACGAATATAAATATGGAATTTCGTTCGATTAGATAGATGAAAGAATATGAACGTACACATGTCGTGTTAATTCAACCATGTGTGTGAACACCAATACCATGTTCGTTTATTGATGTTAGTTCATTTTTTCCATTAAAGTTTATTTTATATTTTTAAATTTTTAATGTTTGTTTTATGACCTGTCAAATAATGATAAAGAACACAAAATACTCTCAATAATATGATTATCCTAATAGAAACTTGGATCTGACAATACAACCAAAATAAAAGAACAGACATTAAACTAAACTTGGATCATCAACGGCAATTTAATGAACTCAAGAATCTAAAATGAATGAAGAAAATAATGAAACCCTAATCGCATGAATAGAAGAGATCGACAAATAGAGTTTATGGAATCAATGAAGAAAGAAAATGAACTCATCATCTCTACACTCCTCTCTCTTCTCTTTTATAGAATCCATATCACCAACCGGCTTTCCAACAGATCAAGAGGATCCGAACATTGTTCATAGATAAAACTAGTATTAATACCTCACGTTGCGACGAGGGCATAAAACTGTAAAATAAAAAATAAAAATAAATAAAATAAATAAAATAAAAAAACCAAGTCGAAACATTGTCGCGAACTTGCGTAATAAAGGTAAGAAAAATGAAGCACAGACGTCATTGGATACATTCGAAACTTTATATCAAAAATGAAACCGTCAAAAATATGTGCATCACGGCAAGAAACTGTTAGTTAAATTAAAGTTAAAACCCTGATATAAAAAACAAAACAATTAGAAATATTAACGTTAGGCAAGTGCAAATTTGGATTTTGTAATTATTTTAATAATTGAAGGATAAAATGGAAAAGAAATTTTAAAAACTTGAATTAGCTTTGTCGACATGTACGTTTATGCGTCGATGATCTATACATTATGACATACTATTCCGTTTTGAATAAAAACTTACATCGAAAAATAGATAAAAATATGCATGTTAGCAACTACATAATCGAACATTGTATATAAATAAACTTAAATTTCAAGACTTATAAGTAAAAAATTGAAAATGAACAAAACATTGTAGATGTACCGAAAAAGCAAATAAATAAGGTATAAAAGATGTATATAAATAAACTTAAAGAGTTTAAATGGTAATTTTCAGGGGGTTAAATATAAATAAAATAAATCTTTTGCATTTCACTTCTTACACCTTATAGCCTATGCATTATGTAATTGTACCTTTTGCATTATGTGTTTCAAGCTTGGCTTTTAAAACATACTATAATATAATGGATTGAAGCGGGTTCACAGAATAATTCAAGTTGATCCGCTGGATCTTGAACCAGAGCTCCTAAGAGGCTAAGACTATGAATATTTGGATTGCTACTTTCCTAGGCCCATTCTCAAACAAGCCCAATGCATATAAAAGGTGAAAAAAAAAACAATAATGAGTGTTATAGTTTTCAACAATTACCCTAAGGTTTAAACTAGAAATATTAGTCATTTGAAGCTTATATCTTTAAGAATTAATTGGAATAAGAATGTTTCTGATTATTATGTCTAATTTGTATATATGTTTTGTGATAATTGTGTTTATGCTTGTTATTTAAAAGGCTATCTATTTAAGATTATTAGCCTTGATGTTTAGGATCAATAATGTTAATTTTATTTTGAAAAGATTTTATATTTGTTTATGTTCATTTACATTTGTTTGTGTTCATTTGAATAAACGAGTGAATTCAAATAAGTACAATTCTTTAATGAGGGGAACACAAAAAAATTCCATTCAGTTTTAATTCATGAACTGTTTACGAACAAGTAAATTGGTAAACAAACAATTTAACATGAACAAATCTTTATTCAGTTTTGTTCGGTCCGTTTATGGTCCAGGCTTAACGTAAGACCTTTGAATATAGAATTGGAGTCATAACCATATACCTCCCTCTAATCAATAGCCATAACCCCTTGTCATGTAGCTTGTGATACTCATTGCCACCGGAACTCGTACTAATATTCAATCACTTCTTGTGTCGTACGTTGATGAGACGATGGATATTTATTTGTGTTTATATTTAAATTACGTGTCTAAGTTTGTATTATTGTACTTAAATACCAATCAAAGTAAACTAATATGTTTGAATGCGCAAATATATTTCTAAGAGTTTATATTAACATAAGTGGTTGGATTTGGATACTTGGATGTGCAAACAAGAGATTCAGTAGCCCAATTAAGTTAAGGCCTATACATAACAAGTTGAAGAGAATTTTGGGCCCATAAGCATCAGTAAATGATATTTTTCACCCATCTCAACACAAATCACTCACCAATCGGATAGAATAATGACTTGTTGATCAATATCGTGTATTATAGATAGAATAGTGACATAAGTGAAAGGATGATTTAACAACAACTACGATTCAAGTATAGGGTGCCTCCTAGGGGTGTTGATCGGGTTTTTTTAATCGGGTTTCGGGTTTGTCGAGTCAGGTTCATCGGGGTTTTTGATGTTGGAATCCTACCCGAATACCGACCCGAATGAAAGATCGGGTTTATCGATAATCGGGTTTCGGTAATCGGGTTTATCCGGGTCGTTTTATTCGGTAATCGGGTTCCTAATTGGGCTATTAATTGAGTTGTTAATCAAATTATATTTCTAGGTTTGTAACGTTTAATAAAATAAAATACATAGAATAATCATACCTACAAGTAATTTGAAATTACACATAAACCTTGATGCGATATTGCCATACATAATAATCACACACACACATAAACCTTGATTCCGTATTGTCATACATGCGTTCAATGACTCAAGTACCATACGTGAATCCTCACAACTTAATAATCATACACATATCATATATATACTTGGATGCATGCACATGTATTCATAATTCATACCTTGAAATTTAAAACTAAACTAAAGGTTTCCAACTCAACTTTAATATATTTATTACCGATTTTCGATTCCCGAATATCGATTGGAAGTTACCGCCATTTGACTTTACAATCTTATATCTAATTGAATATTAATAATGATAATAAATAGAACCTAAAAAAAACAAAATTCAAATTTGATAAAGATGTAATCATAATACGAATATATGAAAATTAAATATAAAAGAATTGATTGTATTCTCCTATTCGGGTTAATCGGGTTGACCCGATTTACCAAAAAACGTATTCAATTACTGACCCTAAAGATTTAAGACAAAAATAACCAAACAACAAGAGAGAAAAACAAAAATTCACTTGAAATTAAAATTTTCATTAGACTTCCATGAATTCATTAAACAAGTACACTTTAATTTGTACCCATTATAAATTCGTTATCGTGAGAGGTTTAAGTCTTATAATTAACAATAATCTAAATTTAAAAATAAATTTATAAAGCGTATGAGTTCTACGTTAAAAAGAAATTATGAATTAAATCTAGTTTTGACTTTGATATTAAATTTGTTTTTGCCGCCCAAGTTGCACCGACCGACTTTATGAATTTAAAACAATTGTTCAAGTTGTACAATTACCATCTTGCCATGCTGCAATATTTGACCAAATGTTCACACAATTGGTTTTGAAATAAACTATAAAATGTAAGGTCGATCCCACCAATTCTTTGTAGCAAAATAATTGTTGCTTGTAGTTTTACATCCTTGACTCATCATCCAATATGAAACCAAACGTTCCAAAATACTAATACATAAAATTTAACTTTGCCCTAGTTTCAGGCACTACATCTCTATGAAATAACTTATGTTAGTACAAACAGGATTGAGAACAAGGTTCGAGTCAAAATCAAATGTTAAGGCAATCGATCATATCAAGAACATGGTTTTGATGTTAACTGTGAAGGTGGATTGAACCTGTTTGAATCATGCAATTGAACTTGTATTTACTGAGACGGATGTTTTGTGAGTGTAATGAATAAATAAGCACGAAAGATATCATAAGGAAGCATGGATTTCTCCAAATTTACTTAATATTAATCATTATAACATAATTACAAAGATGAAACGATTATCAACCACCAAAACTTGATCTACTGGTTGTTTTATGGTTTCATTAAAATCTCACACAAATTCTCTATAGTGATGGTTCGTAAAGTTGGTAACTCAAAGCAATGACAATATGAGTAACGGCAACCCACACCAATGGTAAATTGAGTAGTGGGTACAACTCCATTGTTCATGAGGACAACTTAGATTTTTAAACATTTTCAAAACAATTTCAGTCTAAACTTGTAAAATTACATATTTTTTAAATTATGTTTCAAGGCTATTGTAACTTATGCACTGAAAACTTATATTTTAAGAAAATATTTAATTTTACAAATTTACATTCCTTCACAATTTTATGTGCATTACATCATATTACTAAACAATTTCTTACAGTTTTCATTTGAACAAATATGTACAAATTTCAGCCAACAAACTTACTTAGGGGGGTGGGGGCACCTACGTCGGACACCCGCAGCTAAAGTTGGCGTATTGCAACAACATTGCTACCGGTCCCCTATGTCGCTGAATCCCCATACCACACCACAACTACGTGACGTGCCCTCCACACACTTTGCCACTTCTTGACCGTTCCAAAACAATCATTTTTTTGATCGTTACACCCCCACCCCACCCCACCCCTCAATGGCTAAATGCCCAAAAAAATTACACTATAAATACTAACCTATAACTCACATTTTATACACACCAAAATCCCCTCTACTCACTAACAACTTTAAAAAGATGTCCCGTGACATTTATTTTGTTTCCTCTTCACCCTCTTCGGATAGTTCTCAGTCTAAGAGGTTGGGATTTTTAGTATTCTTGCCAAATACATCGACGAAGCTGAAAGTTTGATAAACAAAGATCTTGAAACATGAGCTTGTTGGGGCTAATATCGTTCTTATGAACGATTATTTTGTGGAGAACCCAAAATACACAGATGAGATGTTTAGTAATAGGTTTTACGTACCTCAATATTTATTTCTATGCATTGTTGAAGATATAAGCAACAACTTTTCATGGTTTAAAGAAAAGTTGGGTGATTAAAAGAAAGTTTCATGCCAATACAAAAATGCATTTGGCAATACGTAAACTCGCAACAGGTAATTCACCTGACACATACGGCGAATATTTAGCTATGTCTGCTAGGACTTCTTGTGAACGTCTTGAATATTTTTGCAACGCTATTATTGATGTATACGGTGATGAATATTTATGAAGGCCCACTAGCCATGGCATTGTGTTATTGTACAATGCATATTAATATAGACATGGCCTTCCGGGCATGCTCGGTAGCATTGATTGCACTAATTAAGAATGGAGAAATTGTCCAACGCGTTTGCGAGGATAATATCATCAAGGTGATCATGATAGTCCAACAGCGATTCTCGAAGCAGTGGCGTCACAAGATTTGTGAATTTGGCATGCTTATTTTGGTGAAGCAGATTCTAACAACGACACTTGTTCTCAATCAATCTCCAATCTTCACACGAGAATTGAATGGAATAGCTCCGATATGTTCGTTTGATATTAACGGACATCGATATAAACGTGGTTAGTATCTAGCCAACGGTATATATCCTTTCTGGTCAAATTTGTGAAGTCATATTCTTATCTACTTGAGTACAAAGAAAAGAAATTTAAAAAGATGCAAAAATCTGCAAGAAAAAACGTGGAACGAGCTTTTGGTGTTTTAAAAGCAAAATGACAAATAATTGCTCGACCGCCTAGAGCAATAAAGATTGACAAAATGAGAAGTCAAATTTTCGTACGCGTTATACCCCGCAATATGATTATAAAAAACGACAGCAACGTTATTTCTCCTATGTTCATTCGAGATCCACTTACGAATTCAATTGAGAACAAAAATACAATGTTGGAGTTGCACGATTAGAACACACATTTTAGACTTCAATTTGATATCATGAACACGTTGCGAAAAATATGGATATCACGGTTTCAGATGACGAAGAAAATTTGGGTTATTATTATTATTATTTTGTATTTTGTATTTTTATTTTAGTGTAGTTTTAATTTTAATGAAATATTTATATACCAAAAAAAAAATTTTATAATATTGTGTGATCTGAGTGCCCCCTAAATTGATATGGTGTGATATAAGTCATGTGATATTATTTGATTGGAGAGTGTGTGGTGTGGTTTGGTGTGTAGCATGGGCACTCCCATCACCTTTATATTGTGTTGTTTTATTAATATAAAATAAACTGTTTAAAGTTTCATATTTAAGAAAATAGGGTGGTAAAAGAAAATTATATTTTCTTATACAAAATAAGTCGTTCAAAACTTATAATCAAACAAATATACTATTATTTTATAGCATTTATTTAATAATAAAGAAAATAAGTTTTTGTTATGTATTCGTAAAACTCAATATCTTCTCCTAGAAGATACACTTTTTTCTTTTTCAAAAATTTTTAGAACATGAACTAAATAAATAAAGTCTCATTTTACGTCTATTCTTTTACCAAAATAATCCTATCACATGAAAAAAAAAATATAGAGTATAATAATCAAAAAATAAGTGTAACACATAAAAATGTCATGAATTAACAAAGAGAAGAAATATATAGATAATTACACTTTTAAAATTAATATTTTCCTTCTATGAACATGCTTATTAATGCATATTATTTTCTTATTAACAAAATTTATTGTATCTAATAAAAAAAGATTTTTTTTGTCAGTTTTCTTTCTTTTGATCTATTTTTTTGTCATTTGTCATTTTTCTAGACATACTCACATAATTTTTTCCTCCAAAATAGTATTATAATAATTTAAAACTAACACTAATTTTCTCTCTTCTTAAAAATAATTTTATTAATTGCAACATTTCTCTCTCTCATCTATATTTTAAAATCAAGCTATCTTTTTAAAAATAAATTCTATTAATGAATTTAAAAATCACATATTTTTATTAAAATAGAAATAATAAAAGACAAAAAATTTATATGATATGAACATTAAACCGTTTTTAAACAAAATATATTAAATCGGTCTTTTTTAAAAAAATTACAAAAATTATGAAATTTTTTAAATACACTCTTATTAAAACAAGCAGAATAATTACAAACCAGAAATTTTAATAAACAACATTTATTTAAAAACAATTTTAAAATAAAATTTTAAAAATAAAACTATTTAGATAAGAGACATTAAAAAAATAATACAATTTTTGAAGTATTACGTATATATAATTTTAATTATTTTTTATATTAAAATATAATACGGTAACTATTCGTGCTTATTATTAACTATAATCCATTTAATAAATTGGTTTCTAGCCTATCTATCTATAATAATAAAAAACTAAGATAAGATATGATATAATTATAAGTTTTATCATACTAACTTTTTAATTTTTTTTATTATTAATAATAATATTAAATACTAATAATATTGCTCATACTATTTTCAAATTAAAGAAATGTATAATTTAATAAATTTATAACCTGTTTTTTTAATTAAAACACTTTTTAAAAAAAGTTTTATAATATATAGAATACAACTTAATTTAAAAAAATCATTTTTTAAATAAAATATTTAAAAACAATAATTTTTTTATAAAAAAGTTTAAAAAATATATTATTATTTATTTACTTAAAATAGCTATTTATATGTAATTATAATCATATTTTATTTTCAAGCATGGTTTTATAACTTATAAATTTTTATTGTTAATTATTTAATATTTTTTATTTAACTCATATAATACACGATTTATTAACTTAGTAGAATTCTATTTTCAATTATTAATTATTAATTATTAATCATTAATTTTCTTTAAATTAAAGCTGCAATTTTTTAACAATTTTAAATTATTAAGTGACTAAAAATATTTTAAAAAGATAGGAAGTGGTAGTAAAAAGCCTGAAAAGTCAAAGAGCATAATTGAACCTTGTTTGACAATTTCGTCTTAGTGGGCCCACACCAGGTCCACCAGGAAGTGCCTGTTACCGCCTGCAATACTAGAACCTATACCTACTTGCATTGTTTAGCGCGTACTTCACGCTCCTCGTCGCTATTATAAATTATAATTTATTTCCAAAATGAGCTACAATAAAAATTAAACTGTATGTAATATAAAAATTTGTGTTTGATTACTTAAATGGATGTTATCCATTATTTTGAAGAAGACTACTAAAATCTAGTTTTAGTGAATAGGTGGTAAACTGGTGATATGTTTATATTATATTATTAGTTGATAAGTCTAGTGATATATTTATTATGTAGAAAAAAAACAAATGAACAAATGGTCATTGTTTTGATATATGTTGATGCATATGGATTGAAGAGAGATTTGTGAGTGAGAAACATATTCAAAAGTCTTCCATTCGCATTTTCCTAACAAAAACATAATAAAATGTCAAAGGTTACATAAAGCAGTAAAGCTAAAAAAGAAAGATGAAGACATATTGTAAGTTGTTGCAAAATTTTAGAAAATACGGATTTGTTGAGTTTTTTTTTTTTAATTGACCGGTTGGTGGATATTAATTAGTAACATCAAGTTATTATTAATCAACCAATGCCAACGTTAAAACCCATGAACGTCAAGAAACGTAAAGACTCTTACATTCCTCATAAACTATTAGACTAAAAGATTATTGGCCAGATTTAATGAGTTGCAGGGGCGGACCTAAGAAGGAGGTTGGGGGGGGCAGTCGCCCCCCGTAAATTTTTTTTTTCCGTGTTATATGTATATGAAAATCCCGAACACCCCCCCTAAAATTATGCAATGGCTCCACTTTTGCCCCCCATAAAAAAATTTTCTGAGTTCACCACTGAATTGAGTTGTATTCATATTATTTTTATGACAGGGAAAAGATGTGTATCTTATCATTTGGTCTATCCATTCTTAAGGTTAGCACTGGTTTTACATGTTGCAACCACAGTTGCTGTGGAGATCTTTTTCGAGAATGAAGTGTGTAAAGTCAAGTTTACGCAATCTAATTATTGATGGTTTATTTAACACTTATGTAATTCATGTCGTAAAAATATAAACTTGTAAATTTTGTCACTGAAGATGTAACTAAATGTTTTTGAAAAATAAAAATAGATGGGGCACATTATAAGTTGTGATTTTTCTATTCTATATACACACACACATATATAGGGGCCGATTACTATACAAAGTGTTAAAAACATCCAAAGCGTACGAAGCAATCTGGGCAGTCCGTTTAAAAATACCAACGCTTGATATAGTTGTGTAATAATTCCACCATTTTTTACTAATAAAGAGTAATAAGATAATTTCAGTACTCAAGCGTGATTATGAAGCGGCGGACATAAATTATTGTGTAATAATTTATGAAATCGCGCAAGTTATATCATTTATTACGCAGGTTATAAGAATATATATGCAAAGTTCGAAACATATTACGCAAGGCATTCAAAACTAGTTGTAGGACATTCAAAATAGTCCTAAGCCATTCAAGAGTTAGATTAACAATCACACTAAGTTATTCATTTTTCAAGCAAAAGGTTTTATGTGTATTACACAACTTATTCAAAAACTAGTCGTAAGTCATTCAAAACTATTGATAAGTCATTCAAAACTATATCTAAGCCATTCAAGGTTCTTAAATAATTATGCAAAGTTCTTAATAAATCAATCAAGGTTCTTATTAAATTACGTATGTTAGAATATTAAATACGCAAGGTTCTTTAAAACCTTCAACTTACACCCGACACAATAGTTGTAATTTCATGCAAGAAGGAATGAAGATAAGTTAGCGGACGAAAATGGCCCTCCGTGTATAAACGCACAGAAGCCACGCGGTGTCCTCCTGTTGTTTCGCACAATTTGATCACTTTGTACCATAAACTTTCTCTATACATACATACATACATACATACATACATATAGAGGCTAGTTACAATACAAATAAAACATGTGAAGTGTACGAAGTAGTCTAGGTCGTCATTTAAAAATACTAGCGCTTGATATGCGTTGCGTGATAATTCCACCTTTTTTTACTAAAAAAGGGTAATGAGGTAATTTTAGTACTCAAGCATTGTGATAAAGTGGCAGACAAAAACTCTTGCGTAACAACTTATAAAATCGCACTAGTTATATCATTTATTACGCAAGTATAATAATATAGTAAGGTTCAAAACGTATTACCCAAGCTATTCAAAACTAGTCTCAAGCCACTCAAATGTTAGATTGAAAATCACACAAGTTATATATTTTTCTTGCGTGGTTCTATTGGGAAGTCATTCAAAAACTAGTTGTAAGTCATTTAAAATCAATGATAAGCCATTCAAAACTATATCTAAACATTCAAGATTCTTGAATAATTAAGCAACGTTCTTAATAAGCCATTCAAGGTTTTTAATAAATTACGCAAGTTAGAATATTAAATACGTAAGGTTCTTTAAAACCTTCAACTTACACCCGCCACATTAGATGTAATATCACTCAAGAAGGAAAGAAAATAAGTATGTGGACAAAAATACCCCTCCGTAGGGGCGGACCCAGAAAATTTTTTCTCTGGGGTCGGTTTTTTTAGTTTTCGAATAAGCGTGTAAATCTCAACTCAATGTTGAAATTTTGGTTCAGGTCGGGTCACACAAAACAAATTACAATCACATTGCAAATCTTGAAAAATATCCACTACATCATCAATCTAAACTTTCTTAAAAACGTCTTTCTCAACGTTTCAAATGTAAGTATTGTTTAAGGTATTGTTCTAAAAGAAATTTTAGAGATAATTAAAAAATGTTAATATATTAATGAAATATGTGTTGGGTGGTTAGTTAAATAAATGAGATTAGAGATTTTATACAAAATAAATCTATTGGTGATTATTCTGATATTAATTTTATTAACTAAGTGAGCTATTATTTTAATTTTAGTGGGTTAAACATTCCAATAAAAATGGGGTTTCGGGGTCGTAAACTTTTTTTATTAGGGTCAGTATTAAAATATACACGGAGTCAATTAAAAACCGTTAATACACGTTACACATAGAGGGAAAAATCTGCGGGGTCGGTTAACCCCTCCCCACTCTTCTTAAGTCTGCCCATGCCCCTCCGTGTATAAACGCACAGAAGCCACGCGACGTCCTCCTGTTGCTTCGCACACTTTGCACTGTATGATCACTTTGTACTGTAAACTTTCATTATATATATACAACGAACTATGTTTGTAGTTTACGGTTTAATATTATCTATTATCATTTGTTGTTTTTCTACCCGCTACTAATTTTAACTGGCCCGTAATTTTTAATATTTTAAAATTCCCCAAATTCGTCAATTGGGTACATATAATAGTTTTGATATGGTGATTTTTAATGTATAAAATTAAATAGTTTTGATGGATTACCCTTTTTTGGATTTCTTTTATAAATTTAGTCGCTGAACATTTTAACTATTTTAATAGCATAAAATCAATCGTTTAATCGGTTACAGACTTACATGGCTAAAGTTTATGTTAATATATAACTTATTATTGAGTGGACTTGAATTCTTTTTATAGTTATTTTATTATTTTTAAATAAAAACCCTTGCAACAAAATCAGAGAATCCAATGGAAATGTTCAGATTTTTGTCTGTTTGGATCAGTTAGAGATATATGTGTATTCTTTCAAAAAGTATATGTTCTACATTTTGAATTTATTTATTTCAAGTTTTTCATACCCAAACGGCCAAACATATAATATCTATTACTCGTAGATGAATAGTGTTTGGTAATCAACAATCTAGTGACGGAGCTTGAACAAATATATAGAATAAACAGAACGTCACAGGACTCATAAATCTTTTTTCTGTTGCTATATCAGAGAGGCCGGTATTCAATACGTATAAAATTTTCAAATGAAATACGAATAAATTTTCACCGCCTAACTTGGGCAAACTGAGAGTTATGAATAACTTTCACATTGAAACTATTTGCAATAAATTCACATTGCCTAGGCTCAATTTTCTATCTAGGTAGTTTCTACCAAACTAGTTTCTATTAAGAACCGAGCTAAGTAATAACATTTGCAATAAACTTACAGTAGTTTCATTCTTAATATACACAACTAACCTATTTTTAATTAAACGAGCTTTTATTAAAACAATATTTACTGTTTTAAAGAAACATTTCTTATTTTTTGTTTTGATTTAAATGAGCTCTTTGGTTTTACAAAACAGATTATTTTTCTGCACTATTACAATATAATTCTCCTCAATTTAGAGTATAAACTTCACTGTTTAGAGTAAAAACTGCATAGTTTTAGCACTTTCCGAGTAAAAACTGCATTGCTTGTACTTTTCATATTGTTTTGCTATATTTCCACACTGTTTTGCTCCAATTTTGCACCATTTTGAGTAAAAACATAACACTTTTTATATTATTTATGCATTGTATGGAGTGAAACTCCCAATTTTAAACAAAAACAACATTGTTTCAAAACCAACAATATTTTGTTGAAAAACAACCCACTTTCTACACCGTTTTAAGAAAATAACCACACGGTTATTTCTTTTCTATACCGTTTTCAATCTTCTATTTTGAGAAAAAGTTATTAGATTTTAATTATCTTAACTTTCATTTACTAGTCGACATTAATCCCAGCTCATGAAATATTTATAGACACTCTTAACTTTTAGCTTATTTTACTCCAGTGATTTCTTACTAACTGAAAGTTAACCACAATTATTTTTTTAATGAAGCGGGGCAAACTTTGAGCCATTATTCAACTTTGTCGCCGCCCAACTTCTATCAGGTCTGTTTTTCGGTGTCTAGCCTCCATCGTCACTATAAGTACTCCACGTCATCAAAAAACTAACGGTGTTAACCCTCAGATAGTAAGATCATTCGAGTAAAATATATTTAAAATTGTAAGTGTCTATATATATTTCTTGAGTTGAGATTAATCCCGGCCAATAAATAAAAATTAAAATTATTAAAATCCAATTACCCTTTGAGAAAACAATAATTTTTAGACAATTTTTACATTCTATATTTGCAAGAACATAATATATCTTGGATTTTAACTTGTTTTGTTTCAAGTTTTAGAAAAATGACTACACCAAGTAACACCAATGCATTACCATGTGTTGTTAAATTGTGGCACCAACAACCGTAGCTACTCATGTCAAAAAGCCAGAGAAGTTCTCGGGGCTTCACTTTAAATGATGGCAACAGAAGATTTCATTCTATTCGAACATGCTAACCTTGCGAGGTTCTTAACACAATCTACTCTCCAACGTAAGCAAGGGGAGAATGATGTTCAAGCTAAGACTGTAGTTGGTGCTTGGAAACATTCAAGTTTCTATGCAATAACTATGTGGTAAATGGTTTAGACGATGCCTTGTAATGTGTATTACTCTATAAGGACTGTCATACAACTATGGGAATCTTTAAACAAATTGTACGAAACAAAGGTTGCTAGAACAAAGAAATTCGTTATTGCCTGTTTTTTGGATTATAAAATGGTTGATTTCAAGACTGTGATCAAGCGAGTCCATGAGTTGCAATTTAAAATTCATGACATCAATGACGAGGATTTGACACTTAATGAGGCTTTCAAGTTGAAACCATGATCAAGGGAAAGAAAATAATTGTGCAAAAACTATGATTCATCTTCGTATACGAAAAGATAACAAGATGGCTAAAAAGATAGTCTTTTGTAAGCTGAGGTTAAAGCAAATATGTTGTAACACGATCAATCATCAAGAGTGAACAAAGTCAATGGTAAAGAAAATGGGAGAGCAAAAGCTAACAACCTTGGGCCAAAGAAAGGGGCTTTAAAAGAAAGCTTCAACCACCCCAAGTTAAGTACTATAACTATGGTAGTACCGGGCATAAGTTTGATTAATGTAGGCATTCAAAGCACATGCGGGTGCACATGGTGGGAGATGATGCTAACATGGCTATGATGGCCACAGGGGTTTGACATCGAGGATACTCATCATGTTTTCAGAGACAAGACCTTCTTTAGCACGTTTAAAAAGGTTGTAGGTGATAAGAATCTTTACATACGAAAAAACCTAGTACTAATAATGAGGGTGAAGATAATGTGATTTTAAAGATGACTTCCGAGAAGGACTCAGCGTGAGCAAGACACTCTATGTTCTCGAGTTTTGTATGAAACTTGAGTAAAAAATGCTTGCTTAATAAGTTTGATTTTTGTTTAATTTTTTAATTCAATAAATTCGTGTTGACCAAAACAGAAATGTTTGCAGGCAAGGGCTATGCTCTCAATGCTATATTTAAGCAGTGTAATGGTTGTGACAACACAACATGACTAAATTTGCTACTACTTCTATATATATGCTTTAGTTTCAAATTTTTATGTTTGGCATGATAGATTAGGACATGTAAATTTTAATTTAATTCATTGTTTGATTAAATTAAATGGCATTCCAAGTTTTCAAATTGATTCAAAAACAAAGTATCCAAATTGTGTTGAATCCAATCTTAGAAGTCATCATTCAAATTCGATAAGTGTTAATAAATATCTTACATCTAGTGCACCACTAGACTTGATTTTTTCAAATGTTTGGACATCTCCCATTCACTCCATTAATGGTCACAAATAAAAATTTTTATTTGTCGACCATTACAACAAATATATATGGATTTATCCCATCACTAGAAAATCGGATTCATTAACAATATTTATTTGATTTCAAAGATTAGTTGAAAACTATTTTCAAACTACAATCAAACAATTGTTTTCGGATAATGGTGGGGAATATTTAAAACTTGCGCCTTATCTCAACTATTGTGGGATATCCCACTTGGTACACCGAACTCAAAACATATCTTCTTCCCCAACAATTTAAACCTACCCTTTCTAATCCTTCCCTTTTCATTAACAAATTAAACACGTCTCCAATTTTCACTCTTGTCTATGCTGATGTCATAACATGACCTTTGGCTTCCACGTTAAACTCATTGATCACTACAATTGCTAAGAAATTTTCTTTCAAGGACCTTGGCTCGCTTTCTTATTTTCTTGGAGTAGAGGTTCTTCCTCATTTAAAAGGATTGCTTCTTTCTCAGTCGAAGTACATTCTCGATAACCTTTCTCATGCCAATATGTTTGATTGTAAACCCGTTTCTACGCCAATTATGAGTTTAGATTTGTTCACATCACTAGGTGACTTGCTTTCATCTCCAAGAAAATATAGACCACTCATGGGTGCTTTACAATATTTGTCCATCACGAGACTGGACATTGCATTTGCAGTCACAAAACATGCATGCCGCATTTACTAATCATTGGTTGGCTCTCAAATGGGTGCTACATTACTTGCATGGCTTTGTTTATTATGGCTTGCTGATCCACCGACACTCACCCTTACAATTACAGGCATTTACTGACGCCAACTGGGCTGGTGATAAAGAAACTTGCAGAAGCACAACAGGTTATATTGTGTACTTAGGTTGCAACCCCATATCTTGGAGCTGAAAACGTCAACCTACATCTACTCGATCATCTACTGAAGCAGAGTGTCACGCTATTGCCTCTACCACCACAGAAGTTCAATGGCTAATATCACTATTAATGGAATTGAGTTTCACCTCCAAGAACATTCCCACTATTTATTGTGATAATTTAAGTGTCATTCAATATTATGCTAATCTAGTTTTTTATTTCGGAATGAAACATCTTGCCTTGGACTTTCATTTTATTAGGGAAAAAGTTCAGAATGAAACCTTGAGGGTCACAAACATAATCAGTTAGCTGACGCTCTCACCAAACCATTACTTAAACCACAGTTTTGGCTACTTACTTTCAAGATTGGACCCACTCCTAGATCTTTCATCTTATGGGAGAATATTAAATCGAAGACTTCTATCAAGAGACAAAATCAAACTGACATATTCTAATATTGTTTATTATTGTAATTATCTCGTTCCTTATACTTAACAAATAGCTAGCAAAGGTTGTTAGTTATTGTATCTATTTATTTATAGTAATCTATTTTCATTCGATGAGTATTACAAATCATAAACATCATAGTGGAATTTAATAATGCTATACCATGAATATATAATAAGGTATTTAAGAAGGCTTCAATCCCCATCTGACTTGGTGTTTTAAAGTATCCTTTAAAATAATTTTAGGTCACTATAATAAACTTCTCCGCTTTCAATAAACAAATGTATCTTCTTATAATTGATCTAAAAGACTTGTATTTTTGTTGAACAAAATGACTTAAAACCGTTTTAATGTAATGCATTCATTTATTATATAATAAAGACATATAGAAAATTCAAAAGAAAATAGTTATCGATTGATATGAGCTTATATATCAAAAACACTTTACAACAAAGGGTGGTTTCGTAATAAATTTTTATCAAATTCTAGCTCGAACCACTAACTATCATTTCAAAAAAATGACAAATAATTGTTGGTTGTGTTGGCCGAACCAACCAAATCAGCAAACACATCTTGGTTTGCCTGTTTGAATGTGCAAAATATTTATTTTCTCTAAATTTATTGGTTTTACTAAATTTTCAGAAAAATATAAAGATAATTTATAAATATTATAAGTATGCATAGTAATATATTCAAATAATAAAAAATTGAATATTAAGAATAAGAATAATTCAATCTACGTAGTTTATTCTAAATTTTAACAGTAAACTAAACCAACAAAACTAATTTTTCTAACCATATATCATGAACCGAACTTTATGTATCTCAAACCATTCTCCATTAACCAAATTACTTATCTTTAAAAGATTTGATCGATTCCTTCGTTGCTTATATGAAATCTCCCGTCATAACCAATGTTTATAATTCCAAAGTGTTTAAGCTAGAAACCAACCAGGCCATTATTTTATTCTGTCACAGTTTAACTGCTTTACCGTAAACCTACCAGTTTTACTAAATACCGAGTTCACGAGTACATGAGCCAGATTAGAGAAGAAGAAGGTGCTTACTTTATTACATAAAGAAATGGATTAAGAAATCCCATTTTAGGACAAACATAGATCATGTTCACAAGAAATCTATTCTACTTTCCCTCTAATGGTTAATGTCGCTAAAACTTGTTTATATTTCCTTATTAATCATCGTAACTTCTAAACATTTAGATCTCTTTTCGTTCCACAATAACTATAACGTCATCCAGTATTTTAGACCAATGCAACCGACCCACATTTTAACAGAAACCTATAAACTACCAGTCCAACTACCAGTCTGCCGGTCCAGTCCTAAAAACATTGTTTTACACTTTTACTAACCCAACTCAGTCAACCATATGCGAACTCACGCTCCTATTAAGCAAGTGAAATAGTTAAAGAGAATAGATCCATAGTCCCACCAAAACATTTCCTACCAAACCAAAAATATTGCAAAACACCAAACTAAAACCATCATCTCCATCTCCTTCATCTTCTACTTCTTCAACTTCCCCACAATATACTCTCTCTCTACAATTCACCCACACTTTCTCTCTCTAACATTTCACCCATTCATCAATGGAGAATTACTCCCCTAAAGCCTCCACCACCACCATCACCGCCACCGTCAACAACCACCACCACCACCCATCGCCGCCGCCAACCCCCATCCCCAGATCCGACCCCAACCACCCCTACCCCACCACCTTCGTTCAAGCCGACACCAATTCCTTCAAAAAAGTCGTCCAAATGCTCACCGGCTCATCGGAAACCGCCAAACACCACCACCACGCCACCGCCGCCACCACCACCACCGCCGCCGCCGCCGTCGTCAGATCTCCGATCCCACCGATGAAAACGAATCCCAACAAGAAGCCCTCGAAGCTATACGAACGGAGAACCAGCATGAAGAATTTCAAGATCAGCCCGTTGGTACCCGGGTCCGGGTTCGGGTTCGGGTTCTCGGACTCTCCCCGGAGACCCAATACGCCGGAGATTCTCTCGCCGGGAGTTCTTAACTTCCCGTCGCTGGTGATTAGTCCGGTGACGCCGCTTGTGCCGGACCTCTTCAATCGGTCGCCGGTGACCGGAGATTGTACGGATTTGAACGTTGAAGCTGAAGATAAAGCGATTGCGAAGAAGGGTTTTTATTTGCATCCGTCGCCGGCCAGTACTCCGGGAAGGGAGTCGGAGCCCCGATTGTTGCCATTGTTTCCGGTGACTTCACCTAGGGTTTCAGGTTCTTCTTGAACAAAATAATAATGATAATGATAATAATAATAATAAGTTGTTGATTTAATTTGCAATGTAACGGTTCTATATTAGTTGAGTTTTGTGTAAGAATTTGGTCAAAATTGGGGGATGGGGTGAGAGAAGATTGACCTAACTAGAAATTGACCAACCATGAACTGTTACAACTTTGTTGCACAATGTACAAGTTGGTAATGCAGTGTTGTACTCAAGGCAATTCACCGTTTATAGATTCTTTGCTCTCATCATTGTACAAGTTTTCCATCATGTTCTCAAGTTTAATCTATGATTAAAAAGGGTGTACTTTCAATTTCATATGTCATGCATTACATGCTTGTACCCTTTGTAACATATTTACATATTTACGATCCAAACATGATTATCTAGGTGAATTTCATTTCATTCTGTCAACTAAACGCATAACAAAATACGTAATGTGTTATATATTTGTATTAATTTTGATGTATTTACAATCCAATCACCGTTATGTCAAATGGTTACATTTCAATCTATCAATTTTTGGCGCGTTGTGTGCTTATTTACAATCCAAACATGATTATCGTACGTGATTTGCTCCATTCGTCAACAAAACGCGTGTTAGATTTCATATTCGCAACGGTCTATTCAAGTTTGGCATGGAAATCATGTAGTGGGTACTTCTTTACAACAAATCTAAACACACTCACTAGCTTTTTGACCTCAAAACACATAAAAGAGACCAAAGCATAATGAATAAAGACATGAGAAAGTGAAATGGTAGGGGAAAGTGGGAGATTGTGATAATGAAAGAAAGACAAGAAAAGAAGTGGTGAAAGTCATGAGTGATTGACATGGACCATAGGACTCATTTGGGTGAGATGGTGGTCCTTGTGAGTTTATAAAACAAATTATTATTATTCAAATTTCATATAATATTATGTGACTTGGAATTTTATAAATGATAACAAAGGGTATTTATAAATACATTTAATATGTGTTTTGACTCTAGATACTAAACTTATAATTGTGTGGATGTGATTGTCATTTGAGTGAAGATTGGACCTTTTAAGGGATTGGTGGTGGGTCAATAGATTTGAAAACTTTCATGTGGTGTGTTTGGGTCATCCTTAACTTTGCCCATCATAAGTCTCTATCTTGATTAGTTGTTGATGTCCATCTGGTTGGTACTCGTTGTTTGACCATATATGTCAACATGCTATTTTATGTTGATATTGACACTCTATCATGTAATGTAATGTCCATCTTTAATACGCAATATACAATTTATAAAAGGAATATTATGAAAATGAAAATGATTTTATTTTAAAAAAATACCAGGCATATACTCAAATGACCATGACTTAGCTACGTAAACTCCGCTTGTATTGTGAATGTTGGAAATTGGATCGAGTAACACATTATAAAACATTATTATTTGTAACCTGATCAAAACATCACCATTCTATATGATTAATATCAAAGACCACACTTTTATAATGACATTGAACCTTATATTTATACTACACATATACTACTTCTAACTTAACCATCTATTAAACAACCCTAATATTAAGGATTATAATGATTAAAACCTTCAACTGAGACTTTCCACTCGATTGGTAGTTTGCTTGCTACTTTTCTCTTTTGCTAAATACTATTAGCATAAATCAAAATTCCTATGAGTAGTTGCAAGCAGGTCACTCAATTTGTACGTATATAGTTTTCTAGAGATTTTTTTAATAGTTAATTGGATTACTGACGGACCACTGGTCTATCTGATAATTTCTATTACTCAAGTACGAAACCTAAAACCATCTTCAGAACGAAACACATATTAGGCGAGAGAACCTCCTGGCCCACTTGAAACCCCCCATAATTTTTGTCACATATGAGACTTTAACCTAATACCTTCACCTACTTTTATGAGATCTTGAGATATCTCACTTCAACCACTTGAACTAATAATCATTTAAAGTGTTTATAAAAATAGGGGCATTTACATATTTTCCCTTACTAAAGTTATTAATTACATATTTACTCAAATAAAAAAATCAATTGCATATTTCCCTTTCCTAAAACATACATATTACATATTTACTCATTTTTTTTTAAATTATTTATTGAATAATTATATTACTCGTATTTTCACTAAATTATTTTTATACATTTCACTTCCAGCGACTATCAATTATATAGTTTCTCAAGTTCAAGTCTTCTATGTAAATAATAACAACAAAATTTCATCTCGCCTAAAACTTTATTTCGAAACAACAACCGATATTCAAAGTTATATCTTCAAATACAAAACATAATTGTCAAAAGTTTTAAACAATTATAATAATAAAACATTTAATATGTAAAAATCCCTTAGTAAAAAAAAAGATAAAATAGTTATTTAATAGATAAAGTTTAATGAAATGGATAAATATGTAATATATATATATATATATATATATATATATATATTAGAAAGACGAAATATGTAATAAATTTTTAAGCTTGTGGAAAATATGTAATTTATGGTATTAATAAAGGGAAATATGTAAAATTTCCAAACAAATCAACTCTACTTGATTAGTTCTTTTGCATTAAGAGCATCTCCAACATTTGAAGTGTTTAAAAGTCCAAAACATACCATCATATAGATTTTTTTACTCATCCTCTAAAAGACTCTTATTTTTACTCCAACAATACATCATTTCTCGATCTCTATATCTATACTTATTAATAAAAGAATAACTTTAGTGACACGTGTTATTCTCTTAAGCCTCTATTTTTTAATTCCCGCCTAAATATGTATCTGTTCTTAGTGTTATTCTAGGTTCATTTGACTAAAATACAAGAGATATTTAGGGAAATTTTGAAAATTTAACCCTAAATTAGAGCACATATTTTTTTGAAAATTAAATTACACCCGATATTTTTTCTTTGTTCAAATAATTCATCAACAAAAACTATAGAAATCTTTCTACTATAATAAAATAGTATATTGAGGTGACACATGAAATCACCACATTCATCCTCATCAAAATTTTACAGCTTCTCTCTCTGATTAAATAATTAACTTAACTACCAGTTATATTATTTAACTTTTTTTAGAATAAAAATAGTTTTTTTAATAAATTTAGAAAAAGATCTTCTTATTTATGTTATTTCTAAAAAATAATTTTTATAAAATAAAAATTTTTATAAATCATCAAACTTTTTTAAAATTAGTGCTTTTAAAAAGTAATTTTTTTATAAACAAAAATAATTAAAATTAAAAATTATAATAATTTTTTCTAAAATTATATTTTTTAATACAAATTGTTTTGAAATAAAATATTTTTTTTTGAAAAAAAAAATTTATAACAAAAGTTTAAAAAGTTGATATAATTATTTTATTACATATTGTTCTTACTCATACGTAATTTCAATCAAATTTTATCGTAGAATATCATTTTATACTTAATAAAATTTTATTATATTTAATATTTTAATTGTTCAACCAGTGTAATACACGGGTTTACTAAAACTAGTATTATAATATATTAAGAAATATGTGTGTGAAAGTTATGTGACGGGGACCCACCTATTACTAATCCTTCTCCACCCAGGGTTCCGGACTTCCGGGTGAGTTTTACAAACACCACCAAGGGATGAGGTCTCCAATGGCATGTTTCGCTTATATCGTATATTACACGGGTTGAATAACTAAAATATTAAATAAAATAAAAATTTATTAATTTTAAAATAATATTATAAGATAAGATATGATTGAAATTAGTTATAAGTATGACTATACTTAATAATACAATAATATCAACTTTTTAAATTTTTTATATTTTTTAAAAAAATAAATTAAATATTTTGTTTCAAAACAAATCATTTAAAAAAACCATTTTTAAAAATTTTCTTACTATAACTCTCAATTTAAATTACTTTTTGTTTATAAAAATTTTACTTTTAAAAAAATCAATTTTAGATATTTCGTATTTTTTTTAAAGTTTAATGTTTTAGAAAAATTTCTTTTTGTAAAAACTTGTTTCTTTGAAATAACATTAATAAAAATTTCTTAATTTAATAATAAATATTTTTAATCAAAAAAAGGATTAAATAACATATCATTAGTAATTAATGTTGTTATTTAATAGCAGATGAATCAAAATTTTTTTGATAATAATAAATATGATGCTGGCATGTGGCACTCTAATACCATTTTATTAGAGTAGGGGGATTCATAATATTCAAAAAAAATAAAAAATTAACAGCTCTAAATTTACGAATTAAAAGAACTAGTTAAATTTAATTTTTAAATAATGTACTTAAAGAAAGAAGTTATTAGTCAATCAAAAGTTATCACATATTTAATGTTTAAAATCTAAAAGCATAAGAAATGTAAAAATGTTTAAATGGTATCTAATCAATTTAAGAGTGTAAAACTGTAAACTAAAATAGATTTATGGAAAATATTTGGGCGGGAAAATAAAATTTTAGAGACTTTAAAATGATTATACATGACGCTTAAAACTATAGTTTATTATAATTGATAATCACTAGTGTGCTTATTTCTATTTATGTTTCGATATAAATTTTCTACCAAACCGAATCGCCACTACGCATACCGTGCCACTCAAATTCACTCTTCAACAATAGCAAGTTGCAAGTGCTTTAAAACTAAGTGGCTAGTTATTATACACAGTGTAATTTTCATGCGAAATGTACGGAGTTAATAGGGCGTGGCACGTGTCATTTGGGAGACAGATAATTTCGTCCGCGCCACAATTACGCACATAAGGTGGATAATTACGTAAGTTATGTTAATAATTACGCAAGTTATATTCATTATTACGTAAGTTATATTCATACTTACACAAGTAAAAATTACTCAAGTTAATTATAATTAAGCATGTTATATTCATAATCACGCAAGATATATGATAATTACGCAAGTTATTTTCATAATTACGCAATTAATAATCACACAACTTATACGCACAACAAATAAACGTTTTAAAAAAAATTAACTTAAAAAAAATAAGTGTAGCAATAGTATACTAAAATTAAAGCGAATAAAATGCTCAAGTTTATGGTGTAATTAAAGAAAATAATATTGTATATAAAAGTTATATGCATTTAAAATAATTGAGTGAATTTGAAAAAAGTCAACAATTGTAGGTTATTTTCAAATCTATCCCTCAAACCCCTTCCTTGCATGATTATTTAAATCTCTAATTTCAACCGTTAATTTCTTAGATCAAGGGTTGAGATTACTTTTTACATTTAGTACAAAAACAACACTTTGTATCATAAATTTTTCCTTAAAACTAATGCACAAGTGAGTTAAGCATGTGTTTTTAAAAAGACAATATGACTCATCATATAGTTACAACATGATGCTCTTACCTTTTAAGTACACTTATTATTTTGACCTATACTAGAATTAAGCTTCCCGTGTTACAGAGGCTTAAAACCATGACAAATAGCACCAATAACATACCATTGCTAGCGACCACCAACACTGAAGTTGCATTGTATTAATGCTAAGAAATTAGACCGAAACGTAAAACAAAGAAAAGCACAACTAATTAGATCTAGGAACCACATGTTGTGACAAAACCTATCAAATGAAAAAAAAAATAGACGATTAAACCAGATATGCATGTTGCGCCATGTTAACTTACAAAATTTAGAACGAAACGTAAAAATATTGAACCACACATGCATGTTGCGTCGTGTTATCTTGCAAAATTTAAAACGAAATGTAAAATGAAAATTTTTGAAATATGAAAAGTATTGGGGATTGAAAGTAAAAAAGTTAAAAGATTAAATTGCAAAAGATGAAAAGTTTTAAGTTAAAAGTAAAAAATTAAATTTTATGAGGTTACATTGCAAAATGTGAAAAGCTTTGAATTAAAAGTAAAAACCAATTCTTTTTTGAAAAACATCCTAAGCATAACGTACAACCTCAATACACAAAACAACTTGGTAATTAGTATATTATAAATATTTCCATAACATTTTTTGTGTTTTTCCTGGCCCAACCAAAATTTGATACATGACTCACCCATAACCTTTTTGTGTTTTTTATTGAAATATGATATTTTATAAAATTTTAAATATACCATCAAGAATACTTATTTATCAACATTTTGATTTATTTTCGTTCAAAGTAGAGTTGTTTGTTATAATTTATAAGTCACCGAAGCACAAATGTACTATAGTCGTCAAAGCAACTTCAAGTTTTTGATTTCTTTAACATTTCTTTTTCGATGAGAAATTTCTTTGCAGTAAGAATGCCAATGTACAAGTCGTCTTGTTGCAACGCTTGGGTTTGGCCTACTAGTATATTTAAAACACAATCGATACGATCAATAACTTAATAATGTAATATTAATACTTTGCACAGGCACGCACACGCACATGCATGCATGCATACATACATACATAAATATGTAATGAATCATATTATATCATATCAAATCATGAATGAAAAATATGTAATGTACACTAGGTTCATTTAAGTATTAAGTTGATATTGTGTGTCCTAATTATGGTAAACAAAAACTTATTAATAATTGTAAGTCCCAAGGCAATTTTAAAATAATGTTTTATAATTTTCTAAAAAGATTTTGACTAGAAGTAGCAAAAATGCGTAATGTTTTGAGTGAAAACATAATAGTTGCCGGATTAACGAATGGTTAACAGTGTAGACGTGTAAATGTTTTGAGTAGAAACTCAACAGTCGGAGTAATAACGATTGATTAACGATGTATATGTGTAATGAATTACATTAGATGATTATATCATATCAAATCACTAACCAAAAACAAGAGCATCATATACATCAAAAGTCAGGAGTAACAAAATAAAAACACCGAACATAACAAAAATTTGAAAAACAAAAGTATTAATATATCAATCAATAGACTCATAGAACAAAAATAAAATAGGGCAAACATCTTTGAGGGATGCATAGTCATCTAGCATATGTAGCAAATGTGTGATGAGGTGTAAATATTCACACTCTTCGGTTACTAATATGAACAAAAGCCTATTTGATCCATGCATATTTTGTTGAAAAATTGGATCAAACAGACACGATAAACACTAAATTTTATTAACAACCAAAATGGCCACACAAATTGTAAAGCCCTACAACTCTATTTATACTAAACCTATACCACTTCTAACATATATTAAATAATCAAACTCAATCCTAGTCTAATACAAACTTTACCAATCAATTAAAAAACTAATAATAACTATATCCTACAATTTTTACCTCATTAATAACACCATCTTTCACATTCGAACTGTTTCGACCCTCAATCACTCGCGCACCAATTCTAGCCCCTCTTACAACCAAAGATTACATACTTCATTCACCCTTTGAATCTTGATTTATACCTCCTAGATCTTGAATTCCCAACAAAAACCATAACTCTTCTACTTTAACCCTAGGAACATTTGTTTTGTCTTCTTTCTTTTGATCCAACCATCGGTTACACAGACCACTATCTTCATCTAGTCCACTTGACATAGAAATCTCCATCTTGTTCATCATCGTCATGATGATAATCATCATCATCTCATCGATACATTTTCTTGCTATCCTCTTATATTTTCTTTTCCGCTACTTTGCTTTCAACAGTTTTCTTTATGACTCACATAGAATCACTTTCCTATAGACTTGAACAAAATCACACGACTTTAGTTCTCCTCAATTGACTTACATAGAACCGTTGTAATAATCAAATAGACCGATTCTTCCTTTGTCTTCTCCGTCTCATTTGGAACCATTTTTCTTGACTCACTCAAAACCTTAATTTTTTTTATTCACACAACACTTGTTTTCTTATTAGCTTACACTAAACCGGTGTCTTCTTGGCTCACACAAAACCTCTTTGGTGGGTTTGATATTTAGCTCACCCATAATCTCTTCAATCTTCCTATTGCCCAATCTTCATGTCTTCTTCCTCTCACGATTACCTTTCAAGCTCTAATACCAATTGTTAAAATATTGGATCGAGAAAACACGATAAATACAAAATTTATTAAGAACAAAATCATACAAATTACAAAGCCCTACAACTCTATTCATACTAACCCGTACCACTCATAACCTAACTCAAACACTATTAAACAATCAAATATATAGTTAAAACTGAATCTTAGTCTAATACAAACTCTACCAAACAATTAATAAACTATTCTCCTACGTTATTGATCTCATTAATAACACCAACTTTCACATTCGAACTATTTCGACTCTCAGACTTACAAATTCTAGTGTCTTTTACAGTCAAGATTGCATTCTTTCACATTCTATTGTGGTATGTGTTCTTGCAGTACACATTTAGAAGACCTCTTGAGCCTATCACAAAGTGTCAAGCCGACAATTCCACAATAACGTGACTATGAATTTATCTATAGGTGTGTGGTAAATGCAATATTTTTAGAACGGGATCGGACAGTGAACCGAACGCTTTACTGGTTCGCTGATCGTGTAGATTCAACAGGTCGGACCGGATATGAGAACTGGAAAGAATTACAATTAAAAAAGAATATATCTAAAAAATACTGAAAAATTTAAAAATATATATATATAATTAAAAGAAGAGAAACAAAGAGAAAAGAAAGGAAAAAAAAATGGCTTTCTTTATTTTCTCTCATTAAGTAAACTCGGGAACACGGGTGAACTCGAGAATATAACTTTTTATTTTCCTTTCATTTTCTTTCATTAAAAGAACTCTGGAACACAAGTGTGTTTTTATTTCTTCTATTTTCCTTCTTTTTTTTCTTTAAATGTACTCAGGAATATGGTGTTAAGGCATTTTATGATCATTTAAAATATATAAATATAAAGTTATTTTTCTCTAATGCAATTGAACTGACTTATATTTATTTAAATAGTTATCAATTAGTTTATTTAATTTAGTTAACAATTATATATTAAAACAGGTTATCTAAAAAAAATGTTTGGGCCAGAAAACAAGAGGTGGGCTGAGAGTGGGTTCAACTTTGAAGGGACTAGTGAGGGAGGCCCGACCGGATCTTGTGATGTTGTTGCCATTAAAAACTAGAAAATAAGTGATTCGAGAGTTCGAGGTGAGAAGTAGAGGTGCACAAATCGGTTTTTTTTTTTAATTTTATAACTGGGCGGGGTTCAAACCTGTTTGTTTTCTAGTCAACAAAAAAGCAACTGGGTTTGACCCCAACCCGGTTCGGGTTCAACCCGGTTTCTAGGGGTGAAGAACCCTACTCGATACAATCCGCTTAGGGTAAAGTCCAAACCGGGTCGGTTTTTAAACCGGGTTCACACCGGTTGAATTTTCTTTATCTTTTAAATAATCTATTCTTCGTTTGAGAGCGGTGATGATCGTCTGGTTTGTACTTCTTGTTCGTGTATTTCTTCTTCAATTGGTATTTCATCTTCAACGTTTGATTTTTCTTGTCTTTGTTCCGCCGCATCCAAGTGGTCTTTTAAACAAATACACACCTCTACGGTCGTTGAAGTTAGCATTGTTATCCTTATTGATAACACCCTGCCACTAACTAGAAAATGCAGATTCCGAAACTACCATGGAAGCTTGGACGGTTATTAAATCATAGGCCATAGCGGCTAGGATTGGAAATTATAATTTCTTTACTTTCCTTTCCACCAGGCCAAAATACCATACGATACAAATTCCTCGGGAGTTATAATAGATAAAGGATCGGTTTGGGTATATACCTCCCGAGCTCACTACTTGGGGTATTACCCCTTTGTCGTTTAGTTTTTTTATTTCTTAAAATATTATATAAATTAAGCATCGGTTCCTACTTGAGCTAGACGAACTTGAACCCAATGCACTCGTTGACGGGTGTACATTGGAAGTTGTACCATATTTTACAAGATAAACATAAAACATATTTTTAAGATGATTATTAAATTATTCTTTTGTACTAGCTACAAAAAGTGGGTTTTCATCATGTAAATTAAAATCATAAGTTATTTCATGAATACATTCCCAACCCTCTAACAGAAACAAAACAACCTAAACACATGTCGCAAGACCATCATGAAAAATTTGAAGTGTTTCTTTATATCGCAAAGCACTATTAAACATTTTTCAAGTTGAATTCCATCTAATTAGTATATTCCAATTTGGTCCTAAACAAATGGAATCCGTATCGTGACATATTTTCCTATAATTTACATATCTTTTTCTAGTTTTAAAAATTTTACGTAACATATTTTTAAAAGACGTTTTGAATTCATCAACTTGGAGGACACCAAGCCCATCTTGTACAACTAAATTAATAATATGTGTAACACGCCTAGAATGAAAAAAGACGTCGTCACAAATCGGTTTAATCATTTATATGTTTTTTGAAGCGTTATCAAATGACATTGAGAAAATATCTTTTCTAATTTATATGTTTTTATTACATAATCTAAATTTTAAAATAAATTGTCACCGGTAGCGGATACCCAAATAATTCAAACGCAATTGTATGTTTAATCATTTGCCACGAACTTGGATTTATCCAATGGGTGGTGATGTAAAGGTATGATTCCGGTAAACCGTGTGGGGCAGATCAAACATCGGTAGTTAAAATTTAAACTGGTTTTTAAATTTTCAAATAATAATTTTAAATCATTGTTTGCTTGTTTCCAATATTTAAACAATCATGTCCAATATTTAAACGAACCACAAGCCTTGCATCGAGCTTTGTTTTGACTATACGCCATTTCGCATAAGTCAAAATTGCACAAAAGCTCTTTGTTTCTCGTTGTTGGTAGAATTCTAACAAAGGTAGCGGCGTCTAAGGATCCACCGGTTGGAACGGATGCTTCGGAAGCCATATCAAAAGAAATAAAAGACTACAAAGTAAAGAATAGAGAGAAAATAGCTTGTATGAGATAACGTTTTTGTGTTTTTTAGTACGTTTTTGAGTGTTGTGATTAAGTCTTTACATCCACTACCTATTTATACTATCTAATAAGGGCAAAAATATCAAAAATAAAATTTTAAAAACGGTCAAAAAACACCCCCAACGGTCATAAAGCCGTTTGTAAACAACTATTTTTTTTCCGACGGATTGAACTGATTTAAAAAAAAACGGGTCTCTCACATAAATATATAACCAGTCTCAAACCGGCGAGTTTTTCTAGGTTGGACCCGGTTATAGAATTTACCGGTTTGAACCCCGGGTTAGTTCAGGTATCCGGTTCGTCTGCGCACCTCTAGTGAGAACGCATGTCAGTTGATCTCAATACTAAATGCGAACAAATTAAAGATCAAATATCAAGGATTAAACACTAAAGTTAAACATTAAGTACAAGCATTAAACATAAGGTATTATATATTAAAAGTTATAATTGGTTTGGAAGAGGCATCCACATGACCTTCCAATGTGGAGGACGTAAATTTTAGTCTCACTTAGTGTAATATACTTCAGGTGGGTAAATAGTTTAATCATAGTGGGCTTTTGAGCGGTAGTATTATCCTGTAATAGTGGACGTGCCAGGTTACCAGCGCTGTCTGTTTTCACAGGACGTGGTTGTTCTTTTGGTGATGGGTTTACCCGGGTTACCAAGCTTGTAGCATTCTTTGACCGTTCAAAAAAAGTACGCATTAGATATTTAATAATATATACATTATAGTTAAAGTTAAATAGTACCGTCACAATATTAATTACTAAATACTATATATTAGATAATATAATAAAATATTATAGAAAACTTTAATTCGTTTAGAGTTAATTAGAAATAATAAGTATTTAGCATTAGGTATTAATTTAAAATACTCAATACATATCGAAGTAATTGTCAACTTAATCTGTCAATTAAGAAGTGTAAAGATATCATCGTGTAGTGCAATGCATGCTCCGGAGAACTCAACAATTTCAACGAGTCTGAGCTCCTATTTGGTTTGCTTCCTGCTCGAATCACTACTGAGTTAGTTTCTTGAATTATATAAATAAGAAGAGTAAAATGTCATTTTCGTTCATGATTTTTATACAATAATACTACTGGCGAAATGGCTTAATTCAAATCTTTACACAATAATAATAATAATACAAAGACACCTCAATACATAGCGTATGTTGAACTAAAATTCGCAACTTCTAATGAAAAGCCATAAAGGGCGAAACAAGCTCCCATCTCATCAAGTACTAACTACACTATCCCACTTGACCCAACTAACTATAACATCAAGTGTTAACAACACAGACCTAATTGACTAGAACATCAAGTGCTAAACTTACTTTATATAATATACTTCAATAAAAAGTCAATAATTTTGATTTATACAAGTATCACATAATACATTACCAATATCCAAAGAAATGAACTTGCCAAAGTAACTCCAGTTTTTATGCGAGCTGAGATACCTTTGATTTGAACTCAGCCAGGGACGTTATAAGAGCTGCTGCACTCGACACAAATCAGCTCGATTGATTGACGAGTTATTCATACAAGCTGTCGAGCGATCTGCAACAAGAAATATGTTCAAACTCTGGAAAGCAAAAAACTGATGCATTGTCAGTTTTGATATACTATTAACTGTAGAAGCCACCAATGCATCCAAGAGCACCAGTTGCTTGTATTCATTTATCTGTCAATTTTTAAACAAGAAACTCATGCTTCTACATGTTAATGTGTTATTTACTTGTATCTATAACAAAATTGTTGTGTATATGTCACCTTGCATCGGAATATAGTCCTGTCAGTATAGGCAATATACCTATAGATCATAACCGCACGGAAAATCGAGGAAAAAGCTTTCTCCATTCAATTGAATAATGGTACTGTAACTTGTACTGGTAGCAGTGAAACTGGTACATAACTGTGCTTGAGAAATATGTAGCCTTAAATGAGTTCAACTAACCTTTCACCCATGGAAGAGAGGTTAAAGCTTCTAACTATAATGTTAACAACTTTTTGCAGCTAAAATACAATATTGTAGATTTGTAGCAATACAAATAAAAAAGTACAAAGAAAAAAAGATATATTGGATCATTGGGTCACAAAAATGTTTGAAAGGTTGTACTCTAGGCTCATTAAGTCACTGAGTATCAATTTGTTTTTGTTTATCCTAATTACGGTATAAAAAACTTATCAGAAAATTGTAAACAGTTTCAAGTTTCCCCAGGGCAACTTCAAACTATTATTTTAAACTTTTCCAGAAAGGTTTTGACTGGAAATGGCATAAATGAAACGAACTTGGTCGTTGAGTAGCAGGTGATGACGTTTTGATATTTGGGTAACCTCATTTCGTAATATGATTCCACGTTGGGGTGTTAAAAATAGAGGTGACGATTCTTGACACAACACAAAAACAATCAACTTTTGAGTTGTCACATATAGCCTTACAGCATTACAACTTGGTTACAACCCATTTGACTTGTGGGTCGTGTTTGTGTTACATGATTTTGAGTGTCAAGTTTAGGGTTGATGTCATTGACATGAATAAATATATAAAATAGTGTTAGGATTTAACAATTCAACATGCTAACCCAACACGATTGTCACCCTTAGTTATGGTTATGTATAAATTGTCCTTAGAAAAAGAGAAAAAAGTTACCATGACTACTCAGAAATAATAATAATGGTAAGGGGTAGCTTCCTAAAATTGGGACCACAGTACCTGCTGCTAGTATTGTACAACTTAGGCCCAATTTGATGCTTGATGTAGTACTATCATCACAACTAAAGCTAGTTGGCCTGGCCACACTCCAATAAATCAATTCCATGATGAGTGAGACAAGTAAACATTATTACTCCTTATCTAAAGAAAAGTTCCCATTTGAGTGTTAGGAGTAACAAGAAATTACTTTATGTTTAACATCAAACAATATAACCATGAATCAGAATTGACCACACAAATACACTAAAAGTTTGACCTTTTCAGTCATGATGCCTTGTTTTTCATCGCAAACGACCGGTTTTCTTATAAAAAACCAAAAAAGACATTATCATTTGTGAAACGAGTGGTTTTGGACAATTGGGTTTCTTTCTTTTTCATATTGTTTAATAAAACCATCATTTGTTTGAAAGAAAAAGTCAGGTAGACAAAAGTATAAAAAGCCAAATTGCTCAAAAGTATGATTATGTAAAGTACTAGACTGGAACATTTAATTTTTCAATAAAAGGGTGTTCGTTCGTGGGACAAAGAAAACCCGAATGTAAAAAAGTTTGCGACATGAGTGCACACGTGTCACCCCAACATTAGACAACTCATGTGTAATCAATTGTACCATTTAACAAAGTTTTCACCTTTGCAAGAATCGTATTCTATGGAAAGTGACTACCATGAGAGGTTGATATATACGTTTGCGAAACTTAAATATTTTATGCAAGCAAAAGGGCACCTGCGTAATTTGTACATTAAACTCTCTTATCACCCTTCGTGAATGTATGGTCCATCCCACCACGTCCTCTTGACACAAGTCCCCACAATCGTAGAGCTCAAAAGATTGTCACTGAAAGAAAGAACATGGTCATCATGTATTCGATGTCATTAAATGACGAAAATTATTTGACAACCTCACCCATAGAGTAATTTCTTGTTCAGACCTTCGGGTTAAGTATGCTTATAAAATTAAAAAAATTCAAAGTTATTACAAGTAAAACACGAACAGAAAAACTGTGAGATGAACCGTAGACAAACAAATACAGGGTCTAAAAAACAATCAAAGAAAGTTAAAGCTATGCAATTTTAGTGGCTTTAAAGGACAGCAAGTAGGTAGGGGCACACAATGTGTGTCTGAATCTAATAGATACATGGCATTAATTCAATGTCATGAGTTATAAGAATCAGGATACTGATTTCACATCAATCAACATTCATGTTTAAAGTTCCAAATTCACTAAAAAGTAAAGATAAAATGTTTGTTCGATAAAAACAAAACCTTCAAACTATTAATTGAATTAAGGGGCACATAATCACCATGCAACACTTCATAATTTTCAATTCGATATGTTTTATCTTTAGCAAAACCCAACTAGTTTGGAAAATAAAAGGCTTGTTTTGTAACTTCAAGGGGTTGGCGCAGTGATAAGCGCCTCATTCCCTCTAGAAGAGGTCTTAGGTTCGGATTGATCATCAACTCATTTATGTTTTTAACCCCCTTGAAGGCCACCTTTTCTCTATGCCCATTGACTAACAACGCAATAGCAGGACCAGGTGAGTTTTTGGTGACGAGTTCTCGCAATTATAAGAAAAGGTTTATTCTTGTTAACTATTATGTAATGTAGGTAAAAGCAATAATAACAATAGCAGTGGGAGGAATATTAAAATGTAATACTTTTACTATATGCCTATGAAAGTATAAGTAATAAAATTAGTAATTGTTAAAACACTACCCTATGTTATTCCCTAACTCCAATGTGGTCCTCACACTCTTGTTTTCTATCCACCTCTTCACCTATTCATTTATCTTCATTCATTCTATATAAACTGTATTCACCCTTTTTTTTGAAAGGATGGAAACAACAAAATCTGGAAGGGTAGTCAGAAGCATGAACAATAAGTTGAAAAATGACATGATGGAAGATGGAGAAGATGATGATGAAAACTATGGTGAGGGTACTAGAAAGAAAAAGGGGGGAAAGAGGGGTTCTGGAAGTGCTAGTATACCAGTTTTCTGTCAGGTGGAAGGTTGTACTAATGATATGATTAACTGCAAGACATACCACCGACGCCATAAAGTTTGCGAGGTTCATTCTAAGGCTCCAATTGTCATCACTGGTGGATGTCAACAGCGCTTCTGTCAGCAATGCAGCAGGTAAGAAAACTATTTTTTTTTTTATTTGTAATTAAAATTAGTTACAATATGATAATCAACACTTCAAAATGAAACATAATGTTGGTTAACTTGTCAAGCAATTATCAAAGAGACAGACACAAACATACCAAAAAAGCATAATCTAGAACATTTAATTCATGATCATGTCTTTCTTAGGAAGTCTTTAGATTTCAGTTTGATATTATCCATCTCAAATTTTGTTGCATTACAAATGTGGATGGTTCACTAGTTGATGTAAGGAATAGTTTTTTTCATTGTTGATGGAAGAATAAACTAAATTAGCTAAAACAAAAAGGTAGAACTGAAAGTCACCCAGAGTGTAATCACAGTGCATTAAGCCTTCTAAATCATTAAGATTAAAAAATTAGACATAACATAATTGTAGAAAAAATGATTTTTCTAAATTAAAACATCGAGTTTTTATGAAGTTCAAGAAAAGAAAAGACAAAACGTTTTTGTGGGTCGGCCACAAACTGACCCACCCATTTTTCCACCCCTATTAATCAACATGTAGTTAGAAGAAAGAATAAAGACTCCGGTTTGCCTTTTACATGTGTGACTTTTGTGGCGGCTTCTACAGGTTTCATGACATAACAGAATTTGATGATGCCAAAAGGAGTTGTCGTATGCGTTTGGCTGGCCATAATGAACGCAGGCGTAAAAGCTCCTATGAGACTTATGGAGAAAGTTCTTGAATATTCAAGGGAAAAGAAGGTTATTTATGATTTATGAAGATGCCTCCCAACTAGTGATATCATAAGACTTAATATCTATGTTGGCTATCCGTTGTGCTCTCTCCCTTCTGTCAATCCGTTAACTTTATTATTTAGAAGTGTGCTATATAAGTAGATATAAGAAATCTTATTAGGATATCTACTGATGTGAAACAGTGTACCAGCTTATCATACTAAGTTTATGATCACTTTCTGGTGCAAATGAAAGTATCTTTAAATTCTGCAAGTAAAGATAATATCAATGTTGAGAAATAAGTGCTTATTATTGAATAATCAACCATGCATTCGTGTCAAATTTATTACTTTTAGTACAAGCATGAGAATAGCACCTCAAAAGCAGACAAGTATACTCTGCACCTTCTAAATTGCAGACACAAATCCGACCTTACCCTCTCCCGAGTCCCAGATCTGCCATTCCTCTCGCAGATCATCCAATGACTCTAAATTATAGATACAACCTGCCCGATAACGCTGTCAGGTACCATTAGCACTTTAGCATATACAACCGCTGCCAACAAGTGCCATTGCCTATCATCGACCCTAATCCTACCACCATTGCTGCTAAAACATATCATACTCCAGACCTTATAAAAGAGCCGATGCTACTGTCCTAACCCTACAATTCTACAACCCTGCTGGTCCACAGTCGTTCCTGCTGCCAATCAACCCTAAAACCCATCTCCTATAGTAGTCACATATAATTTGCAGACTGTAATCAACCAGTCCTGCTCACTACTCATCGGAACCTGATGGCTGAAACACCCTCTTTGTTGCCTACATCAGATACAACTCTACTTTTCACCATCCTTCACTCCTCATCTTTGGTGTCTAATGATGGCCCAGAATCAGACAACAGAAGAATCTGAACACAAACTCTCAGTGTTTGATCAAACCATGATTGACACTTTTTATTAATTAAAAAACTTGATACACATAAAACAACAACCATAAACAAACTAGGAAACAAAATCAAACCAAATCAAAGGAAATCAACTTTTAATGACACAGAGATCCTTAGCATCCTAGAAAAGATACCAAACAATATATAATAAAATAACGTAAAACTTATTTTCCAAGTTCCAACACTTTATGTGCAAACCAACAAGATTAAGTCCAACAACCCCCTCCCCCCTCCCCTCCCCTCCCCTCCCCCCTATCTTTGTTGGTTCACATTCACCCACACAGCTCCAAAAACCAATTTCTTCCTTGACTGATTAACCCCATTGCTAACATTCACCAACAGAATAAAAAGTCTCGCTGCTACTCTATTTTCCCAACTGCAAAACGAAAAACTCAGCCACGTGTTGTTTTGCTTCCCCTGCGCTATTAATTGGTTTTCTTTCTGCTAAAAGAACAAATCGCCATTGCTATAGTGTTCTTATCCTAAGCATGGAAGAAAAATCAGTCTTGGGTTCCTGATAAATCCTGCTGCAATAATGCAAACAATAGCCTTTTGTTGATCGATCATTCCCCTTTTTTTTTAAATTTGGTCACCAAAGATCATCGTCTTTTCTTTTGATTGTGAGCAACAGAAAAAATGTCTAACCTTGATCAGACCTTCACCACACATGAAAACCTTCCCAATCGATATGCCACCTGTTGTTCTGTCTCCAAGTCGCTAAACGAATCATTTCAGCCCTCACTGCTTTGTTTCTTCTGTGCTGCACCCGTTCGTTTGTTATCTGCCAAGAAAAATCAAGCCCCCTACTGTCCTTCTTCTCGACGAAGAAGGTGTCTTTGACTGAAATCTGATCACGGTTGACACTTCTCTGCTATCGTTAAAAAGCTTCCCTTGTTCTCCAATAAACTCTTTGATTTTTGCTTCTTAATCGGCTTCTCCCAGCCCCGCAGCTAAAGAGGGGTTGTTACCCTTCTTCGAAAAATGATTCTCAAAACCTCTAAAGCTCTAATACCAATTGATGGCCCAAAATCAGAAAATAGAAGAATACAAACACAAACTCTCAGTGTTTGATCAAACCCTAATCAGCACTTTTTATTAATTAGAAAACTTCATACACATAAAACAATAACCCTAAAACCCCTCTATATACTAACGCAAATGGGCAACACAAGACTTCTAATCCTACTCAAACTAGAAAACTAAATCAAAGTAAATCAACTTTGTCAATGACTCAAAGATCCTTACCATGCCAGAAACATTGCACACAAATATATAATAAACTAACCTAAAACTTATTTCCTGAGTTTCGATCCTTCACATGTGAACCAACAAGATTAAGCCCGACATCTAACACAATTACTCTCATTGCCTGCTTCTCTACAACCGAGAAAACCTCTCAAAATCGACACCAATTTGCCCTCATCCTTACTACAGCCAGTTATGGTTATTCGAAGGCTATAATTCAGCCTTTGTTTATCACCAAACAACTTGATGCATTATGTAGAAGGTTCCTTCCCCTATAGGTACTCTCACAACACACTAGCTGAGGCCACCTCCACTCCTACTAAAAACCCTAATCATTTAACAACTAGCATGTTCGAATGTTGATTGAATCAACATGAGCAGGATTTTACCAGGTATGTTTGTTTGTTCGACTTCCATGATTCATTTAGTCACATTAATAAATTGACAACTATAAGGTTGTTGTTTTGTGACCTTGAGGTGGTTTAAAAAAGCGCTGTGAGGCGCTGCTTAAAGCGTGAGGCGCTAGGGGCGCTGGACAAATCGCCTCACTTCAGTTGAGGCGCCACAATACATGAAGCGGGCTGAAGCGGCGCTTCAGGCTTGGAGCGCAAGGCGAGGCGAGGCGGTGCTTCATGTATGATGGTCAATTTTCGGTAATAATTTCGGGTGATTCTCAGGAGAAGAGTTCACTTTGGTTCTTTTTTAGGCGCTAGAGCATGTGCTTTTGTGTAAAATCGAACAAGTAGATGAGATGAAGACATGAAGTTGAAATAGAGGTGCAATAGCAAGAGGTCATATCAGACTTACAAGAGATTATATTGAAGGAATTTTAATGAAGAAATCTGTTGATGGAGGAGAGCTGCCAGGAGGAGAGGAGGTGATGATGCTGCTTTAAGTTTTAGGGTTAACCCACCTCTTATTTCATTTTTAGAAAATTACATTCTTCACCCTTAAAATTGTAATTTTTGTTGAAGTTTACACTAAACTTTTTCTTATTTGTTTATTTGTTTTCTTTTCTTCTTTATGAAGTTATAGTTCTTGTACACAAAGCTTGATTTGTTGTACATTGGGCTTAACAACTGATTTTGTGCTTCTTTAGGTTGTATTTATAGTTTTTTTAAGTTGTACATAGATATTATTTATATTTTTACTACTTTTTTTAGTTTAGCGCCTCACATATGTGAAGCCCTCGCCTCGCGCTTGAGGCGTGGCCCCTCGGATTTTGGTACCGAAACGCCTCGCCTCGCCTCGCGCTTTTTTAAACCAACACTCATGCATTCAAAACCATGGGAAACAGCCTCCTACACAGGGTAAGGCTGAATACATCAGATCGCAAAGCAATCCGGCCCTCCTCAGCCCCTGCACAAAGTGGGAGCTAAGTCAAGCACCGCATATACCTTTTTTTTTAATTAAATCAACAACTATAAGAATTATGTTATCAATTGTGATCACTCAAAATTAGTCACTTTGACAGTTAGAAGTTAAATTGCATTTCTTCATGGTCCACATGACATAACCTCCTGACATTTGTAATGGGTCACTATTTAGTCAAAGACATTCGGGCACTCACGTGAGGCGAGGCCTAGGCACCTCAAACAAACGCAATGCGATGATCTTCATAAGGTGCATGTGAGGTGGTCGCGTTGGGCGCGCAAGCAAGGCAAGGCGAGTGCCTTGGTCTTCAAGCGTGAAAACTAACAAAAAACAACCTTAACTGGTTTAAATTAGCCTTATGGATCCTTGTGTACACTGTAGAGTGAAGAAGGCTTGTAGAAGAGAAAATTAAGAATATAAAGATGGACATGTTATAACTAATATTTGTTTTGGTTGATATTTGTTCAACAAAAGTGACACTACAATGCATATGCTAAAGTAACTTTTCTGATACATATTTTTTATTTTTTATTTTTTTAAAAGCTACAGATGTTTGTCCTCATTTTTTAATTTAAATTTTATTTTACTAGTTTATTTAATTTTGTTTAAAATTATCTTTACATCTTTTATTTTATTTGACTTTTTATTATACTTGAATGCCTGAATAATGTTATTTATTTATCCATGGGATTTTACATATTTCCCATTCTTGAGACCATCAATTACATATTTCCTTAATGCATAAAATCAATTACATATTTCCCCTTCCTAGTACATATATATTACATATTTGTCCATTTCATTAAATTTATCCTATCAAATGACTATTTATTCTTCTTTTTACTAAGGGATTTACGTATTGATGTTTTATTATTATAATTTGTTAAAACTTTTGACAATTGTGTTTTGTATTTGGCTATATAACTTTGGTTATCGATGATTATAGTTTTGAACTGAAGTTTTAAACTTTTGTATTTGGATTTGTAATTTTATTATTTTTATTTATATACAAGACTCGAACTTGAGTAAATATGTGATTGATGTTCTTAGAAAATGTGTAAAAAATAACTTAGTAAAACTATGGATACAATAATCATTCAATAACTAATTTTAATAAAATGATTAAATATGCAATATATATGTTTTAGAAAGGGAAAATATGTAATTAATTTTCTAGCTTGGGTAAATAAGTAATTAATGAGTTTAGGAAGGGGAAATATGTAAATGCTCATTCATTTATTATAGAACAATACACAATATAAATGGTTTGGTATTAAGTTTTTAGAAATTTATGTTCTATTTATATAATTTTTTTGTTTTTCCTCTTAGTGCATTTTCTTATGCCTTACGCCTCACAAGACCGTTGCAACTTGAGTGCGCCTACCTAGACGACAAAATTATTTTGTCTACCCAATAAGTTCATTTATAGCCTTAAGCGGAACCCTAGAGCTCAAGTTTAAAAATTTTGACATGCTTTACTTACTTTTGGATCCTTAGGTGGCAAACCCAATCCCAAGCTTTTAATATACTCTTGTGTAGGTAGTCTTTCTATATTTTGGTACATGGTGAGATGACATTCTAGACTCTGGGATCAACCCCATTGCCATTAACCGAGTCATTTGTTAACTTGGATTTGACTTCTCATTTGAAGGATTTTGGCATACTTAACCATCACTTGGGCATTGAAATATTTGCTTAATGTTCTGACATTAAGTCTCTAAACAAATTCACCTTTTGCAACTTCTAAAACGAGTCAATATATCAAATTCCAAACTCATGCCACCGCCCATGGAAACATTGTCAACACTATCTCTTACTAATAGTTTTGTTAGGTATTACGTGTACGCGGCTGACCCGAGGATTCGGATAGGGTACGAAATCAATACAATACTACGGCTCGGGCCTTAAGAACTTGTCGGTATTTCTAATTGATTTCTAAAACGAGTGGCGAGATAACGATAGCAATAATAGTAGTAACAAAAGTAACTACGCAGCGGAATAAACAACCAACAAAACTGAAATTAACACGAAAGAACCTGTTTTGTGTTCCCTGTTTTGTCCGAGAAACAGCAGAAAATCAGCAGTGACGGCGGCGCTGTAAAGGCGGCAGTCTGCAGCGGTGAACAGCCTATCAGCGGCGGCTGCTGGTGGGCTGTTGGTGGTTGGCGACGGCAAACAGCAGGCTGCTGTTTGCTGTTTGTAGTTAATGAACGCAGCAGAATGGTGGTGGCGATGAGGGGCAAACACAAACACAATAATAATAATCAAAGCGGTAAAGAACACAACGATTTAACGTGGTTCGGTCAAGAATTGACCTACGTCCACGGGCTACGAACCAGGGTTTCTTTTTATTACTTTCAAGACTTAAAGATTACAAGTACATATGTGGGTATTTATAATAGAAGACAATAAAAACTTAACAAAAATAAATTGTGGCAGATTAGGGTTAGGGCCGGCTGCCCCTAACCCCTTTCTGCAGCTGCTTTGCGGCTGTTCCAGGGCCCGACCCAAGATGGATCGGAGCCCACAACACAACAATCTCCCACTTGGGCTTCGAAACATCTTTACAAGCCCTCCACATCAATGCGTCAAACACTTCAACCTGCTTCCATCCGGATGCGTGAAACATTTGCAACTGCACTTGTCTCGTACTTCTGTAATCTTAAACCTTTATGAAAAGAACCTTTCATACCACCTGATCCGTAGCCGCCTTCATCTGCAATTAACCCTGAAGGCCAACTGAAGCTACACAGAGCTTCAGTTTATCCAACGTGACAACTTTAGTGAACATGTCAGCTAGATTCCTGTCCCCTTTGATGTTATTCAACTGGATAGTACCATCACTGATTAGCCCCCTTATGAAATGATACCTCATATGAATGTGCTTAGTCTTCCCATGATAAACTGGATTCTTTGCAAGTTTTACAGCACTTTCATTATCACAGTACAACGGATACTCTGCTTGTTTTCTATCTAATTCACCCAGAAAAGTTTTCAACCAAACAAGCTCTTTACTAGCCTCAGCGGCTGCCATATACTCAGCCTCTGTAGTTGAAAGTGCCACGCTCTTTTGGAGCCTAGACATCCAACATATTGCAGTATCACCCATAGTAAACACATACCCTGTTGTACTTTTGTAGGTCTCTTTACATCCACCCAAATCTGCATCAGAATAACCCTTGAGAATTGCATCTCTACCCCTGAAACATAAAGCCATCTTTGAAGTACCTTTCAAATATCTAAGCAGCCATTTAACTGCTTCCCAGTGTTCTCTCCCCGGATTGGACATAAACCTGCTAACAACTCCCACTGCATGAGCAATATCAGGCCTTGTGCATACCATTGCATAGATAAGACTGCCCACAGCTGATGCATAAGGAACCTTCGCCATGTCGGCCTTGTCTTCATCTGTCTTTGGAGACTGATCTTTAGAAAGCTTAATATGACTACCCAATGGTGTATTTCGGGTAGTTGTCTTCTCGTGATTCATTTTGAATTTCTCTAATATTTTCTTAATATACTTTTCTTGAGATAATATTAAAGAACCGTTCTTCTGATTCCTAGTGATGCTCATGCCGAGTATCTGCTTAGCTGGACCTAGATCTTTCATTTCAAATTCTTCAGACATCTGTCGTTTCAATCTATTAATTTCTGACATGTCTGAACCAGCTATCAGCATATCATCCACATCAAGGAAAAGAATGATATAGGAATTCTTGAATTTTTTAAGATAGCAGCAGTGATCCATCTCGCACCTCCTATACCCATTTCTGCCCATAAAATCATCAAACTTAATATACCACTGTCTGGGCGCCTGCTTCAAACCATAAAGACTCTTCTTTAGTTTGCACACCATGTTTTCCTTACAAGCTATCTGAAAACCCTCTGGTTGTGCCATGTAGATATCCTCCTCAAGGTCGCCATGCAGAAAAGCTGTCTTTACATCTAGCTGCTCTAAATGTAAGTTTTCTGCAGCCACGATACTAAGCACCAGTCTGATTGTAGTCATTTTAACCACGGGAGAAAATATTTCATTGTAATCAACCCCGTGCTTTTGTTGGAACCCCTTAACTACCAATCGTGCTTTGTATCTCTTAGTTCCATCACTTTCATCCTTGATTCTATATACCCATCTGTTTTGAAGAGCTTTCTTCCCCGTGGGAAGTTTAGTAAGAACCCAAGTTTGGTTCTTTTCAAGTGAACCCATTTCTTCTTTCATTGAGCGCTCCCACTGAGATGAATCTTTCACACGGATGGCCTCTGAGTAGCATTGTGGTTCACCATTTTCAGTGAGAAGAAGATAGTTAACTGATGGAGAATATCTCTGAGGAGGTACAGACGTTCGAGTAGACCTCCTAACCCAATGTGAAGTATTTGAATTTCCTGAATCATTTGATGGTGCGGACTGTTCATCCACAGGATCTGAACTCCCACTATCAAAGAGATCTTCTTGTTCTTCAATTCTTCCTGATCATTATCTTCAGTTTCTGAACTTTCTTCTTCTGTACTCTGATTGTTTTCTTCAGTATTTTGACTTTCTGTCTCTGAACCATGGCTTTCTGAATTCTGGTTATCATCTTCAAACACCACCTGATCTTTACGAGTTTCTGGTATGGTTGAATCCTTGTCTTTGTAAAGTTTAGTTTCATTAAAGACCGGATCTCGACTCCTGATAGTTTTCCTGGCTTCAAAGTCCCAAAGCCTATATCCCATCGATTCAGATCCATAACCAATGAAGGTACATTTCTTTGCCTTAGGATCAAGCTTATCCCTCTCAAAGTCTTTTACACCAGTATAGGCATCACAACCAAATACCTTTAGATGTTTGTAACTAACCTCTCTTCCAAGCCATTCCTCTTCTGGTATTTTGAAACCAAGAGGAACCGAAGGTCCTCTGTTTATCAGATATGCAGCAGTGTTAACTGCATCAGCCCAAAAGGTTTTGGGAAGCCCTGCATTCAATCTCATGCTCCTGGCTCGTTCATTCAACGTCCTGTTCATTCTCTCAGCTACTCCGTTTTGTTGGGGAGTACCGGGAACCGTCTTGATCATTTTGATTCCTCTTTCAGCACAGTAATTCACAAATTCATTGCTGATATATTCCCCTCCATTATCCGACTTTATACACTTCACCTTCAGATTGGTTTCCATCTCAACGGCTGCTTTCCATTTCTTGAAAACATCAAACACATCATACTTGTTTTTGAGAAAATAAACCCATACTTTGCGCGTCACATCATCAATGAAGGTAACATAATAGCTGGAGCCTCCTAATGATGTTACAGGAGTTGGTCCAAACACATCAGTGTGGACAAGTTCAAGTTTTTCAGCCTTAGGTGTCTTTCCCGTCTTCACAAAAGTAACACGTTTCTTCTTACCAAGCACACATGGTTCGCAGAATCCGGCTTCAAGTTCTACTTTCTTCAAGTCTGGGAATTTACCTCTCTCTGCTAGCATCTTCATGCCTTTCTCACTCATATGACCAAGTCGTTGATGCCACAAACTAGATTGACTTGATCCACTGGTTACTGCATTCACATCACCTGCCGGTACCTCAACCATGTATAAAGTACCTTTCTTTTTCCCACGAGCAACTACCAAGTTTCCTTTGACGACTTTTCATTGTCCACCCCCGAACAACACATCATAACCTTGGTCATCTAATTGCCCAATGGAGATTAGCATCTTCCTCAACTTAGGAATTACCCTAACATCTTTTAGTGTCCATGTATTTCCTAGAGGAGTCTTCAAATCAATGTCTCCCATCCCAGTCATATCCAGAGTCTGATCATTAGCCAAACGAACTTTGCCAAAGTTTCCTGTTCTCAAATTCTTCATCTTCTTTGAGCTAAAGGTAGCATGAAAAGAAGCGCCAGAATCCATGATCCATGACTCAGTGGTGTTCTCAACGCAACAGATAAGAGTATCATCATCTGTATCATCCGTAGCAGCGTTAACCTCTTTCTTTTCTTTAGATGTCGATGGTTTGGGACATTGACTTCTGAAGTGCCCGGTCTCCTTGCAATTCCAGCAAGTAATATCTTTTCTTGGTCTTGATTTACTTCTTCTCTTTGATTTAGCTCGGCCCCTGTTACCTCCTCGTTCGTTCTTCCTTCCTCTGCCTTCAGTACTCAACAAGGAACTGGAAGACTCACCAGTGCTCCTCCTTCTAATGTCCTCACTCATAATCAGGTCGCGAACTCCATCAAGTTTAAGCTTAGTGTTTCCAGACGAACTACTAACTGCTGTAACGGTTCCTGACCAGCTTTCAGGTAACGAGGATAACAATAGTAAGGCTAGGACTTCATCATCGATTTTGATATCGACAGACACTAGGCGAGAAATAATAGAGTTAAAGTTGTTAATGTGAGTGTTAACAGAACCACCTTCCTTTAATCTCGTGTTTAAAAGTTCCCGAATAAGAAAGACCTTGTTGGCTGCGGACGGCATCTCGTACATGTTAGACAGTGCATCCATGACGCCTTTGGCTGTCGTTTCCTTCAGAATGTTAAAGGCAACATTCTTTGTCAACGAGAGTCTAATCACAGCAACAGCTTTCCTATCAAGTGCAGCCCAATCAGCATCTTTGGTGTTTTCAGGTTTATCACCCAACAATGTTGCACTCAAATCTTTTTGAACAAGTAAGTCTTCAATCTGCATCTTCCACCATCCAAAATCGACGCCATCAAACTTCTCGATTCTCGTTTTACCCTCATCAGCCATAATACCGGAGATCAAAGGATGAGAGCAACCAAGGCTCTGATACCACTTGTTAGGTATTACGTGTACGCGGCTGACCCGAGGATTCGGATAGGATACGAAATCAATACAATACTACGGCTCGGGCCTTAAGAACTTGTCGATATTTCTAATTGATTTCTAAAACGAGTGGCGAGATAACGATAGCAATAATAGTAGTAACAAAAGTAACTACGCAGCGAAATAAACAACCAACTAACAAAACTGAAATTAACACAAAAGAACCTGTTTTGTGTTCCTTGTTTTGTCCGAGAAACAGCAGAAAATCAGCAGTGACGGCGGCGCTGTAAAGGCGGCAGTCTGCAGCGGTGAACAGCCTATCAGCGGCGGTTGCTGGTGGGCTGTTGGTGGTTGGCGACGGCAAACAGCAGGCTGCTGTTTGCTGTTTGTAGTTAATGAACGCAGCAGAATGGTGGTGGCGATGAGGGGCAAACACAAACACAATAATAATAATCAAAGCGGTAAAGAACACAACGATTTAACGTGGTTCGGTCAAGAATTGACCTATGTCCACGGGGTACGAACCAGGGTTTCTTTTTATTACTTTCAAGACTTAAAGATTACAAGTACATATGCGGGTATTTATAATAGAAGACAATAAAAACTTAATAAAAATAAATTATGGCAGATTAGGGTTAGGGCCGGCTGCCCCTAACCCCTTTCTGCAGCTGCTTTGCGGCTGTTCCAGGGGCCGACCCAAGATGGATCGGAGCCCACAACACAACAAGTTTAGGCCTTTTGTCATCCAACTGATTATGTGAGATTCTTGGGGATCCTCAAAGTGTCACTCTTTCTTGATGAGATATCATGTTTGCAGTTAATAATGTTTGCTAATTTAAGCATGCTCCTACAATCAGCAATCGATATGCAGTCAAAAGGGATTTACTTTATCTTCAGGTAACAGTTGATTATGGCATGCTTAATTGTGTCGTCTTGACTCTAATCTTCAAGCCTTCTCTAATCTTCAAGCCTTAGATAAGGCTCGTTGCCAAGGTGGTTCATCCTTTACTACTTTTCCTCTCAAAGCCTTCTCTTATGCTCATTGGGTTGGTTATGCACGCCCATCGGTCCATAAGGATTTGTCACGTGTTTGGCTCTTACCTCATTTCATGCACCACTTGTGAAGAACACATGATTTTTCGTTCCTTGATTGAATCCTGATACAAAGCACTTGTTGGCACTATTGTCGAATCACATGGATAGCACCATTTCAGCTCTGGTTTTATAGTTTGACAATCTATTATTAACCTAACTCTTCGATAATCCTGATTCAAGAAACTAAGCATATAGAAGTCTATTTTTACTTGTTCGAGAAAAGGTAACGTTGGGAGATCTTCAAGTAAAACATATCTCCAAGAATGGCCAAGTTATTGATATCTCACAAAACCATTATTAATCCCTCACTTTCTCTTTTTAAATTCCTAAGAATGCCCGCCTTTTGCTTGTGGGCATGTATTAGACTAAATTGATAGTATTTACAATGGACTAAAGGGTATCACTATGTAACACTAATCTCAAAATATACCTTGTAAGTGTAACCTATTATTCACACAACACTGGTAGTTAGTAGATTAAAATTAGATAATAGTACCCAATAGTTACTATCCAAGCATGTCCAACAATCAAATAGAAACCATAAAATTGCATATAGCAGAAAACACTCGCAAAAACTCCAAAACTAAAGCATATGAGTTGCAGTCCATCTACACATCATGAAGCTTTTCCTATTGTCCCTTCTACTTTAATCAAGTTGAGTTAAATTGCTTACTAGCCCAACATACTCTTACCAAAAAAAACAGTAAGATCATACTACAAGAAGTATGCTACCATGTAATCTACTAGCAATGGACTTTGACTTAACACCACTTCTCAATGATAATGGTTGAAACAAATGTTGGATTAGTGGTGATTTGGCCCTACTTTGTTTCTGGTGTAATGCATAAAAGCAGAGATCAAATGGTGACAAGCCAAAGGTAGAAACTTTAAACCCTAAGGTTCCTACTTCCTACCCTGTAACCATCATTGGTTCTTACTGAATCTTATTCTCTTATCTCTCTCAGTTGTAAGTGGTTGACAATGAAAAGGGGCAATGTAACAACCAGAAACCACCTTTACTAACAAGCAATCATTATTGGCAAGTTCAAATTGTTCCCCCAAATGTGAAATCTTCAATTGATGACAAAACATAAGCAAATATACAGATAGATTTGTAACATTGAAGAATTAACCAACCTTGATAGGGCCAAAAGGATGAGGAGCAATCAGCAGTATAGCATCTCATGCTGCACATTGCCATTTCGATCGAGTCACCGGTTTGGGTTCGAATTGTTTCATATGAAAGATATGGCTAGGGTTCTTATTGGTTCACATCTCTGATTTGCATTTTTGGTTCATGTTGATTTATGTTTCGGTGGTATTCTATATATGCATTTGTGTTGGTTTTTCTCTAGCTTCTTTTTAATACGGTGAAAAAAAATTATATCCAAGACTTCAATTAAGGATACGAGGCTAATTTATTTGATAGAATTTTTGTTTTCTATAAAAAACTAGGAGTTATAATAACAAAGTTTTTATAAATGATATTTTTTAAAATGTTCTTTTTAAAACAAAATCTTTTATTCTATTTATAATAAAGAAGATTTAAATCATATCTTATATTAAAAATCATTAAATTATTAATAAATTTTAATTCTATTACAATTTAATTTATTCACTAGTATTTAATATACATACACACACATACACTAATAACAAAAGTAAAAATAAAATTATTTTAACAATTTGAGTTCCGAGGATACTTTAGTCATTTTATAAAAAGTTAACTGAAAAATTAACCTTCGTTAGTTATATAAACTCAAATGGTTATAAAAATGAAAAGTCGAGGGGGGGCAAAAAGAGGTTTTAAACATTAGGGATTCAAGTAGTTAAAGTATGTAAATGTTAGAAATGCAAATAGTAATTTACTTCTAGATAAATTAATTGTTATTTATAAAATCAATAAAACTTTTAAACGATGTTAAATGAACAACCCCTTCAATTTACAACGTGACTTGACGAAGCAAAAGAGTTGAACCATAGTAATTGTATTGTTCATCATCATAATATTGAATAAACGATCCTTTTGTGCTTCCATTCAAGATTTAAAGATTGCTCGTACAAAGTTTGAATATTGATTTCATTGCATAGATTATGTCAATTCAAGTTCTCAATAATTGAAGTGTAATGGAACTTTTTAATCGTATAAACAGTCTAAACGTCCAGAAAAACTGAAACCAAGTTGCAACTCCCTTTTAACCAAGAATGAAAGATCACATTGAGATTTTTGACTCGAGACCCGTTAGTGTAATTGGTTGTCCCTACAACGTGAAGGCTAAAATTCTTGCCACTCAATTATCGATGTAATCATTAAACTTTTTTCCGACTGTAACTCACACACTCATCTAACTTACTACTAGTTTCACATCACAACTAATTTACATTATCATATCATAGACAGAGTTCAAAACTTTGCCCTCAATATCAATCTAGCTTCGAACAGCTTTGTCTTAAATCCAACCCCCACCCCTACTAAATTCTTATCTCCCAACTATACAACATGTGGTGGAAGTGGAAAAATATTATATGGTGTCCTTGTATCTCATGAACTTGCTAGGAATACAATGAATGTGGGTTTAAAGATCTGTTGAATAATGTGGTCAATAATTGGAATGTCTTTGTAGCAATTATTTGTTTCAACTTTTGTGGGCAAATTTGTGAAGTGCTTGTCTAATGGAAACTTGAAATGATTACTATTGAAAAAACATAATATTTATTTTCATATTCTAACATTGGGGAATAGTTGTTAATCAATTATAACTAACGTTGTCCCATGGGCGCGTGTTGTGGGCATGGTAGACATGTTAAACAGAGGTTTATAAAAATACACCTAACCATCATGTTTCTATCATCAAAGCCACTTTTTATTAATCTATAAATAACATAGCAAAATATGTATTAGATGGCTTGAAAACAAAAATCCATTATGGCTGCAAATTGTGTGTTTGTCACGCCATAACAAAAACAAAACTTTTTTACATCGTCATCACTTACCAAGTGAATCCCAAAGATGTAATAAGCATATGAAAACAATAATGCACGCCGTTCAAATTACTGACGTCATTGCATAGCCAAAACTCAATATTGTATTAAACTTGTTTTTTAAAGATAAAGAGTTATTTCTAATATTATTACCATACAACAGAATGGAAAAAAGTAAACTCAAACTCAAAGAATGAAGAGGAACAAACACACGAATTCTTGTAAACCAAAAACGTGCAAACTGACATTAAATCTTTGAGACAAAAACAAATTTGCAAACCTTGAATTTCTTTTAAAGTATCAGAACCCTTATAAAGATTGGTAATTTTTTATAACCTGGGAGACCCATTTACGCATATAAACCCCTGGTCCAAGTCGTAAATAACTACATGTCGTATTATTTTATTGTTAGTTTTAGACAAAAACAAATTTGCAAACATTCATATTATTTTATTGTTAGTTTTAGAACTAACAAAGTATGCATGCAAGTCGTAAATAACTTTATAAAAAAATGCAAATAAACCTGCAGCTTTAGTGACAATGTGGACATCCATCAAGTAAAAGGCATCAAAGATATATTCAACAGTGTAAAAAATGCAAATAAACCTGCAGCTTTATATTTATCCGACACACAAAAATAACAAACCGTGTAGGGTTGCGAAATCCCCCACAGGCATCCGACACAAATTACATAAGTTCACATTGCAAATCAAAACAAAACATCAAAGATATATTCAACAGTGTAGAAAGCAAATCCACAAACGGACAACGCTTTATTCGGCACATGCATCTCGTAGGCATTTAACGTAACCCAAAAAAACCCCAACCAAACAACAAACATACAGAAGAAAGAAGACGAAGTAAGACACACAGTAGAGAGGTCACCAAACACAACAAAAGACATAAGCATCCAACATGCAGAAGTCGAAATTTAAAAGAAAAACATACGGAAAGAAAATGGGAAAGATGAAACAACATGCGAAAGTAAAGGCGCGTAATCACAACACGTCACCACCACCACAAAAAAAAAAAAAAAAAAAAAAGCACGTCCCCATATACCCAACAAAAGTCTAGACCTAAAAAAAAGCCCTACCTGGAGTCGAACACGGGACCAAAATAAAAACCAAAAACCTTAAAACCAACTCAAACAAAACAACAAAAGTGAAATAGTGGAAGAAAAAATTCTCTTAACATCACATGAAAACATTAGAAACAAAAAAAAAAATTTAACCAACCATGGCCTGTCACGCAAGCCAAACACTGTTCATTCATTTCGTTTTTAAACATATAGGGGAATATTTATGTTCAAACTCAAGCATAATATAAGTTAGTGTAATATAAGAGTAGAAGTAGAAAATTTTACTGCTAAAAAAAATAAAAAAGGAATATCTTGGGTTCTAGTTTGCTTTATGACAAAAAACAAACAACAACAAACGAGACATTTGAATCTCTAACTCTCTGAATCTCTTCTCTCTTTACTGATTAGAAATGGTAACTCAAGCTTTAAAACAAACAACAAATTTGGCCCAACAAATTATTTCATATACAACTTTTTTTAAGAAAATGGGGCCTTATTTTTTTGGAGTTTTATTTTTTTTAAAGCCTCAAGCCTTAGTTTTACCCTGTTACACTAAAGGGCCGCCCCTGAAAGATTCACTAAAAGAAACTAAATGATGTGAAATCGATTTTTATTTAGTTTGTCAAATATTTTGAACCATATGCTTTATATAATAAATAAATTGATAGACCAGAATATAAGTATTATTGTGTACAATAAAACTTTATGGTAATAGCATGAAATGTTGCATAGGTCATAGGGAAAGAAGAAAAAGACTTAACACATGTGACATGACCCCGCCACCTTCAATTCACACATGACCCAAAATCATGCTACCATTCACACATTGGTTATGACTTCTACACTTCTAAAGAAGCAATTTTTACAACATTTACCCTGAAATAGAACCTTTATTATATCTTTAAAATTTATAATAATACTTGTAAAAAATTATTGCTACACTTCTAATTTACCCCAAGTCGTTTGTTATCCTTCTCCTAGGTCATATACTTTTAAACATGTAAAACAATTTCAAAGTTGTCATAACAAACCAATTCATTACACTTGAAGGTATTTTTATCTTAGAGCTTATTAGAGCATCAGGAACAGGACATCTGAAAGCACCAAAAAAATCTACCTTGTGAACTGTCACATTAAAAACGTTCATTCTTCAAAATCCCAAAAAATCTCTCTAATGGTGAGACTCAAAAACACTTAAAAATATCATCACAACATCCCACCTTTTAAATTTAAAGACTAAATTTATATATAAAGAGTATTAGTTATTTATTATTTTTCAGATATCATCCAACCTCTCTTGGCTCACTCACATATCTTGTTTTTCAAGTTCATCCCCATGAATTTTTGACTCAAAAACTAGACTCCCCAATAAAAGAAAGCAAAAGAACATCCAAATGTACAAAAAAACATCTATAAATATACTATTGTAGATGGTCTTAGAGTATTTGCAATGGATTCCCTATAAATATGTTAGTGCATTTTTTATATTATAGAGAATGATTATAAGTGGTTGTGAGTGGATAAAAGAAAAAAAAATATTATTGTTCATATATATATTTGAGGAAATACTATTTAATCACTATAATTTTTTTAAAGTGCTTGTGAGTACAGGAGAGAGAATAGATAATTATAAAAATATATAATAGTATTATTTAACTAAAAAATATAAAGGAAAAATTATGATATATAATTATATGGATAGGGATAAGAAATTCAATGTGAATACTTATAGAACCTTAATTTATATTTTTAAAAAGCCCAAAATCTATAAAACTTTAATCAAAATCAATCAAGTGAAAGTTCAACAAAATTCATGATTGGATTCACATGAATAAACCCTCTCATATACAAACTTTGATTGAAACGATACCCTAAACCTCAAATCTTCTTCGATCTACAAATGTGGTTCTAATGTTAGATCACCTATGATTTTATATTTCACCATCAAATATCCAAAAAAAGATGAAAAAATTTATAATAAACATAGTCGTGAATTCAAATACTATGATAGTAATGATAACGATACTAACAGTAATAAATAATTATAAATTTTAAACATTTAGCAATTATTGTATATCAAAATATTTGTCGTTATCTATTTCCCCATTGATTGTAATATTGATCAGGAGTTTTAGTCAGATTATAATTAATAACTTTGTAAGTATAAATAGATATCTGATGACATTATAATTGAGGATTTGTAATAAAATTCATATTTAACAAAAAGTTAAACAAATTTTAGTACAATGTAGTGATGTCGTATCATGATAATAAGTCTGTGTTAGAAATTATTAGACATAATTTTAGTTGACCCACAATCATTTATCTCATACTCCCATGTCACTCTTAATTAACTTCTCATCTTGATAATTTTTGACATGTTTCATCTCTAACCGCGTATGCTAAACTTAAATAGTTTTAAGCATAACAGATGTATTAGGTTATAAATATAACAACCTCCAATAGGTATATTAATCGGTGCATCCGATGGGTGGCTGCCCCGCCGGGGCTGCAAGTGAGTGGTGGTCCTCTGCGGTGGTGGCAACGACGAATGGTGATGGCGACGGCGAATCGTGGTGGCTCCGGTGGACTTCTGGTGGCGGAAGGGTCTGAGGTGAAAAATGTGGGGTGTTATGGGTTAGTGAGGCGTGGGTTGGGTATAGATTAGAATGAGCCTACGCCTTTTTGGCTTTGAAATGGTTGGTGCGAGTGTGAACATCTTGTGTGTTTCTACTATTTTTGTAATTATTTTTTCTAGTTTTTGTGTTAATTGTCAAGTTTGTTAGGAAATTGCAATTTGTAAGGGTGTTTAAAAACCGTTATAATGACAGTAATCGTCTAAGCTGAGTCAAACGGCTGATTTAGTCGGTTTAGGAGTGATTCAGTTTGGTTGATTTTGCATCGGGCAAATGGATGGTATGTTTGGTTTACTTATAAGTAATTTCATAATAATTTATTGAGTTTTTTAATACGTAAGCTTCAAAAACATGCTAATGATTCAAAAGTTATCTTTTATTAAATCAGATTTTTAATGGCTCAGTACAAAATTGTTATACAACTTTTTAAGGTTTATTTTTTTTTTCCTTTGTACAACGCAGCGTTAGTGTTTGTTATCGTCACACCTTGTCGAAACCATACAATTTAATACTGAAATCCTTAAATCATAGTGGTAGCCTTAAACCGTAGAAAAAAGTAATTAATTTTAACATTTTTAGAATAGTAATTTTTAATATTCCTTGAATTTTTTTGCTGCTGTTTTAAAAATAATTAATTAGATTTTAAAAAGTTTTATTAATGAGGAACTGCCCATAAAAAAAAATTCTTTTTTTTTTCCATAACATTAATCCCAAAAAAAAAAAAAAACAAACCACTCAAAACCAACAAACCAGCCAAAAAACCACCCCAAAATAACAAACCGGTCAAAAAAAACTGTAAAATAACAAAACCAACTCAAAAAAATAATATACAATAAAAAATAGCAATAATGTACAACCTAATATGCATAAAAAAAATAACGATTAGAAATATTCTAATATTTCTGTTGATGGCCCCGTTGAAAACTCAGTGTTTATAATTTGTTTTATAAAAAAAGTCTCAACATTTTCATAAATAATAAAACTTGTTTCAAACTTTAAAAAGTTTGATAAAATATTATTTACAAAATGCTTGATATTAGAGTGCAAGTTCTATCTCTAATGGTTTAAAAGTTGCACGTCTTCTGTAGTAAGCACTTACATATCTGAATTTGACAACTAGAAGTCTAGAACAATCCCCACATAGACTACTTCTTAAGTGAACAAATGAATTTGACTATTCCGATTCAAGGATGCTCATTCCCCTTCAATTATTATTTCACTTATGAGGGTTGCTATCACGCCTTTATTCTCTTTATGGGCATTTTCACATGTATCGTATACATTTGATTATTTAGGTCATGTGCGGACAACACAATTGTTGTTACATATTATATAAGGGTTGTTTGATAGCCTTTTAATGATTCCATTAAAAAGCCTCATCTAAATAGACCAGACATACAGTGTGCTAGGTTTCAGAAATATGCTGAATAATTCAAAAATTATCTCTTATTCGCTCAGAACTTTTAATTACTCAGCATAAAGTTGAGAAACCGTCCCTTATAGATAAAAAAAAACAGCTTACGGTTGTCTTCCAACCAGGACAAGAATAGTACCTCGAATAATTAAACATCGTATGAAAATCAATTTAGGAGATTTAAAGAAGAACGTGACACATTGTTATGATATAAAGTGGAGAGGGAGGCCGTTTAAATGTTACAACTAAGATCAGTTACCCAAACCAACGTTTTCATAATCGGTTCGTGACAAACCAGTCATCTTATTAGTTGAATACTGGTCGACCCGTCTGACCGTAACTAGAACTAGATAATGGCATGATTTTATATACATATATATATATATATATATAAAAAATAAGATTGAAGTTTAATCAAATATACTTTAAACAATCAAAAGGTTAAATCAATTATCAATTATATGATTAGGTAGTGATAATTTTCACGGTTTTCAATTATAAGCATGGTTTTCATTTGATCCATCTCCTATATATACATATATATATATATATATATATATAGAGGAGGGATCCCTTGAAAACCATGTTATAAATGAAAACCATGAAAACTATGGGTTACATATATGTAAGTACGTATTACAAAGTGTGCAACTAAGAGTTATGTATATGTACTGGGTTATGTATATTTAAGTATGTGTTACCAAGTGTACAACTACGAGTTGCGTACATGTAACTCATACAAGTTACGTATACGTAAGTCGTTTCGTAATCATCGGCGTTCCTTGGAGTTTAAACTAAAAAAATATATAATGACCTCAAAAAATAAGATTGAAGTTTAATAAAATATACTTTAAACAATTAAAAGGTTAAATCAATTATCAATTATGTAATTTGGTAGTGGTGGTTTTCACGGTTTTTAATTATAAATATGGTTTTCATTTTATCCCTCCCCTATATATATATATATATATATATATATATATATATATTAGATAGGAATGGGTTTCAGTGTTAATCATAGGAAATTTCAAGAACTCTTTAAGCTTATATCTAACCATTGATTTAATATTTAATATTCAATATTCTATTTGAATGGACAAAATGGATCTGGGACAATAAAGTCATTTTAGTGTTCATATTTTTTCTGAACCATGTCATGTCTTTTTTCATTCTATTTCCTCTCTATCGATAAACACTCATAATTTTGAAAGAGTTAACTCATGTTTTGCTTCTTGTGTTTTGACCGTTTTAACGGTTTTGCCCCAATAGTTTAAAAATAGCCGAAACCCTCCCTGAAGTCACTACTTTTTCTCGAAATTGTCCCTCGCCGTTAACTCCGTTAAACTTCTCCTTAAAAGGAACCCATGTGCCCCTCGCGGGGCAATTATGTCTTTTACTCCTAACCCTTCTTTTAAATGTCTTTTTCTCCCAACTAATTCAACCCCCTTACCCTTTAGCAACGACAACTCGCACCACCGCCACCTCCGGCCATCCACCATCGCTGGCCATCCACCACCATCCTCTCCTACCTGCCTATTTGACTTCAACTCTAACCCACCCCTTAAATCGTATCAAATAGTCATCATCAATCCTCATCATCATCCAAACTACAAAACCCTAGATCTGGGTTTTGCCGGAGATGTTGCAGCTATGATGGCGACGAGGTGAGGTGGTTAGGTTTCGTCGAAGGATGAAGGGTTCGAAACCCTGCAGCGCCACCTTTTTATGTGGACGGATCTGTAGCAAAACGAAAGACCCCCACTGCACCAGCACCATCGATCGCTCGACACCACCATCGTCATCTCTACCACCATCGATCGAAGCTTAAACTAACCAGATTCCTGTGGTGCGAAAGCTGAAAACGGGTTGGGGGTGGGGGGCTAGGGTTTTTATTAATTAGTGTCCTACATGTACAGTGGTGGTGTAGATGGTAATGCCGGAGGTGATAGTGGTAGTGGCGGATGGCTGGTGGTTAGGGTTTTGTCGGAGGTGGACGTTGGCGGTGGCGTAGGGGTGATGCCGGAGGTGATAGTGGTAGCGGCGGTGATGGTGATAACTGATGGTGATGGTTTTGTTAGCCATGGTGGTGGTGGGTCGACGTGGTAGTGGTGGTGGTGTTGGAGGCGATGGTTTGTAGCGGTAGTGGTGGTGTTGGCAGTTGGGGTTGGTGGTTTTGTGGTGGTGTTGGGGTTGGTGGTGTTGTGATGGTGTTGAAAAGAATTTAGGGTTTTTGTAGTTATATAAGTCATTTAAAAGAAGGGTTAGGAGTAAAAGACATAATTGCCCCTCATGTGAGGGGCACGTGGGTTCCTTTTAACGAGAAGTTTAACGGAGTTAACGGCGGAGGGCAATGTCGAGAAAAAGTAGTGACTTCAGGGAGGGTTTTCGCTATTTTTAAACTATTGGGGCAAAACCGTTAAAACGGTCAAAACACAAGGAGTTAAACAGAAATTAACTCATTTTGAAATAAAAAAACCTAATCTACCCAACCATCATAACCTCAAATGTTTTTTTTGTTTATGTTCTTGAATCGCACCACAATTGCACTATTAGATCAAGTGGCGTCTTAGTCATCTACACCATCATGTCGTTTTTCTCACCACCACCACCACTGACATCGTCTTTTGCGCCATCTAATCTAAGTGCGAAGCAATAAAGCTCGCATGGCTCAAATCTGTGTATGAAGCAATGAAAGCTGGTTAATCAATCACACCACCAGATCTAATAGTTTTATTGTTGTTCAAGATTTAAATCTGAAGGAGATCAAGTTCAGATAAGTTATTTTTGTTTACTCTCGTCTATTATTTTTGTTTAATTTGATTTTATATATAGAACACTTTCCATGTTATTAGCTCTATTATAATTTGGAGATCCTTGTAGGGTATAAATGTGGAAGAAAGAATTTTCCATTTTGCTTAGTTGGATCTAGTCATCTACTTAAATTCATATGATGCAATATTAAATATGCTTTATGGGTTTGTTTTGATTTCACATATTAGACATCAAATGAACTTTCTAATTTGATAATTTCATCATTTTAAAAGTTTATTGCGTAAGAAAAGCTAGGAATATAGGTGGATCATACTTGATAATAAATAGGTTCATTCTTATTATGTCTAATGATTAAAATATAGATTTATGGGTGGTCTCTTTGGTGTGATGATAACCGTAGATAGATTATATAATCTAATTAACGACTAACCTTCATTAACTTGTTAGATATATTGATCATTGATTTTTGTGTATAAATGAGATTGAATTCTTTAAGATTATTTAAATTTAATAATTTCAATATTAACAATTTGGAATGATAGAAATTGCATTATATGCAGATTAATTAATGACTTCCGTTAATATATTAGATTAATTGATTATTAGATTGAATTCTTTAAAGATTCTTTAATTGTAATAATTTCAAGATTATTAACTTCATATCTTTCATTTGGTGAAAATAGGTTTGGTAGAAATTTTCATTTCCTTAATTAATGTTTATCATTTTAGTTTTTTATTATTTATTTAAGCTGTGGTGTCATCATTTAAATTTAAAAGAATGCTTTAGGTTTGCTATTATATAAAGTTTTCTTAGTTAATTTTATTTGGTTAACTGTCAGTGTTTTGTAATACTATTGATGTATTTATGTTATAATGATGTAATTACAGTGACGTAATTACAATAGTGTATTTTTTGATACACCGGTGTTTTTTTGTTGGCTATTTTGGCTTAATTACAGTGGTTTAGCTTCATTATAGTGGTGTAGTCATAGAAAATGAAACTAATTATATGAGTCTTTGGTGGTCTCAAAATTGTAATTCATTGTAAAACACAAGAAATGGTTGAATTTGGCTATGATCTAGGGTTTGTTTTATTTGTTATCATAATGATGGTGCAGCTGCACTTATGTTGGTTAGTGGGTAGATGGCACTTGAACTTGAGTTAAAGGTGATTGCTAAAGTCATTGGATATGCTAATGTTAAACTAGTAACTTGTTAGGTGACACATGTTAAACATGAAATTAAATGTGAGAAATATGGTTGTTATGAAGTAATTCTATGTAATTCACTAGTGGCGTAGGTGTAATTTACAGTGGTGTAATTACGGTACAATGGCGTATTTTTGTTTTTTTACTTTAATTTAGCTGTGTAGTTTCGTTATAGTGGAGTCACATGTGGTTTTAGATGTAAAATGTTTTTTAAGAGTTGCAAAAGCTAGTTATAGTAATATAACTATAGTTGTCTGAACAAAATCACAAAAAATGTCGAAACTATATGGGAATTAAAAAGAAAAATGATACAAGTTTAAGTGTGTAATTTTTATAAAAAAACAATATATTATAAAAGGTTTTGAATATATACAAAAATTGAATTTAAAATTTTATAAAAAAATATATATGAGAAAGAAAAAGAAGGTTAAGTGGTGACACTTGTCACCATCATATTAATATGAATCTTTTGATTTTTTAAAAGATATGTAAAATATCTAAATTATCATTTTATATGAAAAAAAGAAAGACTTATGAAATGATCTTATCCTTCAATAATTAATTTAATGGATCAAAAATGGTTAAAATGTTTTTATAATAAGATATGGTTCTCATTTGAAACTTACCCATATTAAATATATAGTTATATATATAATTCAATATAGATATTTTATATGCGGAGTTTATAGTTATATATAAAATTCAACAATAAGCTTATGTCTACCACTATAACTTATAGTCTGAATCACCCGTTAAACTCATTAAAATTTAAAAGATTAAAGAAAAATAAAAAAAAAAGTTAAAAAATCCGGACCGACCACCGCGCTGGCCGGTTCTTTGAATAAAAAACGATTAAGGATGGACTGGACCAGTCTGACCTTCGAATCCCGATCCGACCTCCGAATCCCCCAATCCGACCGGTTCAACCGCTCGTTACCATCCAAATATGAAAACACTTAACCAAACTCAATGATTAACAGAGCCTGCTGTTATGCGACGATCAACTCAAGGTAAAGGCAAAATATATTTTATGTTAAACTAAATAAACTTACAAACTGATTAATCAACTTTAAGCATTAATAAAACATGATAAAATGTAAGATAATTAATAATTGTGAGTGGTAATGAGGTTGTCGTATGTGGGTGGGTGTTGCATCCGTAGTAGACATTCCAAAATGGCGCCCATTCCCACATTGAGTGGAACACCTTTTAGTTTTTATATCTTGGTCTTTCACATCTTACAAACTTAAAAGTATTTATCTTTTTAGTTAATTTCAATTTATACAAAAACAATATTCTTCAAAAAAAAAAAAAAAAAAAAAAAAAAAAAAAAAAAAACCATATAAACAATATTATATATCATATATGCATATAAAAAGAAAGGACGGTTGTGAGACAAATCTCCAATAGTAAATGTGTACAAATAAAATTTAACTCCTGCATATAAAATAACATACTTGGATATCATTTATCTTGTTTCGTTACCCCCTTTCACTTACAATTTATATGTAACTAGTTTTTTTACCTGCGTGTTACAGCAAGTGGTAAACTCAAGGGAAAAATTATGCACGTCGCGCAGATGATATTGGCACGGTTAAGTATATAAACGATATATGAAGTTGCGGTAGATTATGAAGATTGAAACATAAAAGAAAACAACATTAGGCCCGTACATTGTGGCCTAATGATTTAAAAGAAACAGCAAATTAATAATTGTATGCCGCGGGGATTGAACCCAAATCACTACCATCACAAACACACACATTTAACGAGTTGCTGCAAATCAAACTTTTGGTTAACTCCTAAAAAAAAAAAATTTACCACGTAATAATTTAAAAAAAAAACAAAGATAGAAAAAGGCTTTTTGACGGATCAATTAGAATTTGATGGTGGGAAAACACCGACCATGTTAAATGTGTTATATATAATGTAAATGTGTTATATATAATGATGAAGCTTAAATACAAGAATATTGCTTCAAGACTTTTTATTATAATTTTTTTTTTCATTTATGTTCTATTTTGTTTATATATTATAGGCTTGTAAATCGCCTCAAGCCTTTTATTGGATCATTAATTTCGGAAGAACAAATTGCATTTATCCAAGGCAAGAGCATACAGTAATTATCAACAAGGTTTATGCTTGGTTATAGAAATCTAAGAATAAGGGGATGATGTTAAAGATAGACATAGAGAAAGCCTTTGATTCGTTGAGTTGAGAGTTTCCTTAACTTGATTTTGGAGCATCTAAACGTCCCAATTAAATAGAGGTCATGGATTAATGGTATTTTTATTTCTACTCTTTCATCCATTCTAATAAATGGATCTCCTTCGGGTAAATTTTAAAGCTTTCGAGGGCCTCCTTTGGCGGGAGAAGAGGTAATGAAATAAAAAAAGATTAATTGGGTCTTATGGCGGGAGAAGAGGTAATGAAAAAAAAAGGATTAATTGGGTCTCATGGGACTATGGGAGTTAATTATTGCCCCTAATGAGAAGGGTGGTTTGGGGATATCTAGTCTAAAGGATACTAATATGGTTTTTATTTTATCAAGATGGTGGTTTAAAAAATAAAAATGAAGGATTTGGATGGAAATAATATGGTCAATTCACCATACTTCTAAGACATAGTGTGCGATTTCTATAAAACATTTAGTTCGGAACATGAATAAACATTTTTAAAATACACTAGACTTATTTGAAGTTAACATTGATCTCAAGAGTTTGATAATTAGGATGGTGGGAAAATGAAATTAAACTCACTTCCGGGTGGATACATGGCTATGAGACATGCCTTTCTTAATGAATAAATTCTCCTTATTTGCACTGGAAAAGTTTAAAATGATATTAATTAAAGACTGTTTTCAACTAATGAATAAGCATGTAATATGGCTTTGGAGATGGAAAAAAGATGTAATAACATTCATGAAAACTCTAGAACTTAATAATTTGATGAGTATGTTAGGGACCATAAATGAAGTTTTCTCATATGAAAATGACCAATGATGGTGGGTACTCGTATGGGACCATAAATGGAGTTTTCTACAACCTTTTTTGGAATTATTGGGTTCTAAAGAAAGTTCATATATTTTTTATTGAAAGGTTGAGATGGTACACGTTCCTATAAAAGATAGGAGCAGCAACAAAAAGCAGTAAAAGTATTTAGTAATTATATATTTAAAGATTTAAATAAAATAATACTTACTTATAAATTTAATTATTATTATAAAAGTATTTAGTTACGTATTTAAATAAGATAATATTTATTTATAAATTTAAAAAGTTAATTTTTAATATATAAATTATATAATATTTAATGTAATGAATTAAATAATCTCATATTATTAAATAATATATTACTTAATGTATTAACTAAAAGAATGTATTAAATGAGGGGCAAAATAGAAATAATTGTATAAAATACTTGTATCTAATACTTAAAAAGTTGTATTAGGTGTATTAATTTTATTGTAAAATTACATTTGTATCCTAAGGTTTTGTTTTATATGGTAGTATAGATTTAGATTAGCTTGATGCGAATATGTACATGATATGTATCTTACGTGTGTAAGCTTCTCAAGATACAAAGGGAATTGAAGTAGCGTCATCGATTGTTGAGTGGTTTTGCAAGCAGAGTATTCTTGTGGAATATTTTTAGTTGCTTTTTGATTACTAACTAGAAGTTAGGCCCGTGCGAAGCGACGTGTTTGTAACTAATCTTTTGCAGACGTGGCTTAAACCAAGAAATTTTATTGTTGTCTTAATTTTAGGGCCTTCGGATTTTCTCCAATGATTATTTATGCTTCGTCTCATGTTTCTTTAGATTGTATACTTAAATAGTCGTATATGTGCATCCTTCGGTGGCTTTACTTCACTATGTTTTGTTTCAGTTTCCTTCTTTAGTATTTTGAACGATTTTTTGAATTACTAGCGGGTTAGTGATCCACATGTTCATTTTTATTACTCTACTAGGTTACAATCCCGTGTAATATACGAGCTAAATAAATTTAATGTTACATGGTTAATAATATAAAAAAGTTATGTCTTAAATATTGTGTATTATACGGATTGAATAAACCAATGTATTACACATTTGAAAATTTAAAGTTAACATATTTGAAATTTTAATTATGGATAGTTATTAATTAATTAATAGCTATTATAGCATTCATAATTAATAGAAGAGAGAAGCGAAGTAACCAATTATTAGATGGCCTAAAATGATAACAAGTGTCCAGATTTATTTTTATTTATTAGTATAGAGATTAAAATTTCTTATGGCTATTTGCCAATGGTATGCAAAATTTTCTATTAAAATTAAAGGATAATTTTGTAAATTATTAATCAACTTTTAAAATTATTCTAGTTAAATCATTTATAGATTTTTTTCGTACCAATCAGATCATTTATAGTTTTTTTTTGTCCCAATCAGAGCACTAACTTTTTAGGATTTTTCTAGTTATGTCATTCATAAATTACAAAAACTTTTTAAAATATTGAAATATTTATAAATTAGCAATATTTATAAAACCGAATTATTTAAAGAAAATTGAGAATTATTTCATGAAAAATAAAAAAAACAAGTGACTTAATTGAAATACTTATAAAACTTTAATGATCAGTTTAAAAATATATTAATGATCTAAATAGAACATATAAAAATATAATTTACCTAAGGAAAAATTACTAGATTAGCCATTTGACCAAACTCGTTTCAATAATAGCCTTTGAACAGACTATTTTGTAATTTAGCCATTGTATCATAACGTGAAGATACCAATGCATACGGTATTGCCCACGTGGCATTTGTAAAAAAAAAAAAAAAAATTAGAATCGGCGATACGCGTGCTGGCGTGTATTGCCCAGCACCAGCGATATTCCGGCATACCCATGCCTCTTTGTATCGCCCATTAAAAAAATCGTTTATTAGGAATAAATTTATTAATATTTTTTGAAATGTAGATATCATTTATAATAAATTAAAATTAAATTAATAATATGTTATTACATGTATAAATAAGGATAACTTCATTTATACTTCATTCTATCTAACACACTCTTCATTTCTCATTTTATTTATCTATGTATAAACATTAATACTCTTGTCAACCCGCTTGAAAACCATAAAAAATATAATACCCATCGGTAGAGAGATACCCTGCCAATTACATCGAACATTTACAGCTAAATATTCTTCAACTTTATTATTATACTTTCATTTGCCTCCGTTACATATTGAAGGTTTGGGGATATGAATTTTGAAGGAAAACAATATGGTTGAAAAGTTTGTGGATTGAAAGAATGATAATTTGCTAGAAATTTATAAACACGTACTATTTATTAATCAGAGTAGTTAGTCATTAATTAGGGTACTTAGTCTAAGTATAAAATTTAAGTAAAAAGTTTGTAAATACTTAAATGATATTTATAAATAATTAGGGTAGGTAGTCATTAATATATAAATACTAGTTATAATAAACTCGTGTATTACACGTGTTGAATACATAAAATTTTAAATAGAATGGAAATTTATAAATTATAACATGATGTTCTAAGATAAGATATGTTTGATATCTTTAAATGAAAATTCTGTTTCAAAACAAATGTGTTAAAAAGTATCATTTTTAAAAACTTTCTTATTATAAATCCCAATTTTAATTATTTTTGTTTATAAAAATTATACTTTCTAAAAACACCAATTTTAAAAGATTTCGTATTTTCTAAAAAGTTTGAAGTTTTAGAAAAAAATTTATTTTATAAAAACTTGTTTCTTTAAAAATAACATTAATAAAAATATCTTTTTCTTAATTTACTAAAAACTATTTTAACCTAAAAAAGTAGTTATATTATTATTAGTAATTAATGCGATTATTTAATAATAGAGAGAAGCAGGAAAAATTTGATTAGAATGAATGTGGTATTGACATGTGTCCATCTTAGTTATCTTTTTATTGAAGTAAAAAGATTATGCTTATTAATTTTTGGGGTAACTTTATAACATAGTAATCAAGTTTTAAAATCGATCTAATCAGGTTACTCATAAAAAATTTTTTCCCAATCAGGTCACTTATAAATTTTTTTCACTAAAGTTTTAAAATTGTTCTAATTAGATCATTGATAAGTTGTAAAAAGTTTAAAAGAATTTTGAAATGTTTAAAAATATTAACAATATCTATAAAAAAACTATATGATTTTAAAATTTTTGTGAATTATTTAAAAAAATTATAAAAATATAAGTGACTTAATTTGAACACTTCTAAAACTATAGTGACCTGATTGGAACAAATAAAAATATTAATAACTTAATTGAAACACTTTTAAAACTTTAATGACATGATTGGAATAAATAAATATATGAGTGACCTAATTATAACAATACTAAAATTTGTTTACTATTCTATAAAATTTCCCTTAATTTTTTGTAATTTTTTTAATTTAATAATATTTATTTATTTATTGGTTGAAAATTTCCGGCGATGTGTATCGCTAACCGGTGATACGCCGGGTATCACGCTTTCCCCGGCGATATGATATACGCATTGTATCACGGGTTGGAGATACGCTACACATTTATTTATTTTTTTCAACAATATAGATCCATGTGGTATTGTTAAGCAACGATATCAGGTAATTCTTTATTTTTTTTGGCGATACATAGGCGATATCACATAAATTGGTATCACCGTTTAGTATAATCTAGCAATACCACATGATTGGTATCAACGGACGAAGATATCAGAACAAATGACATCATTTGATTGGAAAAATAATTTAAAAATTTTAAAAATCAAAAGTTATTATTGAAATTTGAAAACGAGTTTGATGGCTAATACAGTAATTTTCCCTTTATCTAATTAAAACACTTATAAAAGCTGTGGCGGCCGTCAACTTACGATACGACAAAACCAAGTTAACGATAGGGTACAAAAAGTCGTAAACACCAACGTGAAACTTCACGTGATGATGCTGCCTCTTTCATACGGTCATGCTTGTCACGTGCAAAATATATGCGGCCCCTTTTTATTATGTCCAAGTATCTTCACATCATGTTCCTACGTATAAAAACAATTGATAAAAAGGGTGTGAAATCTTTGAAAAAATCAAGGATTCACACTAGTCACTAGATAACAAAATAATAACCAACGCGTTTTTTCTTACCTAATAGTACTTGTGTTATATGGTTTATGGTTAAGTCTTGATGTGAATAAATGATACAAGATTTAAAAATATTTAAAGTGTGTAAAAGGGAATCATTCTATTGACTCGTACTAATGAGAATATTACTTCTCTAGAAGTAGAACAAAAAGTTGTTGAGTTGACCTATATTTTACGTGTACCTATGAAGTTTTTAAGAAATGAGTCGGAATGCTCTCTCAAACTCCGAAGGACAAATTGAAGCGGATATAAGATAAAAAAAAGTACTTGATGCGTGAGAGAAGGTAGAAAGACAAGAGGAAATGACCATGCCCCTGTGTAAAAGCTATGAAAATAATATTAAAGGTGAGAAAAAAACATGTATAAAATGTAAAAAAAAATAAAAATACTAGACTAAAAAAAGTGTGAAAACCTCAAAACATACCAAGTATCAGAGCAGATGATAAAGGATTTAATAAAAACTTCAAAAAATATCACGTATTCAAACCAGATAAGAGAATTATAAAATTCGTGTATAAAAACTATGATAAAATGTTGAATATCGAAATAAAAGACTTGTCTAAAATTACAAAAAAGATGTATTTGCACTAGATAAAAAAAGTTTAAGGATGAGCTTTAAAGCAACTGGTAAGTTTGTTACTTTGTAACCTTAAGGTCATGGGTTCTAGACGTGAGAAACAACCTCTTACATAAAAATACAGGGTAAGGTTATGTACACTAGATTGTTTCACGATCTGGCTCCTCCTTAAACCTTACACAAAGTAGGAGCTAAGTTAAGCAAAAGTTGTGCCCGTTTAGATAAAAAAAATTTAAAGAATGTCTATATAAGCTTTAAGAAAAAAAGGGTGACTAAATATGAAATACGTTTTCCTAAACTCTCAAAAAAACCACGTTATTTATCCTGTATAACAATATAGACGTACATGTATAACAACTTATAAACATATATGTTATTTAGTATATACTAAATAACAAAATAAAGAACATTTATATAAAAACTTTAAAAAAGATCACGTATTTACATTAGATACCAAAAAAAATACGTTTAATATACTTTGAAAATTAGTAGACAACAAATTAGAAAACACGAAATAAAAATCAATGTATAAATACTTCGAAAATTACTAAGATCACAATACAATAAAGAATCTAATACTCTTAAGACCGCGGGACAAATTGTCAATTTTCTACTCATTCTTCACATGCGTTTAAATAATATTTTATATGTTTACAAGCAGCCACTCGTTTTTTATGTGTGGTTCGTACCATTTTATATGTATATTTTTTGTCTCAATTTTATCTACTCAATTATAGTTTATTTATTTATATTAAAAGTTGATATGATGTAATCATGTAAAAGCAAATTGAAGCTGTTAGGAAGCCTTGGTATATTTTCCATGATCTTGCTTATCACTTGCCTTCTTGTTAAACAGCATGTAAGAAATTGTACATGTAGCCTAACAAGAAATATATAATTAATATATGATATTTATTAAGAAGTTGGGCAAATTAAAAGACAATTTTACACTCAAGGTTTGTGACTTTTGATTATTATTAATAACTTTAAAATAAAATAAACCTTGTGATTCTATTTTTAAGAGTTTTTCATGCAATTTCAATTATTTGGAGAAGTAATCTTTCTCCGTTCTATTGGATAATTCAGCCTCTAATTTTTTAACATCTTCTTCTAGTGTGTTGAAAGACCCTAGATCCATCTCACACCAAGCCATCCTTGGTCGCAAAATGACAAGAAACAAGCAGGTGATCTGTACTTATTAGAACCAGCTCAACACAAAGTGCATATCACAACGTGCCAATCTTATATTTAATAAAATAATGTTTATATTTTACAAGTGAAAATAATGTAAAGAATTGATTTTTAAGTATGTCTTGATCACTCCAATTATCCAACCAAAACTTCATAGTTGTTCAATTCTCATGCACCCTTTTGATAACAATAGTTCTATCAAACCCACACCTAAATGTAATTTAAATCATGCATTACACATCTAGTCACGTACTTATCATATTACATATTTTACTTACTGTCATACCAATATCACATCCTTCTCTACTCTTTCATGAAAATGATTTTCTCTCTTCATCGCTCTTCACTTCACCATCATTGTTGTTATTGTTGCTCTTATTATTGTTGTTGTTGTTGTTATTTTTACTGTTATTGTTAGTGTATTATTATTGTTATGACTATTGTTACTATTATTATTAGTGCATATTATTGTTAAGTTAGTAATGTTATTTGTTGTTATTGTTGTTATCGTTGTTGTTACTAGAGTAAATTACTATTTTCGTACCTGAGGTTTGATGAAAATCATGTTTTCAGTCCAATATTTTATTTATTACACTGATGGTCCAATAGTTTCAAGTTTTGTTTCAATTTCGCCCAAGTCACTAACACTGTTATAATATTTCCGTTAAGTTAGAGTAAATTTTCCATATTACCCTTATGATTAAATATAAAATAATAAAAAAACCTTTATCAAATAGCCATCATCATCATCATCATCATCATCATCATCATCATCTTGTCATCTTCATCATCTAAACCTAAACCATATCCCATCCACCACCACCACCACCACCACCACCATTATCATTCCCAATTCCCAACAAGTCAACCACCACCCACCACCACAACCATTATTATTCCCAACAAGACCACCCATCATGGTTCAAGACCCGCCACCCCCAACCCATCTTTCTTTCTCTCTCTCTCTCTCTCTCTCTCTCTCTCTTTCTTCCTTTCTCATCTAAAAATCAAGAACCACCGGCCGCCACCCACCTCCTAGGCCTCCTCCGACCACCATCGCAACCTCCACCTCCAGGCCACTCCGACCGCCACCTCATGCCGCCACTCCGACCTCCACCCCCTCTTTCTCTCTCTACCACCATATCCCCCCTCCACCACTGTAATTTTGGCAACACCACCACCAGATCCGCCCCTATCACCATTCATCATCACCATCGACGTGGCTTCATAAGCTACAAAAACAACCACCATAAAAACCTACCTGAGATTGGTTATGGTGTTGGTACCCCCTTCCACGAGTTGATAAATAAGAACAAAGGCCAGAGATGTTGAAGTGTCTAAGCTCAGTGGCCGGATTTGGAGGTGGCCGACGGCTTTAGATGGTGGTGGTGACCGATGGTTGTGGTTATGGTCAAATAGGAAGGGAGAGAAAGGGAGGGAGAGATGGGTTAAGGGAGGTGTGGTCGGATTTGGTGGTGGCCGACTGGTTTCAAGTAGTGGCCGTGAGCGATGGTGGTGGTTGTGGTCATCTGAGGTGACGGCGGTGCGGGAATCTTGAGAGAAAACAAAAAAGTGGGTGTGTGTGTGTGTGAGAGAGAGAGAGAAGAGATATGGGGTGTGGATGGGGGGAGGGGTATTTTATCAACCAGGGGCAAAAAAGTCTTTTTATATTGTTTAACAGAACGAACACTAACGGTGTTAGTGACTTGGGCGAAATTGAAATAAAACTTGAAACTATTGGACCGTGAGTGTAATAAATAAACTATTGGACTGAAACCATGATTTTCGTCAAACCTTAGGGACAAAATAGTAATTTACTCTTGTTACTATTATCATTATTATTACTATTTTATATTATGCATATGAGTGTTTAAGAGTCTTCATTGACGGGACTCCTTTCACGTCGTAAACCACTCCAATGGGGCACAATGTTCACATTGTGACCACGGTCACACGTTAGAGCATTTCCATGAGGTGTGGTTAGTGTGTGTGTGTGTGTGTGTAGTTTATACAAAGCATTATAGTAGATTTAGCTCATTATATACGACTATATAATTATATTTATACATATTAGATCAATTAACCAAATAAAAAATTTAACACTAAGCGTAAAAATGAATCTCTAAGGCATTATTAGAAAATTTTTGACCCCGCTATTACTCTTAGTCAATCATATTTCACTCTCATATATCGTTCTTTGCAATATGCTCACCGACTCATCGGCTACAGTCTCAGCTTTATCGACAGTCACAACGTATTATCATTTATGAAAATATTATGATATAAAATATGATTGCTTCTTAAGTTGTTAAAACCTAAGACCCAATATTGTAATCATCTCCCATTGCAATATAAATCGGATGATACACTAGATAGTTGAGTTGTACAAATTTTTCGCCGCTCGTTTGCGCTCGCTCGACGCTCAATCAAAAAACTAATGCTCGAAAAATGCTCGTTCGATTTTCTGCTCGGTTGTAAACGAGTCGATCGGTTCAGTACGGTTTGGAAACGTGCCAAGCATGAGCAAAGTTCCGCTCGATTTGACTCGGCTCGTGAACAACCCTACCACCACTTCATTAGTAACACAACGTTGGAGTCTCTAAGAGTATCAATTCCAAGACCCCCTCTTCCTTTGACTTAATGACTTGTTCCCAGGCTACCTAGTTTATTTTCTTTTTGTTAGGAGACTCACCCCGTAAGAATCTCCTTCTTAAGGCATCTAGCTTGTTTAACACTCTCATTGGAGCCTTGTACAGAGATAACTAATATGCAGGAAAGGAATTTAATACGAACTAGATCAATGTTAAGCAGCCCCGAATGATAGAGTAGATGCTTTCTATAGCGATAACCATATTTTGAAAGTGTCAATTACTAGTTCCAGTTGTTGTATCTATTCATATTGGCACCAACTTTTAGTTCAAGGTAATCAATTGGAAGATTGGCTATATTATAATTAAGAGTTGTAGCCATATCTACAACTCGCCCTCTTTCCAGCCCAATTCCAAGCAACGTTGATTTATGATGATTAACCTTTAGTTCGTATTTTTTTTTTTTTGAAGGGTCAAGATATACAGACACTCAACCATTGTTATTTGAACACCTTTAATACGACCCGTATTGATCAATACGACAAGTATTGGTCTGAAAAATATCAAATCAATCAATTTATAAATTGTTACGGATCGTATTGCACGTTATGGCTTGTAATGACTTTAACTTAAGGGGTCGTAGCGAGGCTTATGATCATAAGTAAAATTTTATATTTTTTTATTTTTTTATTTAAAATTTCATTTTTTTATAAAATGTTTTTTAAATTTTAAAATTAATTAGGTTATGCAGAACCGGTTAAGGGAGATGCAACAATTTCACAATGTTAGAGAGAAACAAACAACACTTAACAGATCAAATAGAGAACAAGTAAGTGAAACAAAGAACAAAGGTAAAACAACACAAGCAGAACACAAAGATTGGTTTTCAAAAATACTATATATTGCTCTCAAGTGTTTTACAATTGTTACAAGGCTTAGTCCTAAGTACGGATACCTGAGATACTTTATACTACATCCAATAACCGGTCATACTTTGATGGCTAACTGGAACACTAATCTAGACAACAAGATCAATGTAAAGTCAAAAGACAGAGTGCCTTTTGACTATTGACTATAACATGCCATAACTCACATCCTTATCTATTACAAAATGGATAAAAGTACAAAGTAGAAAGTTACAGACTCTAATACCTTAATTTACAGTTGACAAAAGTATAGAATTATCACCAATTTATATAAGTTGATGAGTTTTCAGATATTGCAGCGAAAAGTGGTTCAGCTTTTGTCAAAAATATGTCAGAGAAAACATGTCCTCTTTGTTTTTAGAAGAAATCATATTCTTAGCTTCGGAAAACTTTGTCTTGAAGCTTCGGAATACTTCATCTTTGGATTCGGAAAAAATGGTATTTGATTTCAGAAGATTGGCACTTAGAGAATTTCTTAGGGGGCGTTTGGTTGGAAGGAATGGAATGGAATTGAGAAACTAGTATAATTTTCAAGCAAAATTATGTTTAAGTGGGTAATGAAATGTAAAACCCAAGGGAATGTTTCACATCAAATTCCCTTGGTTGTGGGATTTCAAATTCCCTCTCTAGGTGGAAGGATTTTGAAATCCCACAACCAAGGGAATTTGAGGTGAAACATTCCCTTGGGTTTACTTTTAATTGCTCACTCAAACACAATTTTACTTAAAAATTATACTAGTTTCTCCATTCCATTCCATTCCATTCCATTCCTTCCAACCAAACGCCCCCTTAAGTGTTTTTGTCAATTCTTTCAAAGTATCTTACTTTGTACTTCACAATGCATGCTGAGAGCTTTTTGGTTTGCATCAGCATCTAAGTTAACTCTTATATGTTATATTGTTTTTTAGTTTAATTTTTTTTACTTTTATATATACTTTTAAAAAGTAAACCCAAGTTTTTTTTTATTATTTTGCTTTTATAAAATACTTATTTATAAATTTTATAAATTAATTTATATGAGCATGTTATAAATACATCTATTGGTTATTGAGCCACTTTATTCATCTTTATCTCTACACACACACACACATATATATATAGAGACAGAAAGAGAGAGAAAGAGAGAGAGAGAGAGAAAGAGATAATAATGCCCTAATAACACAAATGAGTACCATTTTTTTATATACTTCACTTACAATCAATTACAACTATTTCATATAATATAAGAATTATACTCATAAATTTATATAGAACAGGATGTGAATGCTCCAACTAAAGAATTTATTTATATAACTTATAAATAAGTATTTTATAAAAGCAAAAAATAAAATTAAAAATTAAATTAATTAATAAACCACATATGAATGAAAAACGTAAAAAAAAAAACAAAAAATAAAAATAAAAAAATTCAGAATCTTACTTATGCTCATAAGGCTCATTACGGCCCTGTCATTACGGGTCGTAAATGGACAATACGGGCCGTAATTGACAATACGGGCAGTAAAAAATCCTGAATTTACTCATTTGATATTTTACAGACTAAGGTTGTATTTGATTTGCGCGGGTCAGCCGCTGACCGCTGATTGGCTGACTCGGTCAGCCGATCATCGTGTTTGATTTGCACGAAAATGTCGACTGACCGGGTCCGGAGGTCTGACCCAGAACCTAAAAAACGGGCTTCTGATCAAGAAAAGGGAAGCCTCACCTCGCCCCCTTTTCCCACCCCTCCGCGACCCCCTTCACGAACCGTCATGCCTTCGGCGCAATCGGCCTCCCTCCACGCACCGCCCTGCCTCCGGCGCTCTTCCCACCCCTCCGCGAACCGCCTTCCCTCCGGCGCTTCTTCTTCCGGCGCAATCGGCCTCCCACCGGCACTTCTCCCTCCGGCGCCCTCCCTCCGCAGAAGGTATACTAGATTTTAACTTTTGTTCTTGTTTTGAACTTGTTCTTGTTCTTGTTTTCATTTAGTTGTATGATTAGAAATTTTGTTCTAGTTATTGAAGTTATTCTTGAAATCAGATATGATATTCAGTTCTTGAAATCCGATTTGATGCTGCTTATATGGATTCTTGAAATTAGGTTTGATAATGTGTTCTTGAAATCAGATTTGATACTGTGTTATAGAAATCAGATTTGATGTTGTATGGATTCTAGAAATCAGATTTGATAATATGGTTATGTTTATCATTCAGCAGAGTCAGTCAGATACTGAATCAAACAGCCAAGTTTCAGTCAGATGCAGACTCAGTTAGAACTTTTAACTGGCTCAGCTTCTGACTCAGTCAGATCTTACTGAGTCAGTGGTAATCAAACAGCCCCTAATACGAGCCGTATTGATCAATACCGTATCTAAGATGTCAAGATATCAATCTGGGGGGTATCTATAAAACGTCTCTTTTTGAATCCATCACTAGTCATTGAGGTGAATTATTCATTACACTTCCTTGTTTACTTTACATGTCTAAGATGGGTTAAGATCATGATACTTTCACACCCATATTCCATAGAATTATGGAAGAAGCAATTAATTCTTTTGAATGATGGAAATGACAATGCATCACTGACAGTGAAGAACACAACAAGTTGTTGGGAAGACCCCATCATTGCATGTTGAATAAAATGTTGATTTCAAAGCTAAATAGCAAACGTCGGCCACACACCCGTTATGAATATTGGTGATGATCTACTTAATATTGGTTAGGCTAGTTTGAAGGGTTTGACCAACGTTTTAATAAGTTGTTCGATATTTGTCACAGTTTAGGGAATGTATGCAACGTGTAGGAATAAATTCGTTTAAGAGTTGATTTTTTTTTATTTGTTTAAGTGTTGTTAAAAAAAGCTTATGACAAGAGTATTTAGAATAGATATTGCTCCTAGACAAGGACTATGGATATCAACAATTATGTATGGAGATAATTATTTTTATAACATAAATAAATTGCATGAGAGTTTGCTTTATCGGTTCAATCTTAAAGCTTGATCGGCGTGAAAAAGTATAAATAAACAAACCCAGTAAAATTACCAAATATATATAGTGAGTTTGAAGAAGACAGGATGAGAGAAAGTTTTGCATCTCTTTCAAAAGAATAGAAATACTGCTATCATAAAAAGATGCATCGACTTATGAAAACATGTTTCGTGCTCATGAAAATAGTTCTCTTTATTATTTTATTATTATTAGCTTGGAAAGAATGTTTTCCTTGAATTATAATTATTATTGTATCCTAATAACATGCATATTGCTTAATCAATTTAGGATTCTTTTAATAAACAATCGGTTATCAATCAGGCTCTTTTATCGATTAATTAATGGTTCAACCGCTCTTAAAAAACAAACGATGTCACCGTATAGTTAATAATAGTGAAACTTAATTAGTGATCAAGCCAATGAAAACTTAATCGGTTAGTTGACCATTGGTTTAATCATGAGAAATTTCACAGCCGGCCAAGCCGGTTCATAATTTGACCAGTCTGATAAACCTGGTTTACTATGGTTTTGAAACGATTGAATTTAGATTTTAAAAGGTTTAAGATGCGTTTATGTTAGATCTAATAACACAATATAAACGACCCAAATCATATCACACACTTTTACATCGTGTTTTAAACATGATAAATTACGTAAACGTTCCACCTTCTGTATCATACCACATAAAACCTAATAATACGTTGCTTTCGTAGTGAACTAGTGATGAACTACTTGTAGAGGGTGTTATAGTCAATTTACAATTTAGGACACGAAAAAGACGTAGCCGCAATTCTAGACGGCTTAATTAAACAATTCATTGCGTTACTAACTCGACGTATGGCTGCTATCATTGCATCCATTATATATTATTTTATTATAAAACTAGTGGGTACAGGTAACCAAGACAAAGGGCATTTTAGTCCTTTACCACATCCAGTTTCATATGAAACATAAACGCAGCCATAAGTGGACGACAATAATAACATACGTGTCAATCATGCCGACATCAACAACTCAATTCTCGTTCTGCCGTCCGTTACAATTACAACAAATATGAAATATTCGCGCACCAATTACCCTTTAGCTCAACTAATTAAAATAAAACACTTAAAAATTTAATTAAAATAAGGGGAGATTTTGCGTTCAACTTTCACCGGTAACTAAAAAAAATTTTTTTAGGTTGACTCAGGAGGTTTGCTTTCACATATGGTCAGTTTCCTTTTATGATGGTCTCGCTCACGTACTTAAGCAATGAAAATAATTGGGTGAGACAGTGACTCGTCAGTAATCCAATTAGTCGTTAAAACTTAAAAGAAACCAAAAAGGTTCACACCGGTGATAACACCGGAAAAATTTAACAATCAGCAACATATAAAGATTATTAACACAAATCAACTCACTTTAATTGATTTCAAATTCTAACATCAAATACATTAAAAATTGACAAATTGACGCGATAATTTAAGAGTAAAAGTAGATAGGCATGTCGGAAAAAGTTACCGGAAATTCCACTGAACAAAAACTACAAGTACTACAAGAACCGGCGGCAAGTAACCGAACAACAAGTAAGAAAATTACACTTTAAAGCTTAATTCTCTACATGCTGCAAAAAAAGAGGTCGGTTTTGCATTAGCCGAATAGCCGCCAACGGTAATATTAACACTGCAAAAAAAAGTCGGTGGTGGATACCAAAATCAAGATCACTAATTTACTCCGCCGGCGGCGGAAAGTTAAGATCGATAGCCACACGTGCCGGCGGAGACGACGGTGATAACTTCAAATCAACCACCGTTGATTCATTAGAGTCATCACTTCTAGTTTTAGAGCCACCAGCCGACCGCCGGAATATTCCGTCGAAATACACCATCCGGTTCACCGGCGGCGAATAAAAGCCGCCGTACGCGAGGTTAAGATCGAGGACCGGAGCGAGTTCCCGAGTCGGCGACTCAATAGTGCTGGTCTGACTCGGGCTTCGTTGACCGGTCAAGATTTGAAGCTTGAACAGATCGCCGTCGGTCAGTGCCGGAAAGTTGGTTTTAGCTTTCGCACCACGAAACTCACGCGCCGCCGCGTCGTAGGCGCGTGCGGCCTCCTCGGCGGTGTCAAACGTCCCCAACCACACGCGGGTTTTCTTGCCGGGGTCGCGGATCTCCGCCGCGTACCGGCCCCACGGCCGCTTTCTAACGCCTCTGTAATGCGGTTCGGTGGTGTTCAGACGGACGCCGTTGCCGGAATATTTCCCGGCAGCGGCGGGCTTTTGTGTCGGCGCCATTAATGATGGATTTGAAGAAATTGAGGTGTGATTTGGGATGTTGTTGGTGGATTTGGGGGAAACGAGGAGTGGTTAATATATAAGGTGGGGTGGTCAATGGAGGGGTTGACTGAAAGGTAGGCGGCAGGAGTAAAAGGCGTGTGGGGCTACGTGGCGCCGATGAGAATATAAATAGGTCGTATGGGTATGTATGTATATGAGGATAAATAATATTGTATAGGAGGATAATAATACGGCTATTATTATTATTATTATTAAGATTATTGTTGTTATTGTGATCCGAAAGCGGCTTAAATGTGACACACGGCTGTGTGTGGGGTCGCTTTGTCCCACGCGCTTTGTGGGTGTGTGTTCTGCACGATTGGACTAGGGTCCTTCACAAAAAAAAAAAAGGCTTGATGTTACCTTTAATATTGGCTTGTTTTGGGCTAATGCGTGAAGTATTTATTTCGACTTGTTATGTTAACGGGTGTGAAATATTGTTCACCTCATGCGTTTGAGGGTGTTAAAGGGTGTTACTATTTAACATTTGAGAGTGGAATAAAATGTAAAAGATGTGTGGTGTTTAGTTATGTATAATATTAAAGTTTAAAGAATAATGAGGTGAAGTAAGATGGTTGGATCTTTTTTTTAAGTGAGATGAAGGGAAAGATGATAAATGAGTGACGTGATAGCTATGTGTAATTAAGGGGCGTGAGAATGCATTCATAGACTTAAGAGCCTGAGCTAAAATAAGTTTGACTTATTTGATTTTTTTTTTCGGCTGATTTATTTAAATTAAGAGTAAATTTAATATATAAATCATAACTATAACATAAGTGCATTGTTTGTTCTTTATATTTGAATACATTTCTTAGGCTCAACTTTTCGCATAAATTTAAGTTATTAGTTTTGATGTTACTTGAAACTTGTGATGTTGTTTGTAGTTAAATAATTTTTTACATGACATGAGATGTCAAGAAACTATAAACTTTTAGTATAATTTAGAACGATGAAATATGAAAAAACTAATCTAAACATAAACTTTTAAACTAAAAATGATCAAAACAAAAACTAATGCCCTTGAACAAAGACAAACATTATATCAACATGATGCACGTGAACAAAATGCTAACTCAAACGTCAAAGATGAATACACTAAAACCCTAATACAACTATTTTGAAATTGAGACTATTCAGATTGAACAGTGAAATAGATGAGATGGGTTCTTAAGCTACATTTTGAGGTACAAAATATCTTAACTTTTTTCTTTAAATAAATCATCTAGCTTTCAGGGGTCTAATGTGTTTTCTAATTACTCCAAGTTGACATGCACTTAGTTTGATTATATGATATGATTGTATTGTCATTGGACTCATATCTTAATGCTTTAAGCATGCAATATACTTATTAAAGTTGTATTCATTATTTTATGATCTCATACATGATAATACTTTTAGATTTATGCGATATTATGTTAAATTTTGGTAGTTAGTTGGTAGACTATACTTCTATATTTTTATTTTGCTATCTGAGCATGTCCCTAACTGCATGGACGTTCGTGGATACATCATTTTAGCATTAAAGGCGTGACACCAACCATACATGCATAGTGTCTCATTTAATACCAGAGGAGCACATATGATATGTAATTTGCATGATATTATTCTATGATGTATGTGTGATTTATGGTGATGGTTACGTATTCACACATTTCATCGCACGTGTGATACATAAACTTGTAGCCTATATCACTATATGTGTGTCTGTGATTATGTATTTTACACACTTTTAAAATTCTCTAATGATATGAATTATTTTTTTCAAGTCTTCACTATGTTCAAATTATTGTCTTGATATATTTTACACGACATTTGTTACGTTATTGTCTTGTTATACTAATACCTTGTTACATAAACTATTGTTATGTTGTTAAGTTGTGAATTTGTTATGTGTTACACATTTAAGGTATGATTTGTTTATCAAGTTGCATTGTTATATTGTTATAAAAGTGGTTGTTATTCATTAACAATTAAAGTTCTATTTAAACAACACATTTGACAAAACCTTCAGTATTGGATTCGATCTCCCAAAGGGTATAAATGTGTATCCTCTTGTATTGACGTATATGTGCCCAGGGCAACAAAAATGGAGCATACATTCGACATTAGAAGTATATTGATTTTTCCCCAATAACCGAATACTTTTGTCTGTAAATACTGCATACCTGATTCCATCCATAAATCGATTTGATTCCCTATGAGTTCTAGTCTCAATAAAACTATTAATTCTTATTGTTCATATAGTATGATATGAATATACCACATCAATTCGTTATGTATGTATGATGAGATTTTATTGATACAGAGCTAATTCCAATAGACTTATTGGAGGGTCCCATTGGCGTGCATCCAGTAGGAATTGAACCTACGAATTCGCCAATTATGAGTTGGGTGATTTAACCATTCAGCCATCGATGCTTAGCGGGTCATTCTTGCTTCTCTCACTGTACAATCCTCTTCCCGCCGAGCCCCCTTTCTCCTCGGTCCATAGAGACAAAATGTAGGACTGCCGCCAACAGTTCATCACTGAAGAAATGACTCACTAAGCCGGGATCACTAACTAAGACCAATCTAATATGAATTAATACTAATATAATAGAAAAGAACTGTCTTTTCTGTATACTTTCCCCGGTTCCACTGCTACCGCGGGCTTTACGCAATCGATCGGATTATATAGATATCCCTTCAACACAACATAGGTCATCGAAAGGATCTCGGAGACCCACCAAAGCACGAAAGCCAATAGGCATTTTGCCTAACCATATTCTTTCTTTATGTGTTGTTTTCAGTATAATCATAAGAATGCTAATTTTATCAGGTTCATAGGTTGTAATGTCGACCCGTATACAAACCATATATTTTTTTGTATCGTGTCATGTCGGACACACTTGAAATCGTGTCGTGCTTCAGGTTAACTTGTTTAATGTTCATTTACAAATATGAGTAATAATATTAATGACTTAATACTAATATAAACAAACAATTACTTCGCTAAGATGAAACCTTGTTGTAATTGATATCCTTTTGATTGTTTTCCTAGATTCTTGTATGTCTTATAAAAAAATAAATTGTATTTAATTCGACTTAAAATACGCATTTTAAAGGATCACTTAATACATAATTTAAATTTAAGTAAAAGACTATGAAAATCACCAATGTAGTTATACTTTTTATTTTAATCATTATACATGCCTTTTTAAGTCATGCTAGCAAGCAACTACATATAAATGTATAATACGAATTTCATGGTTTTATCCTTAAATTTTATTTGTAGTAGATAGGGCTAGGGTTGTTCATAAGCCGAGCCGAACCAAACCGAGCTAACGTTTGGCACTGCTCAACTTGGTTTGTAAATAAGCTAACCAAAGCTGACTCGGTTTGTAAACAAGCCTCGTTTTATAAAGAATCCGAGCTAGCTCACAAACCAATTCCAAGCGAGTTATTCTAAACTTATTTAGAGCAAGATTCAAGCTACATCCTGTTTGCACATCCATAGAGTTAGTTTTGATTATATAACTCACAATAAACTATTCAACTCAAAATGGAGCCGAACTAAGCTAGTTTGATTCTGCAAAAGTTTCTAGTCAAGCTAACTCGATTTATAAACAAATTGCTTTCATGCGAGCTTTTTTTAATCTTTTCTCGAACAACTTTCAAGTTTCGCGTTTATATTTTATTTATATATTTATATATTAGGGGAAAAAGAAAAAAAAAAACGCGTGAGATTTGAACTTGATTTCCAAGAAAGAGGGGTGGGGGTGGGGGTGGGGCTGGGTGTGGGGCGGCTTTAGAATATGTTGCTAAGCCGCGTTGTTGTAGAAAAGAGTGACCATTTACAAGAGGACACGTGTTGGTAGGTGAGAGGGGGACAAATGAGAGGCGTGTTGGACAATAATAATCCTCTTAAAATCTTAAAATCTAATCCGACAAGATAGCCCCTGGTTTGTTTAATACCAGCATCCCCCACTTCCATTTTCTTCCTTTTAATGTTTCTGTTGCATCTGTTTTCTTTTTCTTTTCTTCATGTTTTTTTTATAAAAGTGATTCAAAATTCTAATGATGATGAAACTGATGTATGCTTGTTAGTGGCACGATAAACACTTTCGTGCAATGTTTTCAGCACCGGGTCGGATAACGAACCAAACGTTTTACTGATCCGCTGTTCGGACATGTTAGACGGATTTAAAAATTGGATGATGTTATAATATTATATATATATATATATTATATATACATAGTTATATATAATTCAATTTAAGTATTTTATTTGTGTATTTTATAGTTATATATAAAATAAAATTTAACATATTTTCGGTCCAACACTCCAGTTTGTCGTTCAACTCACCCGTTAAACCTATTAAAAATAAAAAAAAATTTAAAAAGCATTAAACCAATCCAACCCCCGAACCGGTTCCCGGTTGGACCACTATACCAGGAGAAACCGGTCGGTCAAACCCATGGAAAACGAACAGAGGCTGTACGGATCTGTCCCCCCGCAGATTCCCAATCGGACCAGCCGAACCGATCAGAGCTTGAAAACCATGCTTTCATGTACAACCATTTAGATTGCAACCTATTTATGAATATACTTGAGTTTTTCTTGTTAAGTCTTGGCTAAGATAATGTTTTTTCATTAAAAGACTTCAAATAAGAAACATATATGCTTCAAATTAGGATCGATAGAAATAGATACAGACAACTATTTAAGTCGAGTCAAAGTAATAATATGGAAAAAGAGTTGAAGATACTAAAATGGAAAAATTCAAAAAGGGTGTTTATTATGTTGTACCATGGAACCCAGACAAGTCTCTTTGTCTAACTTCAAGGGTTAAATGAGAACATCTGAGTAGAAAGTCATACAAGTCGAGTCTAGGATCAGTCATGTATGTAAATGTTTTGGATTAGACTCGATGTTTTCAATGCATCAAGTGAAACAAGTAGAATAATAGTTCGGAAAATGTCACAAAATAGAAGTTATACTTTTAAAGAAATTATAAGTTACATGCACTTATACAAATTAACAATTATTTTTTTAACACCTACTTTTATTGAAACAATCTAGTAAGGAACTAGGGTACAAGGAATTAAATACATAGCAATTATAAGGACAATGCAGGAGACCTTATCTAAATTTGACATTTTTTCATGATTTTTAATCCACAAAAAGGTCATTAATTTAATCGCATCAAGAATCTCTTCGGTTCTCCTTATATTGTTTCTAGATTCTGATATGTGTAGGGTGATAGGGATGAAAGGAAGATAACATGTACTAGATCTTTATCCAATGCTGAATATAGTTTTTTCGTAAATATTTTAAACATCAGCCATCGATATAATTAAGTATTTGGAACCTTTACCCATCCGAAAACCAAATCCCATACTTGACTTGCGAACCTACATTAAATCAACAAATGATCCATCGATTCGGATTAATTAGAACACACCGGACACTTTACGTTAAGTGGTATGCCTCGATTGGTAAGCCCTTGTTTAACCATAGAATTTTAAACACACTATGCTATGACAAAAGTTTGGATTCAATATGACTTCTTGGGTGCTTAATCGTGAATTCATGAATAGAGTTGTCTTCCCAACCTCAAAAAATTAACAATTATTTTTTTTTTTATATGAACTTTTAAGTCTCATGAATAGAGTTGAATTCATGAATAGTAAGCCCTTTAGACACGTTTATTCCTGTGATTAAACCACCCATTACATATATTCCCCTTGATCCTTATTTCTGTCATGATCAAGAGAGAAGAAAAAGATTGACAGAGAAAACAGACGTGGAGGGATGCATACCGGAGGCGGTCGTTGAAGCCTCCCTCCGGGGCACCACTATATGTTGGTCCTCTCATCTGTCCATATGTTCCCTTTTTTACACCTAAGCATTTTGTTTCGATAATTTTATAGAGAAAGAAGAGGATTAAGAGAGATGACAGAATTGGAGGAATGCATGTCGGAGGCACCACTGTATGGAGATTTGACAATATACCGATTAAGTGTGACATTATGTGGTGGATGTCTTGAACATTGAAACAATGGAGATAAAATTTGAAAAAGGCTCATTGAGCATTGAAAGTAAAGCAATTCATCATTTGTTAGGCATACCAAATAAAGGCTTGGATTTGGTTGCGATAGGAACACTAGAGAATTGGACGCCATTAGCTGTAGAATGGAGGAAAAGCTATCCTACCAAATTAATAGGAAAACATAACATTGTTAGCAAGATTACCGAGTTTGGTGATGATGGTGGGTTTATTTTCAAGTACAACACACTCATTAGATGTCATAAGAACGGTAAATGCAAAATGGGCATTGTCGATTTTTTTAACGATGAGATGGTCTTTGATGATATCAATTGGTGCAATTACATAGTGTTTAAGAGGAAAAAAGGCGCAAAAACAAACTATTAAGTAAGGATTTAGAATCGTACTTCCATGGAGCACTCATGATATTGATAGTAAATATGTAAATTTTACATTGTGTATCCATATATGTAAAATCAAAATTAGTAAAACCTAATATTATAAATAAATACAATTTGACAATGTGCAATGAAATATTATGATAAATGGATAAAGGTCATTGACAAAAATTGATTTGGTCATCTGTTGTTTCAGCTTTAAAAAGTAGTAGTTTGAGTGGTATTTATAGGTTTTAAAATTAATAATTTTTTTAAATTGTATCTATCTCATGACTCCTCAACAGTCAATTTAAGTAAAAGTAGGAGCCGGTGATTACCATTAAGAATTCCCCGATTTGAGTGTGACTTTTATCATCGGAACGGGGGATGGTTTTCCCACCCGGGGGGCCGATTCATGAACTCCACTCCACGGTGTCTTATAAGCGTATCTATGTTTGTTTTTTTGAAAGCATAGAAGATCAAGATGATACATGAAAAATTAGAATTTAAAATTTTAAGACCAAAATAATCTTTCACTAACATTATATTTTATTTAATTTTTTAATTAAAAATATACACCATAAAAACAAGTATTTTATTCTCTTTATTTTGAGTATTGTATTACCATAGCTTTTTCTTAATTTTAACTAGGCTTGTTCTCCCGAGCGTTGCCCAGGGTCAACCAACATGTAAGTCCTTTAAACTACGGATATTAGTTTGAACAATTACAGCGTATCCCAAATATTTAGTACATTCACAGAGGTTTAATTTCTAGTTAACAACAATGCAGAAACAGTTTTTTTAATGATAATGAGATATGAACGTAAGACAAATCACTATTACACAAATTGACCAATAAGAATTAAATTATAGTTCTTGGGTCATCTATTTTAATTGTTGATGCTGTATTTTTAACATAACAAAACAGATAGATTTTAGATTTCATTCTTCATGCTTGCAGGCACTGTTTTTAATCCAACAAAACGAAAGTAGTGGAGATTTATATATGTTGATTTTGACCCAACAAAATAGCCAGAATTTTGACTTCATCCTTCATCCTGCATATTTGTATTTATTGCTATTAAATACATATAATGATAAGTTGCTATTATTTAAACTATTTACTTCCGTGAGAAAACCAACAAAGAAACTTGTTTTAGTGTTAACCCCGGCAAAACACACAGAATTTAGACTTCATTCTTCACATTTGTAGTCACTGCTTTTAATTAAAAAATACAATAAACACATGCAATGATACCAATAGTAGAACCCATAAAAATTTTAGATAAAAGCTGCTATAAGCCAATAGAGATGGCAAAGTGGGTGTTATATATACAAATATAATTCATATTAAAAAAAAGTACAAAAGCTAATGTAGTATCATGACAACTATAGTAAAAAGGCAATTAACATTTGAAACATTCCACGTAAAAAACCACTTAATCAAACCGAATAGTTTAATAATAAATATCAATTATGAGCATAATTCATATGTTCAAACAAATTTAAATTTAGATATTCTGGAAGTAAAAGACCATTAAAGATATGATAAAAACTTAAAACTTAAATGTAGAACAATATAAATAACACTAATAAACAATACAAAAACAATCCCCAAACAATTGGCGGCAAGTATTCGTGACCCATATTTCAATATATTATAAAAAAAGTCATTGATTCATGTAATGAGTTTGTTGATTTCTGGAGTTTATAATAAAGAAAAGAGTTAATTTCAATTTTACTCCCTAAGGTTTGATAAAAATAACTATTTTCATCCAAAAGATTAAAAACATCAATTTACCTCCAAAAGTTTCATAAGTTGTTTCAATTTTAATCCAAAAGTTTTATTATTTTGAATTCAAGTTGAAACAATGATGAAACTTTTGGACTAAAACTGAAACAAATTATGAAACATTTGGAGGTAAATTGATGTTTTCAATCTTTTGGAGGAAAATGGTTATTTTTATCAAACCTTAAGGAGCAAAAATGAACTTAACTCTAAAGAAATTAAACTAATAAATAGAAAAAGGTAATAAATTAAAAGAGTTACCCTCAAAGATGAAGATGAAGGAACCCAAGAACTAAAGCTAGCATGCATTCGCTTTATTTCTTTAAGCCTATACACCAGATCATCTTCACTACACAATCTACATATTTGAAAAAGCATGAAGAACCTCGATATACAATTTGAAAACTCCAGGAAAAAAATGCATTAAACAATTACAGACTCACAAATTATGAAGCTACCAATCAAATGTGAAGCAGGATTCAAGGCTCTCATAATCTAGCCAACTTTGCTATTGCCAATTTCCTAGATTCTTTAAAAGTCAATGCCGTTGCTAGGATCCAAAACTTTTTTTTTTGAATGGCCAACGAATACTTTTAAGCCCGGTCACCCGGGTAAACCCAATGGCAAAAGGCCATCCACGCCCGCGAACACAGACAGCGCTGGTGACCCGGCCCGCCCACCAATCCAGGGGAAATCCACTACCCGAAGGCCCGCTGTGGTAAAATCCCTGGCCCACTTGAAGCATATTGCACCAAGTAAGACTCGAACCCAAGACCTCGACTTTGGAAAGCCATGAGGTGCCTCCAACAAAATATTAACTTGAACAATAAATATTTAGAACATGATCAATAAAATATTAACTCAAGTAATAAGCATTTAGTCAAACAACAAAGAATAACAGATTTCAGAGAAATAAGCATTTAGTCGGTTAATAAAACAATAACAAAATTTTGAACTGTAGAGGATTAGATGCCAATAACGATATAAGAACAATCAAAATGCACTCTGATTATTGTTCATCTTGTTAGCTACCACTGGATTCTCTTCTTTCTTAGCCCATATATACATTTCATGCAAGCCCAACATAAATGTTATAGTTAAGGTTAATCAATAAGTGCATATGCTTTTAGATATTTGTAATTAAAAATGAGAAGTTGTGCCTCTTCTTCCTCTATCAGTTTCTAAAAAATACAACAAACATAAAAGATTCAACAAAAATGTAGAAACTTAATTAAAAAATAAGGAGCAAATGTGCACAACCTATTAATTTTCATTATACTTAGAACTTCTAAGTGTGCAGATGTCCATTAAGCCAAAAACATAGATTCTGTTGTACATAATTATCAATTACTAAACATGTTCAAACCAATTACCAAACATAATGCTTTCAAGCAAAATGCAAAAAGTTTCATGCCATATACCTCATGACATCAGTCAACAACCGATTTCATGTTTCTTTACTCATCAATTTAGAAACATGAAAGAAAAAGATAAACAATGAAAGATGCAGGTTAAGTAAAAAATAACAAACCTTGTACATATCTTGTGCCATATTTTTCAAAGGACCAAGACCTTCTGATATCATATCCAAGCCTTGATCCTATATAAAATACAAATAATCAAAAAAGATGATACATGCAAACATCTTGCCAAGCAATACTTGAGATGGAAACTACATAATTGTAATGAAAGAAATTAAAGTTGTGAACCTTTAGTCCCCTCCAAAACACCTAGCCCAAGGTTTAATTCAAATAGAAAATTGAGATAATCTCTCTCAACTGTAGAAGAATAGTCATGAGAAAGTTAATAAAAAACGAATTCCTACTTTGCTAACAATGAGTATAACATCTCTAACTACAACGACTTGCAAAGAGTAATCGATCCCAAAATCAGTTACAGCTCTATTGTTTGTGTTTCATGTTGTTAAGGAAAAGAGTAGCTTCATCAAAAGGCATTGCAAAATCAAACTTGTATTTCACTAATACTTGGTTGTAGATCTCCTACACAATCAAATTTTTTCCCGATCGTGACATTCAATCAGCTAAACATGATTACCTTAACACAAAATCAAAAACAATTATTATAATTCAAGATACAGACTTACGAATTAAAAAACCATGAACTCGTCGAGCTTGGGAACCCGCAGAGCGTCGGCTAGGGTTTACGACCAACTAAGTCAAAATCAAACCTCAAGGAGCGCTGCAGGGTCTCTCACAACTCAAAGAGTGATGCCAGGTTTCAAATGTTGAAGGAGATAAACCATGAACCGACTACAAAACTGAACTGGAGAAGGTGAGAAGTTGTGGTGGCAAGGTGGGGACGAAGGAGGGGGAGGTGGTGTTGCGCGTCGTCGTTAAGGTTAAGAAATTGTAAGGAATCCCGGCCTCTCCTTCTTTCATCTATATGCAAACTGAAAAGATGCATGGCCTAAAAAGAAACATGAAGAGACGCGTGGCCTGAAAGGACTCCTCCATATATCCAACAAAAGCAAACACAATTACCTTAATAACCCTGCTACTGTTCATTTGCTCTCTTTTAATTATAAAGTAATAAAGATTTACATGTTGTGTTCCACACTGCATCGCACATACACCTGTTTAGTTTATTGTAAACTATAAATTTTAGATTTTGATTTACTTTTTATTTGAGCAATAAAATTTTCCTTATTAAGTTCCACTCATTATTATACATGCAACAATTTTAACACGCATTATAAGTTCCACTCGTTATTATACATGCAACAATTTTAACACACTACATTTATGAACAAAAACCAAATTTTAACCTGACTTGATTTTGAATAAAACATATTTTTGACCATAGATAAAGTTATTCAAAAGAAAGTAGGGACATTTACTTTTTTAAACTACTTATTGTATGAATTAAAAAAAAACAAGAATAACAACAATCGCGACGAAGGTGGCAACAACACCAGCAGTAGCAATAATAAGAAAAATTAAAAAGAAAAAAAGAGAGAGAAAATACACATGATAAGTGGTGTTTGGTGGTAGTGGCGATGGTCATGGTAGTAATAATAGTAATAAAAAGTAATTAAAAAACAAAACAAAATATAAATGAAAGTACACGTAACAAGTGATATGTTGTCGTTATATTATTCATCACCCATAATGTTTAATAAGTCATATGATATAACATTTTACATTCATTAATTCTAAAATAATATATATTTTTTATAAAATTATAATAAAAGAGATACATTACTATTATAAAACGAAACGCACGTCTACATTTTAATGCAATCCAAGAAGGTATTTGCAGGTTAAGGACTAATGTTCATACTAACCAGTTCATTAAACGAGCAATGTTTAATACCTGTTTAATAAATATGTTATATTAGCTAACTTATGTTTGAGTCATGTTTTGAGTCGTGTCAGTAGTTAATTATATCGCGTAGAAGTTAAAACTATGTAAATTAAACAAAACACAAAAACTAGGAACATATTTGCCAGATTTCATACATTAGGGGCTCAAAATGACACCACCACCAAACTTAAAAGCCCCAAAACGCAACAACAAAATCAATCGTCACTCTTTAAGATTCTAGGGTTAGGGTTTATAGATCAAGAGACCAAATCCAAATCCAAATCACCAACCAACAGATCTTCAATCTCTTCGTCTCACCGGAATCCATGGCGGCCGTCAACGACACCACCCCATCGGCGGAGGTAGGAAACCAGCAATCGGAACAAGGAGGAAGAGGAGTGGTGAAGAGGAAGCCGGTGTTCGTAAAGGTCGGTGACCTGAAACCTGGAACCAACGGTCACACACTTGCCGTCAAGGTCCTCTCATCGACCACGGTTTTGGATAAGAAAACTCGTAATACGTCGTCGTTCAGTGGCCGCCCCGGCGCCGCTAACACTCGCATCGCTGAGTGCCTTATTGGTGATGAAACTGGCACCATTCTCTTCACTGCTCGCAACGATCAAGGTTATTTTAGTTCAATTGATTTTCATCTTAATTTGTTCCTATATTTGTGCTGAATCTGACGTTTACTTCACTATGTATCGAATTTGTGTGGAAATTTTGACGTATTTTTCGATTGTTTTGCACCAAATTGATGGTGATTGAAGAGGATTCATCGTTTATATTGATTGTCGACACTTTAAGTAGGCATTTGATTGTGTGAGAAATCATCTTTTGTATGTGTGCTGAATCTGTCATTTTTCTTTGATTATGCATGAAAAATGTATTGAATTTCAGACTTATCTTTTGATTCTTTTCCACCATTTTGATGCTAGTTGAAGGGAAATCATCGTTTAGTGACTGTTGACGGTGCAAGTTTGCATCTTTTTGTTAGAGATGCTGATTTTTAGTAATTTGCAGGGTGATTACAAGTTGCAATGGTAGAATTCTTTCATCAAGTGGTTAATCTGATGCTAATGATGATTGAATTGTTGATGCAGTTGACTTGATGAAGGCTGGAACTACTGTGATCATTCGAAATGCAAAGATTGACATGTTTAAGGGGTCTATGAGGCTAGCTGTTGATAAATGGGGTCGTATTGAGGTCACTGAACCTGCAAGTTTCACAGTTAAGGAGGATAACAACTTGTCTCTGGTCGAGTATGAGCTGGTGAATGTCACTGAATGATGGATGATTCTTGACCTGGCGTGTGTGCGAGGTATGGATCTTCTTGTGATTGTGGGGTTTCAGTATACTATTGTCGCAGGTTGGGTTGGGTTGGGTTGGTCTTTCCTGTTGATATTATTTTAACATGTTATAGTACTAAGTCTAATGATGTTCTAAGTGGTTACTTTGTAAAAGAAGATCATCTTTTGATTTATCTTGATTCCCTGCAGTATTTGGGCGCGCGAGTGTTGTTTTTTATCAGATGTTTAAGATTGGGTTATTAAGTTATGATGGTCTCTGAAACATGTTGTGTTTTGGTTCAAATGTTTGTTGTTGTTTCGATAGCCCCTTGGTTGTTCTCGCTTGTATTGATGATCTGACAATCCGTACAAACATGAGATGTGTTCTTTAGTATTTTTATGATTCATCTTAAGGTATGTTATTTGCCAGGCAAGTGTTGGTTGAAATGCTTAAAACTGCTTATTCGAATTGATATTTATGACCAGTGACGTCCTTTTATGTGCTATATATTATTCGAAACTTTTTTGTTAGGTGTTGTTATATAAGCATCCAAACACTCGAGCGTTATCGATTTAACAAAAAATTTAGAAAAAAAAGAACCCTAAAAGGTTTCCAATGTGTGTGAAAAGTTAAGTTTGATTTTACTTTTGGAAAACTCCACATCATGTTTTGATGAAAATAATATCTACATATTAATACTGTATTAGAGCATTTGTGCTTTTTAGTAAGAAGTGTATATTTTACATAATACTTTGTTAATTAACATCTATAAAAGTACTTGTTATCCTTTGGAGCAAAAATGTTAATGACAAACATCTAAAAAGCCAATTAAAAAGAATGATAATAACAAAATAAATAAGTCATTGGGTTCAACTAATATTGAAATATATGAAAGTATATCCGGGTGAGTGCTACACTTTTGATATTTAGAAATTGGGTTAATTTAAATAAAATGTTTTTATGAGTTTATTGGGGTCAACTTGAATTGAAGACTAAGAATGTACTGATTACTTGGATTACAAACACTTATGTAAGACATGCTAATTTATAACAAGCTACAGTGAATTAACTACATTAAATTCCAGTTCATTGTTTGCCGCCACTATCTACACATTATCGTTGACATCGCAAGCATCACCATAAGCACCATCGACGTAGTTGTGACCACCCATGCTGTCTTTGTCGTCTCCATTGTTGCATTTCAGACATCCTTTCAAGGCAATCTATTGAACCAAAGATTGCATTTCAGACATCCTTTCAAGACAATCTATTGAACCAAAGATTGTTTGTTTGGTTTTTACTCTTTTCCTGGCCTAACATGCTTACTCCCCTCTTATGACGCAATGTGCAAGTAGGGAGGACAAATATGAGATCATTTCTAAATATAATGTGTGGTATTAGATGATACCCGCATCTGCTATTTGAAACATACGTGCTTATGTATCCAAACCATACCCCTACAAATTTGTTTTTTATTATTATTATTGTCATTAGTTAATAGAGTCATCTAGTAATATAATGATTTCTTAGTTTTTATATATTTAATTCAGTGAGTAAATATTTTTATAAAATTTAAATAGTAAAAAGATATTTACTTGAGAATCTTGAAGGGTAATCTGAACCAAATACCAGATGCCTGATGGGTAATGAGCATTGTATTCAATATCAGACCAAACAACGAACCGATTATCTTACCGGTCCACCAGTCGAAAAATGATGTATGAAACAAATACCATCATAAAAAATAGCAAAATAGAAGTTATTTACATATATCAATTTAAAAACATTATACTAAACTACTATATGTTTTGGTGCTGATTTGAAATTTTAACAAAACAGGAAGACTAACTTAAATATGCTATTCTTTATTTTATTTTTAGAGTTAATTTCAATTTTACTCCCTAAGGTTTGACAAAAATAACCATTTTCATCTAAAAGATTAAAAACATCAATTTACCTTCAAAAGTTTCATAAGTTGTTTCAGTTTTAGTCCAAAAGTTTTATTATTTTGGATTCAAGTTGAAACAATGATGAAAGTTTTGGACTAAAATTGAAACAAATTATGAAACATTTGGAGGTAAATTGATGTTTTTAATCTTTTGGAGTAAAATGGTTATTTTTATCAAACCTTAGGGAGCAAAAACGAACTTAACTCTTATTTTTATGATTGTTTGAGTATAGAAGATAAAAAAATATTTAAAAACTGTAGACATCCGTCACCCTGGAAAAGCCCAAAAACAATGCAGCACCTTCATCCTAGAATCTTTATGCTGATATCCAAACTATAAGATAACTAGATTTCAAACACATGAACCATTGATCCCTACAAATACAATATCAGGTCACGTCTTGACATCTAGCGGTCAAACGCACGTAGAATGATCCATCTACGGTCTACAAACAATTTACCCGAATGAAAACCATGGAGAAACCTTCATGCCGAAAGAGAGCCGATCACAGCCCTAAACGAACAAAATGCCATGTATTTATAATATACTATGATAAATACAGTAATAAGACCCACACTTTGACAATCATCCTGCTTTAAATTTATTCTATGATTTTTTCTTTTTTATCATTACACAACTACTTCATTTTTTAAACCCATTACATGTTAAAGCTTACTGCCCATTTACCAATACGACCATTGCCCAATTCGCCTATCGGTTCGACGACCATCCTTCTGAAATTAGTGATAGTGCAAGATGTTTTGATCATGTAATTATGTTTGATACTTAAGAAAATGGTTGAAGTATAGTATAAAAACCAATCGGGTATATTGCATGTATTGCTACTCATTTAATAATTACTATGAAAAATAACAAAGATGCATTTATTACCAAAGGGTTTAAGGCTTAAAAAAAAAAAATTTAAGTTTGTTCATCATCGGAAGGATGTTAACAGTGTGTGCAACAATTGTGTTAAAGATATGACTGATTCGACACGAACTGAATCAACAAAAATTCTAAAGTTGAGTTCTAGACGCTTAACTAATGTGCCCCAAATTGGTCATATAAATCATTTTGTTTGCACATCAATGCCCAAATCCAACACGGGGTCGTGCTAATCTAGCACACCCTCGTGCCCAACTCCATAGAAGAGACAAAAATATTGTTCCTTGAAAAAGAGAAACACAAGTTGTGCCAAACCAACACGGGGCGTGCCCCAATAACACGGGGTCGTGGTCAACTTTTCTCTACATATACTAGCCTATCAACTTTTACGTACGTTGCACTTGACACGGGGTCATACCCGGCACTTTAGAAAGCCTATAAATAGAATATCATTTGCACACTTGAGGAGGACTTTTTTTGTTGGAAGGTCTGGTTCTTGCTCTCGGGATATAGTGATTTGAAGGTTTTAGGAAGGCTCGGAAGGTTCGGAAGGTTCATTCAACACGTAGAAGAAGCTTAGGATTGATTAACGTCACCCGTTTTTGGTTATCGGTTTGATCTTCTTATTTTACCGATAAAATCATTAGTAGAATTTGTTTTAGTTGTAATGTTCAAGCTTATTATTAGCTAAAACTTTATTATCATTCTAATTTTATGAAACTTTATATAATTTGTGATGAATTAGTAGTATGGTAATTATCATGTTAAGGTTATGGTAATTTTGTGTTAAGTTTTTTATTGGTAGCATATATATTTGAACGAAAAGTTATAAAGCTTATGTTTGTAAATGTTAAGTCATACAATTATGCAAAACATATGTACTAACTTTTATTCGTAAAACCAGTTTTTATAATAAACTCATAGCTAATTAACTCAAAATGATTATTAGAAATCATGCCACTTTAACTTTCTGATTAAGTGCGGGTTCCTTTTTACATTGTCTGAAAAATCTACGACAATAGTTATGGTCTTTTATAATTAATGATATGCTAAATTAAGGTTTTCGATCAACTCTCTTATTATCATTTAATTATCTTTTTAGAAATCGTAAATTAAAAGGGTGCATAATTATTATCTAATTTCACCAATGGCTCAGAGGTTATTGGTAAGATAACTCATTGTTGCAGCTTTTCTTGTCACTACAAAGTCGGTTTACGAAACTTTGCGTTGACTCATATTTATAAACATTAACATAATCTAATAAATAATATATTTAAAACTCTACGTAATAAATAAAAATTATTGTTTGAAAATCTAAAATTTGGTCATTTTGAAACAAGCAAAAACATTTCTATAAAATTAAACCAATCGGTTAGTCAATTATAAAGATTGTACGTTAGTCCTTCATGTGCCTACGAATTGATACCCGGTTTTACCATTATTGTGTTATCTCACGATAGGCACACTTGCATTTTGTATGTGTAGTTTAGTATAGACAAAAATCTTTTAAAACTATTTTTGTGTGAAAATTGCCAATTAGCACATCACTAACCATCAAAAACTTCCGACATCCATAAAAATAATTCCTAGGTCTATCACTGTGCCCCACCCACATGAAACCACTACGAATACCCACGTGAAGTCGTAAATACACACGATTGCCTAGGTGGCTTTATAGTCCCAAATCCTAGATGTATCAAATCTTATTTTTCATTTTAAAGCACCTCCATCCAATCATTTTTTTAAATCTAGAACATTACATTAGGTGCCAAGATTTCCTATAAATCCATATTGCCAAATGACCATCAAATTACTAATGAGCCAAATATAGCTCATTAGCTCATAAAGTGAGAATTGTTAGTAGACTCATGTCAAATACATGAAGAGAATATTGGCAAGCAGTGAAGCACTCAAAGTCATGTTATGTAAATTGCAAGAAATTTATAGGATATCATTATGTTTCATGAAAGAAATATGTTATCTTGGGAAAGTTTTACCGATGCATATTTAGGTGGTTGTTAAGATTGCATGAAAACATTACATGTTATGTTATGTACTTATGTATTATATATAGTTGGGTGAAGTCAAAACTATAGGATAGTATTGAATTTTTTAAACATCAAAGTACAATATATGAAGACTGTAAAAGAAAACAATGAGAACACGAGATTTTCTAATTACATCCCACTATGTTTTTTATTTACACTTTACTATATTAATTAGGTTTGAATATATTTAAACCAATAAGAGTCAAGTTCCATTTAATTAGGTTTGAATATATTACTAGAACATTTAATTAGGTTTGAACATTTAATATATTAATAGTAATCACTGATCAATAACAAATCAATCAGTGACATTTCAAACGTCCTTTAACGATTGAAAACGCCACAAAAATGTTAAAGAAAAATAAAACTAGTGTTTATTTAGAGGTTGTGTAAAATTGCATAGGATTTAAATATTTATTATGATAAGTTTATAGTTTTTTTAATTAGGTTTGAATTTTTAATATATTAATTTAATTTCAGGGACCAAACGTGCAATAAGTACACGAGTTTAGACTCGCATTTTAAATTTAAAAGGTTGAGAACTAAACATGCAATCTGGTAAACTACAGGGACCATTACGCATTTTTCTTAAATAATAATAAAATTGTTTTATAAGTTTTATAGTGCGAGTGGAATTTTGGATCGGCTTCAAATGAAATTCATATCATAACATAGGTAAAAATAAATACAACTTATATATCAGAAGATCTAATAGTAAAACCAAATCGAATTTAAAAATAAAAAAAATATAAATTTAATCCCGGTGCGGTTACCTTTCAATACACTATATATCGAGACGTGGATACCTTTCAATACACTATATATCGAGACGTGGATAAAAATTAAACGCAACGCTTTTGATATCTACAATGTTGCGAAGATGACTTATGCAAAGTCAAATTAAATCTAAAGAAAAAGACACAATAAGGTATTAAATTTAACTTAACTCGTTTTTTAATAAAACTTTTATTAAAACATATATAAAAAATTAAATTTTGCAACAATATTATTTTTAATATTCAACCAGAGCAACACTATTGTGTTCAAGAGGCGCATCAAGTACTTGAATAAAAGTGACAATTTTTAAAATAGAAAAAATAACCAAATCATGAATACTAGATTGTACCAACTACCAAGCACTTCGATCAAGTTTTGTACCCCGTGGTCGGTGAAACATTGTTTAACTAGACCACACTTCTTACTATAATATGTAACAACACAAACAATTTAACAAAACTATGAAAATGTCTTTTTTCTTCTGAACAACAGGAAATAATATAAAACTCTGGACCAGCGTTACGAAGTTATAGTTAATCCAACTATTTCGATCTAATACATGTCGGTTTACTCTGTTTTTAATCTATAAAAAGATTGTTGTGACGTCCATGATTATTTTTTACTTAAAAATAGTTTGTTAAATGTGATATAAATTTTCATCTTTTGGAAGCACTTAGAACATTTTGATTAGGTCCTAATATTATACCAAACAATTATTTGTTACTTAAAAATAATTTGTTAAATGTTATATTAATTTTCATTTTTTGGAAGCACGTTATATTTTGAATAGGGTCATAATATTAAAACATCTCATCCTATAAATCGACACCTCTTATACTCGCGTCTAGCACCATATGCAAAGTATAGGTCCCCGTAATTAATACCTGAAATTTGAAGTCAAATCAGTCGATTTCAAAAATCTTATAAGTGTCGTATAGTGCAATACGCAGCATATGACCCCTTTAGGCAACAAAATTGTGGCTCGTCAAATCAATCATTTAGAAAAGTCATATGTGCCATATAGTGTTATGCGTCACATATAGGTCTGACACTAGAGGCGGACCTAGATTAAGGTTTCGGGGGGGGGGGGGACCGCTCTCCGTAAATCTTTTCTTAATGTTATATGTATGTGAAAATCACGAGAGTCACCTATAAAATTATGGAGTATAGGTGTTATATTAATAAGACCTACTTATCTGTTTTCCAACAGGGACCGCACCCTCAAACCCTTCAGGAGGAAACATATTACTGGGAAAAACCTCTGGCTCAACTCTGAATATTTTGCTCAAAATGAGACTTGAACTTATAACCTTCTACTATTTACATATTAATCAGTTGGTTTAAGGATCATTGCTACCCTTCACTAAGTTTTTTATGTTGTGAAAATTAGCGAAGTTGAGTTGAGCTCATATTAATCCCTTGTTTCACACTTGGATACATTAATATGACATATCACTTCATCAAGTAATTTGTGAGTCCTGGTATGTTCTCCTTGCGAAATATCCTTAATTTGCATCAACGCAAGCAAACTTATTAGGTAGTGAAAAAAGAATATATAGTCTACCTAAAGAGAGGAGTCCCAAAAGGACAGTTAGAGTGGTAAGATGTTTAGTTTTATACTAAAGATTAGTGGTACAGATCTTGTAGATTAGAAATGGATTAAGAGCCGTTAAAAAATAAACTTAAAGGAAGGAGGATACGAGTTTGAGCTTACTGGATTTACATGCATTAGATAATACTTGTGTTGTGAATACATGCCCATCACAAAAGATTTATTTTGATGATGTTAACACTCCAAACTTGCTAAGTTAAATGCTATCATAAAATGCATATGTGTGTATAAAAATATGCACTCAATTAAGCACCAAAATTATCAACGCTTCATCAAAAACGGATGATCCGCAGTTGAGTGTGGATCGTCCACCAACATTTCTCAACGTTCAAGTTCAAACACTAAATTATACCAAGTGATAATTAAACGAGAAGACCCCATCAAGGCAATAAAGATTTGGTATAAAATATAATCACTCAACAATATATATATTTATATCATTTTCTAAACCATTCAAGTTTTATAAAAAAAATAATCTAAATCTTTCATAAAAACGGTTTCTAAGAATTGTAACATTAAAATGGTATCCAAGACAATTTAAAATGATGAGATTTTAGGTTCAAATTACAATCTGAATAAAAATGCTTAGGGTTGAGCCTAAAGGTTTACCGAATTGTGAGTTTACTCCTAAGAGGGTTGAGAGTGAGATCCCGATTAAAACTAACACTTATCCTCCAAAACAAGATTGTATATTTGCCGTTCAAAAAATAAATAAAATTCTTATCAAACAAAATTTGCGGAATCTTCCTTAAGGGCATTCACATTAGGTTATTTATATTTATTTTTATAAGTCAAATTGGATTTTAATAATCCAAACTATTACCTATTGGCCGATAATAATCCATACTATCAATTTGGCTGGTAACACTCCCAACTTTCACTTTTATTACCAACAACAGTCCCAATGACATAATTTTCGATTTTTTATGTTTGATTTGTACTCGATTCGGTTCGCAACAATAACTATGAACGAAATAAAAAAAACATACAAGCTAAATTGAGACTAAAATAGATGCAAATTGAGCGTAAAAGATTGAAAATTATGTCACTGGGATTGTTGTTGGTTATAAAAGTGAAAGTTGGGAGTGTTACCAGCCAAATTAATAGTATGGATTATTATCGGCCAATAGGTAATAGTTTGGATTATTAAAATCCAATTTGCCTTTTTATAATTACACTAAAAATTACTACATTTTCTCTTTCCTACTCAATTAAATAATATTTATAATACTTTCGTCATTACTTTTTCTCTCTCATTTACTCACAACAACTTTTAAATATATTAAAAATTTTATAGGGATTAAACAATGATTTTTTAAATATACAGATGAATAGTAATTTTTTCTTATACTCTACTCACAACCACTTAGAGTATTCATAATCCATCCCTCATTTCTATAATTATAATTACACTAAAACATCTATTTTTTCTCTCTCACTTTTATTTAAATAATATTTTTTTATACTTTTATCATTATTTTTTCTCTCTAATCTACTCACAACCATTTTTAAAATATTAAAAAATTTATGGGGGTTGTGCCGTGATTCCTATTTGGGGTTCACGGCACAACCCCCATAAATTTTATTTTTCCTTCACTCACAACCACTTACAACTATCCCCTATAATATAAGACACCCACTCAAATAAAAATGGGGTACGGGATGTGAATGCTCTTACAATCATTCCCTAAAATATAAGTAACACGGTCACATAAATATAGGAAACCCATTGTGAATGCTCTAAGGGGAATAAGTTAAAAAAAAAAACAAGTCAAACTATTCTACTTTAAGCAAAATAGGTATTGATCTTTGGAAGTGGAAAGAGGCAACTTGAAAATTAGGTTGCAAAAGAAAGATGCTTAATATCTTAAGCATTTGTGTCTCTCCCTGGAATGTATCAAATCAAGTTCCCTTGATTTGTTGTGATTAAAGGTTGTCTACAGAATCAAAATTAGTGTCTTAGACATTTCTTAACTGTTCTTTTTAGTGATAGAACAAAAATGGAAAGAATACGGTCGATGCATAGTCAGACGATGTCATCAATTATCGCACATCTGAATTGCTTTTGTTGTTTCTCTCCTCTTTTTGTAATCTGAGCAATTCATTCTAATCTTATCCTTTAGATTCAAGATAGAATAGAGATTAAGAGAAAAAAATGTTTGATATTTTATTGTAATATCTTATTCATTTACTCATACTTAGTAAGGTAAAATATTCTTCTAAGCTTTAAGAGATTTATAAGGGTGAATACTAAGTTAGTGAGAAGTTTGAAGCGATGATCACCACCTGTCTGGTTAGAAGGTTGAAGATGCGATCTCTACCTACTTGTGAGAAGTTGTAAGGATGATAATTACTCGTCTAGTGACATGACCTATGACAATGATCTCTATCGAGATTAGAGAGATTTTATATAGTGAAGATAAACTATGGCGGAAGGTCATGGAGTGGATATTATTGGAATAACCAATTAAATCAACCTAAAAACATATGTAAACAAGTAGAATTGAAGTAACATAATTCAACACTATATGATTTTAAACCTTGCATCAAAACCAAAAGTTAATTAAGTATCTCTAGTTCGGCTATAATGCAGCCCGACCGCATATATTGACTGAATCACATTATATTTACGCGTATTAATATTTTGGATTTGGATGTTGCTCAATGTGTTTCGAGACTTTAAGCGGGATTCTCTATTTGGTTATTTTCTAGCATCGCACCATTCTCACAATTTTAATTCATCTAAGTAGGTTCGGATCAAACTTACTACAAATATTATCTGGCAATATCTAATACTTGTAGATATGAAAGGAAAAAATTAATGATAGGGTATTGCTTTAATACTTACTATTTAAAACTTTCTCAACTTAACACATCTACCCAAAATCAATAATCATCTCTAAATGGACATACCTATGATAAAGTGATCTACATCTCAACAAAAAAAATATAAATTCAAATCTTACAGATGTATATGTGGTGATCTTAGGCGTTTGAATATGTGTAATATAACAAATACATTATGTAAATAATTATAAATTAATGATTAATAGAAGTCTCCACCACCAAAATCAAATTAAACTGGTAGATGGCAATTAATTTTGCCACCAAGTTATGTCGAAAATTGATAAATTATTTAGATAAAATAAAGAATAATAAAGTAGTCAAAGTTGAGACTTGTAACTGCGGGTCCTATTTTCAGGTTAAATAGCTGTCACAATTGAGTATGCCACCGTCAACAAAGACCCGTCACCTAATTTTTCAAAGGTTGTATAATTTCTATTTTCACCCCAATCTTAAAACCCTATGTCAAATCTATACCTTATAGACAAACACAGTCATCATTTATAATAACTGGTTGCTATACCCACGCGTTCTACGGCGCTGTTGAAATTTACAAGGTCTCGGTTTTAAAGACTTGTATATTAGTATTCACCTTATGATTTCTGACAGCTGGAATTCTAAAACTATTCACGATGAAATTTGATAAAATAAACACGTCGTAACAATAATTTAATAAAACATCATATTTCAAAGTTTATGAATTTTTTTAGTAGAAAGTTAATTAATATTCTATTATCATGTCTAGTAGAAATATTTATAATTTTATGTGCTTAATTGCTTTTAGAGAACAAAAACTTTAAGCAACACCTGATGGGAAAGAGAATAAGGTTTGGCCTAAAGCTCAAAAAGGTTCATAATTGAAGGCAGCTATTTTGAAACCGGAGCACTTGAATTGCTCAACTAAGGTCATTTTTGGGATTGTTTATTTTGATTGAAAATGACTTTTGATAAAAATAACTTATTAACTTATAAGTTATAACTTTTCAGAATGAGTTTTTAAAAAAATGTTTGGATTAACTTATAAACTAAAATGTTATAAAATAACCAAAAAAAGACATGCTTTTAAAAACGATAGGAGTTAATGGAGATAGTAAAGGGGTATAATAGAAAATTGGATCAAAAGGAGTTTTCAAAAGTTAATAAGTAACCCACTGCTTACTTTTCAAAACATCTTTTTTACCATATATGAAAAGTCAGTTTGAAAAGTCATTTTGAGTTTGCCAAACACTTTTTTTGATTTATTAACTTCTGAAAAGTTAATAAGTCAAAAGTTGGGGGAAAATAAGCAATTTCAAACATGCACTAAGTTATTAACCACCCATCTACTCCTCATCTTAATATACGTACTGAATTCTAGTAATTTAACTTAGACAAAAGTTGATATTAGAAAAATGATATATTCACTATAGAAACCGACATATAGTTTTAATATTATATATAGATATGTTTAAACTTTGCGTTTGTTTGAAATATGTTCCTCTAACCTTCTTAACTTCACAGAAAAAACATCATTTTATGTTTTTATATTTGAAAACAATCTGATTATGATTTCTAATTTCTTTTTTCTAAGGTTTTATAAAGGAACTTAACTTTACAATGATTAACAGTGTTGTTTAACATGTTTTCTTGATTAAATTTTGTGTCTCGTATCGTTACTTTATTATGATATAAGAATATTATTCCTTTTTGTAATTGCGGAAAACATATTAACCAGGTCAACATTTATTTCATACTTAAATGTTTAAATATTAAACATTTTCTAAAAGAAGGATTAATAAAGAGTACATGGTATTAAGAAAAAAAGAGGATGTGCTTTGCCAATATAGACAATGTGAGGGACTAGAAATGACATTGTGGTATAGTGAGAGGTCTAGTGAAACCCGACCCATCCATCACTACGTAGGGGCCGCTGCCCATGTGACCATTTGCATGCATGAAAACGACGTAGCATCGTGACTTTGTGATCTTCCATGATCACATATTTCTATTTAAGCAAATAGCCATTTTATCACTTAAATTACACCCAAAAATGAATATATCACAACCAAAAAAACACCCACAAAAAAGCACCAAGAAGAGGCTCACAAGTGAACAAGTAAAGCTACTAGAAACAAGCTTCAACTTCAACAACAAGCTTGACTCAACTCGAAAGAGTCATCTGGCTCAAGAACTTGGTGTCCCGGCCAGACAGATTGCAATATGGTATCAAAACAAACGAGCGCGTTGGAGGAACCAGAGCCTGGAGACAGAGTACAAGGCTCTTCAGCATCGGCTTGAATGTGTGACAAGTGACAAAAGCAGGCTTGAAAGAGAGGTTGAGAGACTCAAAGGTGAGTTAGAGAAGGCTAAAGAAATGTTGGTGCCATCAAAGACAATGAATTATGCATCTTTACCCTCCTTTTCTAGTTCTTGTGATGATGTTGGAAGCTCAAGCTTGCTTGGTGATCATGGGGATTTCTATGTGTGTTTTGATAATCATCAATTTGATCATAAATCCAACGGTCATGATTTTTTTGGTAGGTCAATGTCTTGATCAATTTGTATGTGTGTAATTAAGGTCTATGCTCTTTGGAACAAATAAAAGTCCTTTTGGCTAGATGTTATATATATCAACATCAAATTGTGCAAAATTGCAACTTGAATGATCAAGAATGAATGGCCACTTGATTCTCTACTTTTACTACATCAATAAAAGGTGTTTTAACTTCTAGAATAAACTAAAATGATGCTTAAATCTTTAAACTTGATAATTAGTTATTAACATAAACATATGATAAACATAAACATATGATAAATTATAAGTTAAATAATGAGTTTATAGCTAGCACAATGATAGTACAACTTAGTGTTTTAAAAATATAAATAAGAACTATTCAAATGCGTCAAACACAACCACTGCACAATCGATCATCGGCATCATAAAGCCTGACACTCTAGCCACGACTCGGTTGATTGGTTTGAGTAGACCAGCTATGGCTCAAGAGAGATGAAATAAAAAACCATGTATACATAAAATTTATGCTTCGGATTTCAAAATCAAAAAGGATTTCAAAATTTATTTTGAAAACACCCTAAATTTTCATAAGTTTGTTTGACATTTTATAACATGATGTTCTAAAGAGGGCCTATTTCATCTCACTTAGGCATCCGAAAAAATTGAGCCGAACTTGGAATAGATTAACAAAACAAAATATGGTCTAAAATTTTTACAAGTTGAATCTATAAAGTATTTAAGCATACAGCTTTGTATAATTCGTTAAAATAAAATATCTTTCAATCTTATTTTCATTTCTATTTTTGAGATGACATCATTATATACAAAAACTGATTAGCAAGACAAAAGATGGACCAAAACATTACAAGTACAATAGGCAGTTATGTAGCTACTATATCCAAATAAATTTACACTTACTCATTCGACTACTATTCCATATGAAAGAACATTACACAACATGATAAAATGTCGTATCCTTTTTTATGTCGACACTCGACTCTTCAAAAGTAGCAACATTGTCCATTAATCTTTATCCAAATTAAACAAGAACTTGACGACATCATTACTTTATATTTGGTAAGGTAGATGACCTTTGGCACCAATCAACTCTCACCCTTTAACTTTTGAATATATTTTTATCCCATCATTATAAAATGTTACTTTTACCTGTAGACATTGACACTTAAAAAAAAAATGTACATGTCATATCCATTTGAGTTCGTATATTGGCGTATTTTTTTCGAAAACAAGTCGGGTCAAATATAAAAAGTTTTCGTACTTATTTTAAAATTTGTTTTGAGTTGGTCTACGTTTAAACGTAAATTTTGTCTGAAAACAAGTTGGGTCAAATATATGTTTTCATTCAGTGATATAAGAGTTGCTTTACGTTTCGACATAAATATAGTTTCAAAATAAGTCAAAGGTAATTGTATACTATGTTTTATCACGCCACATACGACGTCACCGCACACCTATAATTTTTAAAAACTTAATAAAATGTCACTTTTACCCCCCTTTAGTTTTAAAAGTTTCGGGTTTACCCCATGTATATTTTTACTTAAAAATCTATTTTCTTACCTTTTATCAATTCGAGTCCGTGTACGTTTTGACGTAAATTCTGTTCGAAAAGGAGCCGAGTCAGGTATAAAAGTTCTCGTGCTTATTTTTAAGTATGTTTTGCGTTGGTCAAAGTTTTGACGTAAATTTTGTTTGAAAACCAATGTTTTCAAAACCGGATCGAACATCGAACCGGACGCCTTACTGGTTTGGTGGTCGGCCCGGATTTAAAAACCGGATGATGTTATAATTATATATATATATATATACTATATTATATATATAGTTATATATATAATTAAATATAAGTAATTTATATATGTATTTTATAGTTATATATAAAATTTAACTATCTTTACTACTATATAAAGCACTAGCTTAATAACCCGTGTATTACACGGGTTGAATATATAAAATATTAAATAAAATAAAATTTTGTTAATTATAAAACGATATTTTAAGATAAAATACGGTTGAAATTATGTGTAAGGACTATAAGTAATAAAATAATGATATCAAGTTTTTAAACTTTTTTTGTTTAAAAAAACTAAATATTTTGTTTCAAAACAAAAGGTTTTATAAAATTTATTTATAATTATTTTTTATTTATAAAAATTTTACTTTTTAAAAATATTGATTTTTAAAATATTTTATATTTTTAAAAAAGTTTGATGTTTTTGAAAAGAAGATTATTTTATAAAATTTTATTTCTTTATAAATAATATTGATTAAAAGATTTCTTTCTTAATTTATCAAAAAATATTTTTAGTCTATAAATAAATTAAATAATATTATTAGTAATTATAGTAACTATTAAGTAGGAGAGAGAGAGGCGGGAAAATTATGGTGAGGATGAATGTGGTGCTGTCACGTGTCCCCATTAATTACTCTTTTATTATAACTAGGTTTATTACCCACCGTGCGTTGCCGCGGCATTGTACGTGACGCGATAAAGTATAAACTATAATCGACCCGACTCGTTTTCAAACTAATTTTACGTCAATACATAGAGTAACCCGAATTTATACCGTTGAACAAAAACGTTTAATATTTGATCTGACTCGTTTTCAAACAAAATTAATGTCTAAACATAGACTTACAATTGCTCCGACCTTTTTGAACTAAATTTATGTCCAAACGTATAGTAAATGAAAAAGTATTATATTGACCCGACACGTTTCCAAACAAACCAATGTTGAAATGTATGTCAACTCGAAGCGTACATTAAAATAAGCATTAAAACATTTTATATTTGACACAACTTGTTTATGAACAAAATTTACGTCAAAACGTAGACGTATGTCGAAACGTAGGCGGTCTTAAAGTGTATAGAGTTAAATCTAGGAACATTTAATATTTGCCCGACAATTTTCTAAACAAAAATTACGTCAAAAGTGGACGAACGTCGAAACATTGACCATCTAAGTCTTAAAGCCCGCGCATTGCGGCATATTAAATTGTTAAATTAATCAACGTCTTCGAAACTTTATAAAAGAGCTAAAACATTTATGTAAATTCACGTGTTATAGCGAGAGAATAACGTTCAAACATTAATAGAAATAAATACATTGTAATGACTGTAGTTTCTATATCATTTGAAACTTAAAAAGGATTAAAAAAACAATTAAAAAATGGAGTTATAATAAAAAGTGGAGTTAGAGGATAATTGGAGAATCGAACACGCGACCGTCTACTCCAAACACAAATGCCTTAACCATTGAACTATGTCATGAGATGTGTTCCTAGATTGTCTATTAAAATATATAACATAAAAGCTAAGATTGAATAAAAAGATAAAAAAACCCACCAATCTTTGCAAATGTGTATATATACAGTATAAAGATTTCAGTAGGGCAAAAAAGGAATTTCACCGTTTCCGTAAGACGCGCCCGTCCCTTTCCTCCGTATTCAACCATCTTATCTTCTTTACTCTCATCTGTTACCCTCGCATTCAATCCGATGTGGAGAAAATGAAGCAGCTGAGTAAACCCTCCCATTAATCATCTGATAGGAGCAATTGAAGCGGCAAAGTAAACCGCTACTCAATGGCAGAGTGGGATAAAATCCCCTTCACTCTTTCTACTCAATTTCAAGATAAAAAGGTGCGCAACAGTTACTCATCTTCTTAATCCTTTATTTGAGTGTATAATGATATGAATACGATTAGGGCTCATCACTTTTTATGTGTTCGATGTACTTTGACTCAAGTTTTGCTTAATGATTTTTATTAGGATTTTGACTTGCAGGTTTGAATAAGTATGATTTTTTCCATTCTATTTTCATTAATTTACATTGCATCTTTGTGTTTTTATTGTTTATGGATTTCATGAAACTGATCATCGATAATTGAAGTAGTTGAATTAGATTTTTTTTTTTTGTTTTGTGTTGATTTGGAGTAGATATTTTGTGTAGCTATTACAGGCACCAACCTGCTCAAAAGCATGCTTTTTTCTCAGTGGTAATATCAATTCTTATTGTCTTAAGAATTGGTACAATGGTGGTGTTTGATGTGATTACATTATGTTCACAATGAAATTTGATTATTTTCATTTGAGTTGAGAATCCAGTATTTTGCAGCTAACAATTTTACACATTTGATTTGATTTTGTGTTCTCTTTAAAAGCAAAACACAACATTAGTGAGATGTATGAATGATCAAACGGCCTTCTTATTGAAATCATATCATATTCATCGTTGTTGAGTTTCTAATACAAATGAATCCGTTCTACAGACGCTCGCTTTCGTCTTCTTTGTATAGCTCATTTGTGTTTCACCTGTTACCATCCGGTTCCTATCCTTATATCTTTTTCAGTTTTTCTCATATTTGATTTGAAATCGAGTGAATTTAAATTTTAAATATGTGTTTTTGAGGAAGAATTGTGGTTTCTTCTTGAATTGTGAAGTTTGAAATGATTTCTTCCTCAAAATCAAGTGAAATTAAGTTTATATATATGTGTTTTCAGGAAGAAATGTGATTTAATGGCATTTGTTTTTGTGTTAAGTAGTGAGTTTACTAGCGATTCTCCCTTTTTATTGTGTAAGTCACTTTGTGTCTAAGTTTGCATCAACTATTCTCTGTTGTGAGTTCCGATTGCGCATATTTATTTTTAGTTTGTTTTTAGAATTGATAGCGAGGGAAGACATTTCAAATATTGGATCCGAGAACAACGTCTGGTACACTTTTGCTATTCTTTAAATTTGATGTCTTATGGAGGCTACCCGTGTTCTTGTTTACATTTAGTTAGGTTCAAATTTAATTAATTTGTTTGAAAACATTCTACATGATTATGTTTGATAAAAGAAACTTGATTTGAATTCTATTATTAGAGTACAATGGTCACATGCTGTTTAGTTGTTTTGAAGTTTCTTTTTAAATTGGTTGATTAGGAATTTGGGTTTGAAATTATACCTTCTTGATTTTTACTACAATGAAGTATGCGTTCACTATAGCTATTCTTTGATTTTTTGTAATTTACGTAAGCTTTATTCCTGCACTTTATTAGCTTTGTGTTGCATCTATATGGTTCTCCGTTAAAAAATAAGTCATTTTTAATTACAGTTAAGGTCAATTTTAGATTTGAGGATATCTGTTAATTTGTCCATCGTTTCTATTTTTAGTAACCTTCTTGCATCATACAGACTTTACATACTTTATGTTTTGTTGATGTTTCTGTATGTTTTGCTAACAACTAAGGCCCTATCATGTTAACATATCATGGCATATGTTTGTATTTATCCTTAAAATATATTTTAAATCTTGCTTATCACTTGGTAGAAAACTAATATTTTTATGTTTGTTAGTTGGTTACTTGGTTGATGTTGATATTTCAAAACCCAAACCAAACCAGTCTTTCTTTTTTGAAGCATTTGATACTCTGTTTTTACTTTTGATTATTAAAGTTTGCCAACATTCATAACCATGAGACATAGAACCAACCATACTGAATTAATGCTCCATCTTGATTTGTAGATTTAATTATTGGGGTAAAGTCAATTACATATTTATATAAAGTCAATTACTACTCACTATTAATTCTAAATGACCTTCATTTCTTTTTTCAGTCAAAACTCAAGCTTAAGTTTTGTCGTGGTGTTCAGCATTCTCATAAGGGTTAGCATAACACTATTTCACTTTACCGCTTATTTATGTGTCTTAACTAGACCTCCAAATTCCTTCCTCTTTTAGTAAGCACCTTCTGCTGAAATTGTTGTAATTTATGTAAATTTCTATCATTTATAGTAATATTTATTTTGGTTTTTATAAACCTATTTGCTGAAAATAATGTTGATGACTCCGGTGCTGGGTCAAAAGGCTATGTGCATATGCGCATTCAACAATGAAATGGTAGGAAAAGCTTCACAACTATTCAGTGTATGTTATTTTAGTTTACAATTTTGTTTGGTTTTTCATTGCCTAACATAATTTAATTTTATCCCTTCATTTTATTGATTATCCAGTACTTGTCTGATGATTATATATTTAATCCTATTTACTAATTTGGCATTAAAGATAGTAGCAATGTACGAACCCATATATTGTTCTTGGAGTTTATGTAGGTCCAAAGAAGTCTTGTGTTCTAACATTTATGTTCTGATTTAGCGTACTAGAGGTCCCAATAGGGTGAATAATAGGTTAAAGCAGATCTAGGATGAACAAGTCATTTTCAAAACAGCTGAAATGGACATGCCGCGCTTATTATATGTAGTTAGTTTAGTTTCTTTTTGTCAGCTCTGCAGAATATGTAGCACAGGGCGCTTCACTAAGGAAAATTGCTTCAACATATTGCTTCTGCTTGAAAATTGAACTTTATTTGTTACTTTTTCTGGAATATAAATTTTGGTTTATTATGTTGTGCATGTGGATGTAAAGAGTAGCAAAAACGAATGTCAGAAGCAATTATATCAACTATCTAATGAAGTAAGGGGTAAATTTGATTAGGATACTTTGGTCAATGTCAACGACAATAGAAAAAAATTGAAACAAGTTGGTTCTAATAAAGAGTATATTGTGGTTAGTGCTTTTGATATGATCATCTTTAACACGTTTCTTCCTTCTGCTTGAAAATTTGAAACTTTACGTATTGCCACCTTTTTCTGTAACCATGAATATGTGTTTATGGTGTTTAGAGGAATTCACTGAACGTGTTAATCAAATTTCTATAGACGAAACTGAATACACACTTTTGATGCAGATTTCTCATCTTTAGTAAGTTAGTTGGTGAAAGTCTAAAGTTTAACCATTTTAAATGGGTTTATATGTAAATAGTTTATAAAAAGGGTTCATATTCCCGTTACCATCTCTTTCATGCATGACGGTGTCAAAATGGTTTTTTAGATAGATGGCTTGGGTAATGGGTCAAGAGCAGGTACCTGCTTAATTTGGCTGAAAAACACCTTTTGAGACTTTGAGAAATTGATAATGTGAACTATATCCTCAAATAGTTCAAGCTGTACATGAGAAACATCTGTTTGTTTATAGAAAATTACAAGTTCATCATTTCAACTTAAATTTTGAAAATATGATGTTATTTAAAGAGGAACCAAAAAATCAGAATTAGAGTTTAATAATAACAAAGGATAAAAAATTGAAGCTGTAATCAATAGTTGTTTAGGATTTCTTATTTTAACATATTATCACCAAAATTATCATTGGGGATTTTGAGGCTTAACACAAATAAAAAGAAAGTTACTAACGTTAAAATTTATATGGTTTTTACTTTGACCAGAAAAAAAAGAAGATTATGGGTCAACAACAGCCTAGATGATATAACATAGACCATGTTTTAGCAAGATTTGTACATTTAACATCCATTTTAATGTCAAAGTCAGCAGCAGCAACAAGATCTCCGTAGTGCAATTAATTTGAATTCGTTTCAGTTTCTATGAAAGGTTGGTAGAATTTCACACTCTTGGATAGTTGTGAAGGATCTGCAAATGACCTTTTCATCCCCTACTTCATGAAGTTAAGAAAAAGGCCAGATGATTAGAAGTCAAACCTATAAATGTCTGTAAAGTTTGGGTTTCAACTATGTTTTTTATTGACCAGGATGGTTAGGAATGTCTAATTTTTAGACATGTCTGTAGATGCTCAATTCTTGACCTGGATGGTTTTTGCAGATCACATTAAAAAATGCATAGGATGCTTACTTGGAGATGGTTGAAGAATCTTACTTGAGCCAATCTAATGAGGTATATTTTATATGAGTTTTTCTAACATGTTTTATGATAAGCTGAGAGACTTATTTATTTCAACATATATATTTTATGAGGCATATACTATATGGCTAATTTGTTATAAATATTAAAAGCGAATGAAACCAATAGAATCATATTTGATTTTATCATTTGGACTTATTATTAGATAGTCTATTGACTTTTGGAGAAAATATAACTTTAAATAGTGATATGCATATGTGCTTTAGGATTCTTTCTTAACATGATGAAATCTCATTTGCAATCATTTTGTATTTATATGCTTCTATATTGATATTGCAGATGCCCATAATTTTAACCAGCTTTTCCAACATGCTATTGGAGACTTAAGGTATTTGTTTATTTCAGGAGCCTCTGAGCTATAAATGGATCATGAGATGTATGAAGGATCATTCCTCTAAACACTTTGAATCTTTTTTTCCTATCTATTGTGCCTCAATTTGCTGACATATGATATTAATGATCCGGTAGAAGTAAAATCAAAGATATTATGCAGTAGCTAATAATTTACTAACATTTTGACTTTCCCACATTTCAACATGAAACCATTTTTACTTGGATGCATTAGTTGCAAAAATAAAGTATCATTTGTCTTAGTGGTTGAATATCATTTGTCTTAGTGGTTGAATGTAAATGAAAGATATATTTTGACAATTTGTTCACAAGATTCAAGAATTCATCTCAGTAATGATGTTTTTATCTAAATCAGAAGTAGTTTTTGATTTGGCTTTTATATATAAATAACTAAGAATCCATCTCAGTTTAGGTTTGTTTCTTGTAAATTCAACATAAGTTTTTGATTTGCTTTGAAGAAACATATTACATATTCTTTGTGTTCATGTGCACTTTTTATAAAACATCTTAATAAATTTATATTTTCGTGCATCTGCTAAATTTAACAATATATTGCTTATTACATTATTGTAAATGAGTGAAGTTTAGATTGATATATTACAAACCATCATTTAAACTAAATGTGAGACTTAGTATTGTATGATGACCGGTGTAATAATCGAGTAAAACCCAGAATAACATTATTATGAATGTAGAAGCTTAAATCCGAACTTGTTTTTATTTTCATATTGATGGCCTTAATTAAAATCTATAGTTTATTTTATTAGGTTTATAATTCTCATATATTTACTAAGGCCACCAATATGAAAACAAAAACCTAATAAATTTACTAATTAAGTAAATATATGAGAATTTTAAACCTAATGAAATAAGCTATAGATTTTAATAAGGCCACCAATATGAAAACAAAAACCAGTTCGGATTTAAGCTTCTACTTTCATAATAATGTTATTCTGGGTTTTACTCGATAATTACACTGGTCATCATACAATACTAAGTCTCACATTTTGTTACAGGTACAAAAACCAACGGTCAATATTCTAACATTTTGTAGCATCTTCGTTTTGCTAGCTTTTGTATAGCCCAATCTTGGTCAAAGTCATCCATGCATGCTCTACACTAAAGCTATTGTAATGGGAGATTTACCCATATTGTTAATGTTGTTGTAATCATATTTTTTGTGTAGTCCAATACGGGTTGGCATCACCAAGCCATGTTCTATAGTAATAAAATTGCTGTAATGACTTAGCCACCCCAAAACAAATCAGGTTTACCAAACTGCATATTCACTATTTTGAAACAAATCAGTTTCAAAACTAAAATTTTAACCCCCGCCACAGCGCGCAGTCGTATTCACTTAAATCCACAAGCATTTTCATGATTTAACCCAATGCAATGTGCAAGGTCTATTACTTGCAAAACAAAGATGTTAGCATGTCACTACAATAATTGTTATCGTCGCCGCCGCATCGCGCGGGTTTCCTACTAGTATTTTTATATCCAACACACTAATTTATGGTTCAACACCCCGTTTTTACTCATTAAAATCAAAAAAATTAAAAAAAATTAAAAAAAAATACAAAAACCGGTCCGGTTTCCCGGTCCGACCAGCGGTTCGGGACAAACCGGCCGGTTCGACCAGTCCAAAACGAATCGCACCGAACCGGACCGGCTAGGTGGCTGATCCGCGGTCGAACAGGTCGGACCGGCCAGTCTGATCCCGTCGTGATAACATTGTTGAAAACAAGTTGGCTCAAGTATAATTTGTTTTCGTTCAATGATACGGAGTTATTCTACGTTTCAATATAATTTAGCTTCGAAAACGAGTCAGAGCGATTCCAGTCTATACTTTATTATGTCACAAACGGTGTCGCCACACACCTCCACTTTCTAAAAACATTAATAAAATGTCATTTTTACCCCCCTCAAGTTTCAAAATTTTTGGCTTTATCTCGTGTATATTTTTACTTAAAATAATAAAAAATTCTTATGTTCTTATTTTTTTGTGCGTATCGTATACATTCGAATCCATCTATTTTTTGACGTAAATATTGTTTGGAAACGAGCCAGGCCAAATATAAAAGTGTGTGTTTATTTTTAAGTACATTTTGAGTTGGTCTACATTTCGTAATAAATTTTGATTGAAAAAAAGTAGGGTCAAATCTAACATGTTTTTATTTAACGATATAAATTTTAGTTACTCTATGTTTCAACAAAAATTTAGTTTTGAAACGATTCGTGGCGATAGTAGCCTATACTCGCCACATACGGCATCACCGCACACCTCCAATTTCTAAAAAGTTTATATAATCTTACTTTTACCCCCCTCAAGCTTCAAAAGTTTAGGTTTACTCCCTATGCATTTTTACTTTAAAAAATAATAAATTTGATGTTCTTATTTTTATATATGTTTCGTATAAATTCGAGTCCATTTATGTTTTGAGGTAAATTTTATTTGGAAAACGAGTTGGGCTAAATATAAAAGTTTTCATGCTTATTTTTAAGTACATTTTGAGTTAATCTATTTTTCGTCATAATTATTTTTTGAAATGAGTCGAGTCAAATATATTACGTTTTCATTCGATGGTATAAATTTGAGTTACTCTATGTTTCAACATAAATTTAGTTTAAAAATGTTACGATTGAACAAGAACTTTCTATAGATCAATAGACAATATATGTGAATTCTTTATTAGCTGCTTATTAACAAACACATAAATACTAAAACTTGAATGAAATAACATAGAGAAATTTTTTTAAAGTATTTACTTGATTATAATTCACTGATTACAGGATCAATAATAGGAGTACAAGTGGACAAAATATAACTTACCTCAAAATTATATAAATACGAGTTATTTATACTAAGAAAGCTAAACACTAGAATAAATTCTGAACGTTTATTCTAGATTTAGGATCAATGACATGTTACAGCCATTTATCTACACATTATGACATATGACGAATGTGTAACATGATTGGCTACAATACAATATACAAAATAGACAAGAATCAACATAGTAGGAGATCGACAATTATAGTGTGATGGTATTACCACTACTCTTCAGCACTAGCATCCTTGTCAACAAAAGTAGTGAATAAGCACATACGTCTGTTGCTCAGCACATAGACTGTTTATGCTTATTCACTGTAGTCTAGTAGTTGGTTTTCCAGACGAGATCTTCAGCACTTAGAGACATTTTTCTGCACTTAGACATTTTCAGTAGGAACTATTAGTACTTAGTTTTCGGTAGTGCCATCCTTTAATATCCCAATAGGAAACAAGTCAGGAAGATTGTACTTTATAGTTATCATGCCACATATGTCGCCACCATAGACCTTCAATTTCTAAATACTTTATAAAATGTCACTTTAACATCCTCAAGTTTTAAAAATTTTGAGTTTATCCCTTGTACATACATACTTAAAAAGACGAATTTCTTACGTTCTTATTTCAAATACATGTGGTATAAATTTGAGTTTGTCTACTTTTCTGATTTAGATTTTGTTCGAAAACAAGTTGCTTAGATATAAAAATTTTTGTGTTTAATTCTAGTACGTTTAAGTTGGTCTACGTTCCAACGTAAATTTTGTTTGCAAACGAATTAGGTAAAATATTATATGTTTTAATTTGACAATATGGATTCTAGTTACTCTAAATTTTGACATAAATTTAGTTTGAAAATAAGTCGGGGCAAATGTAGTTTATACTTTAGTACGCCACATACGTCGGTGCCAAAAACCTCCAATTTGTAAAATACCACTTTGACTCCTTCAAGGTTTAATATTTTGGGTATACCCCTATACATTTTTACTTAAAAATTTAATTTCTTATAGTCTTATTTTATGTATGTGTTGGTATAAATTCGAGTCTATTTACGTTTTGAAGTAGGTTTTGTTCAAAAACGAGCAAAGTCAAATATAAAACATTTTCGAGCTTATTTATAAGTAAGTTTTGAGTTTGTTTACGTTTTGACGCATATTTTGTTTGGAAACGAGTCAAGTCAAATATAATACATTTTTATTCAACGATATAAATTCAAATTAATCTATGTTTCAACATAATTTAGTTTGGAAGCGAGTTAGGCTAATCGCAATCTATAATTTATCACGCCACATACGACGCCACCACACATGCGTATTTTTATGTATGTTTTGTGATGGTCTTTGTTTTGATGTATTAGGAGTCGTGTGAAGTATAATACATTTTTATTTTATAATATAAATTCGAATTACTCTATGTTTTGATGTATGTTTAGTTTAGAAACAAGCCAGATCGATTGTAGTCAATATTTTATCACGTCGTTTATAGCGCCGCCTCAACAACATGCGACTAATAAAAAAAACTAGTTATCTCTTACAAATCATATACATGCCACCTCTTCGCACTTCAATAGCTTCCACTTTGTTTGTATCCACTCATTTCCAGTTTTGATTATTGATATTGTCATGCTAATATTTTTAATAATAGGTGACAATTTTCTAGTTAAACCCACCACTCTCCCCAAATTAGACTAAAGGGCTGTTTGATTTGCAGGTCTCGATTAGAAGGGGCCGAACGCCCAAGTAGGGTGGAACGTCACAGACTGGCAACATATATGGCAGCGGAAACTAACCATCAAAAGAGCACACCAGGAGAGAAATCACACGGCATTATAATAAAAGTTTTAACAACCCAAATACAATGGTCAAAAGCCGGGTTATAACAGACTTAATCCAAGTTAAAGTAAATTCATAAGTTCAACAAACATCCAAACAAATTGTTCAATGATAGATTCAAACTAATTAATGCCATGTGGTGGTCACGGAACTAGGTCATCCAAAGAGGTTCTCCAACTATTCCAAGCTCTCATCAAGGATTAAATGAAACATGCTCAAAAGATTTTTGTGTCAACTAAAAAGTTGGTGAATTCAAGTGCTTAAAGTTTAAAAACAAAAGGACTCCTTAGAATCCATAAGTAAATTTTGAAATCATAAGTATCACTGTTGTGGGGTCACAATCAACCCTGCACTTAGTCCCGGCTAGCCTCTTCTAAATTTGTGTTAATACCGATTAACCCATAGGGATAACTGAGCCTCAAACAGTGAACCATACCTGCTGGATGGTCCACCTTAGTATCTTATAATACCTGTCACATGACACAAACGACCCCGCAGGATCTTAGTGTGGTACCCTTCCATTAAGTCATTGGGTCATGACGGAAGGCACTGTGTGTGGGGGATTCCTCAAGTAGATCTACCCATATAGAACAAGCGGTTCACACAAGAATTAATGATTGTGATACAATTAAGAGCAGGTTCAATATTAACCACAACATACAAGTATCATAGCACATAAATAATTTCAAAGTAAGCATAGCATGTTTCATCCCAAAACATTAGTAAAAAGGGAACACTAGAACTCACCTTAGGGTTAAGTCAACGATTCCTTGAGCAAAGAAAGATTCAATTCCTAGCACCCTATCATCATGATTCAAGTAATAAGCTAAATGATCTATGGTCATTATAAGAGTAACTAGGTTAATTTATGGTTAAAAGTTCAACTAACTTTGTTTCTCTAACAATTGCGTTTAAAAAGTTTCCTTTTCAGGTAAGTTGTCTTTCTTTATGTAAATGACATGTTTTTATGATTTAAATCAGTTTGATAAGGTGATGATAAGTTTAACAAGTAATTTTAGTCATATATTGATCATTTTATGGTGAAATTGCAGAATTACACTTTAGGCCCTCAAGTTTCACAATTTACAGTTTTTACCCTAAAGTTTGATTTCTATCATTTCATGACCCATTATGGCCCTTAATAATTTCCACAAGTTTTACATGTTAAAAATGACCTATTTTAACCCAACTTTTCAGTATTTCAATTGGAGAATTTAAAATACATATAACTAGTTACCGGTTACGGTTAAACCGACAATTTAACGTCTAGTTTTGAATATTGTAATTTTTAACCCATAAGACTTATGTATTAATTTTTAAACACTTATAATAAACTTTTTATGTATTAATTTTTAAACACTTACAATAAACTTTTTAATCTGTTTTAAATGGGATTTTTGAGTCATTATAGCCAAAAGCTTTGGTTTGTAAGAAATCGTTTGTAAACTCGTTTTTACCCGAAACCGAACATTCTAAGTTGATTTTTCTTCAAACTTTTTACCAAATTACCACCTTGGGGTCTCTAAGTTACTGAAATTTCATTAATTCTATGATTTTAGACTTGTTACACAATTTTTAAAATTTTTCTCCAAAATCTCCCGGTTTGGCCTATTTTGCTAATTAAATTCATAAAAATTACAATTTAACCCAATAAATCACCAAATTAGGTTTTTAACACTAAAATATATATTTTAGGGCCTGGAACTTATAAAATTTGATATTTGTTAAGTTTTATCATTATCTTCCAAATTTACCACTTTTCGGGTCCTAGATTTACCTCATTTAGACCATTTTACCATACTTTTCATAATGTTTACCCCAAGTCACGAATTTTACATATTTAATATCATCAAACTACTGGAACAAAACTTCGACTCACGGATTTATACATACAAGTCACCATTGATGCTTTTAGAGGGTGTTAATCACCCTTTACACATGTGAAATCGATATGTTCCAAGCATAATCATCATCAAACCATTATTTAACTTTTAAACCAGCTTCATAAGGAGTTTATAAACTGTTTTAGAGCAGAAGTTTAGCATAGGTTGAGAGGCTTTTCAAAATAGGTGGGTTTTTGGTGCTAAACCCATGAAAAAGAGGGTTTTCAAGGTGAAATTAGGTGCACCAACCCTTGATTCACGATTGTTCTTAGCATATACCTTCTTGTGAGGTTGAGAGTCCTTCAAAAACAGTAAGATAGTTGCAAGTTTCTGTTTTGAACAAGAAAGTAAGATTTTTGAGAGAAAAGTGAAGAAAACACAAGATATAGCCTTATTCGGGTATAATGTTGCTTACACTTCAGGTGTTCCATGATTTTGGGATGATTTTGAGATTTTGAAGGCTGTTGAATCTTGAGAATAGGCTGAAACTTCCTGTTCTTGCAAAGACCTTGCTTGAAAACTCACCAAAACTCACTTTCTAGCTTGGTTTGAGCTTGCTTGATGCTAGAATGGTGTTGTTCTTTGATTATCTTACTAGGATGAAGAAGAAAATGTAGAGAATAAGGTGGAGATGGCTGGAGATTTTTGTGAGGAAGAGAGAGAGAGAAGGGAGGAGGCTTTTGCATGTATGGGGAAATGAGGGATGGAGTGTGTAGGTGGGATTGTGATCTTCTAGGGAGTGAGATGAGTGGAGGGAGAGGGGGGCGGCCGATTTGGTGGTTGGCAGGGGAATAAAATTGGAATTTTAATTGTATTTAATTAATTAAAGTAGGTTAAGTGTAGTATAATTTTATTAGGTAGTGTTATTTGGTAGTAGTTTCTTGTTTTTAGGTTTTTAAGTGTAACAATTCATATATATAATTCAAGATTGGAATTTAATTTGTTATTATCACTAATGATTTATTTTACCTTCAAATTAAATTTCATCACCTAATTAATACTTTTCAAGGATTATCTAATAATTTCTAGACTAATGCAAGGCATAAAGGTATCATCTAAGGCAATCAAGCATAAAATCAAATAATCATGTAAAATTGATAACAATAATAATACTATAAATAAAATAATGTTAAATTAAATTTAGGGTTAGGGTTGGACCTAGGAGTTGGTTGTTACATTCTCCCACCGTTTAGGAAATTTCGTCCCGAAATTTTAGCTTCGATTAGATTCAGAACGGGTGGGTTTGAAGAGGTGCGGGTAAACTTTTCTCATTTCATCTTCTCATTCCCAAGTGAATTCAGGTCCTCGCCTGGAATTCCATCTTACTTTAACCTTGGGTATACGACTTCGTCTGAGTTTCTTGACCAATCGGTCAGTGATCTCAACAGGTTCTTTCACAAAATTCAACTTGTTATTAATTCTAGCTTCCTTCAAAGGCAACTCCAGGGCTTTGTCTAACAAACACTTCTTCAGGTTAGACACATGGAATGTGTCATGTATGTAGCTTAACTCTTGAGGTAGTTTTAATTGATAAGCCACTGGGCCAATTCTAGCAAGTATTTCAAAAGGTCCAATGTATCTTGGGCTTAGCTTGCCTTTCTTACCAAATCTAACGGCTCCCTTCCATGGTGTGACTTTTAACATCACTCTATCACCTACTTGGAATTCCAAGGGTTTTCGCCTTCTGTCAGCGTATTTCTTCTGACAATCTCTGGCTGCTCTTAGACGCTCTTTGATTTTAAATATTTTGTCTGTGGTCTCCATCATGATGTCGGGTCCCATCACTTGGCTGTCCCCAACCTCATTCCAACTTAATGGCGATCGACATTTCCTACCATATAGGGCTTCATACGGGGCTGCTTTTATACTTGCGTGGTAACTATTATTGTAAGAGAACTCTACTAGAGGAAGATGGTTGTCCCAGTTCCCACCGAAGTCAATCACGCAAGCTCATAACATATCTTCCAAAGTTTGAATGGTTCTTTCACTTTGTCCGTCGGTTTGAGGGTGGTATGCAGTTCTTAAATCCAGACGGGTCCCCAAAGCCTATTGGAGTGATCTCCAGAAACAAGAAGTGAAGCGACTATCACGGTCTGAGATAATCAATAGTGGCACTCCATGTCTGGTCACTATTTCGTCGATGTAAAGTTGGGCTAACTTTGACAAGTCGTAATCCTTTCGAATTGGCAAGAAATGGGTTGATTTGGTAAGCCTATCCACCATTACCCAAATGGCATCATGTCCTCTGAAAGTTCTTGGTAACTTCATAACGAAATCCATTGTGATGTTATCCCATTTCCACTCTGGAATTTCAGGCTGTTGCAAAGTTCCTGACGGTTTTTGATTTTCAGCTTTTACCATTGCGCAGGTCAGACACTTCCCAACATAGGTGGTGATTGATTTCTTGATTCCAGGCCACCAGAAAGTGCTTTCAAGTCTTGATACATTTTATCACTTCCTGGGTGAATCGAGTATCTAGATTTGCGAGCTTCATCTAGGATTATCTCTCTAATCCCTCCATACTTTGGTACCCACGTTCTTTCTTCACACTTGTATAAACCATCGTTGCTCAACTCTAAACGCTTTTCCATTCCTGTTAACATCTCCTCAGCTAGCTTGTCCTCTTTCAGTGCTTCACCTTGAGCTTCTTTTAGCCTAGCAATAAGGCTGGTATACACACTCATTCTTAAGGCACGGACACGAAGGGGTTTTTCCCTTTCCTTTCTACTCAAGGCATCTGCCACTACATTTGCCTTGTCGGGGTGGTAGCGGATTTCACATTCATAATCATTCAGTAGCTCAACCCATCTTCTCTGACGCATGTTTAACATCTTCTGATCAAGAATGTGCTGCAGGCTTCTATGATCAGTATAGATAATGCACTTGGTGCCATAAAGATAGTGCCTCCACATTTTGAGTGCAAACACCACAGCACCCAATTCCAGATCATGAGTCGTGTAGTTCTTTTCATGCTCGTTCAACAGTCTGGATGCGTAAGCAATCACCTTGTTTCGTTGCATTAGCACGCATCCTAGTCCCTGACGCGAGGCGTCATAATAAATTACGAAATCCTCAACTCCTTCTGGTAGGGCGAGGATAGGTGCACTACACAGTTTCTCCTTAAGCGTTTCGAATGCTTTGTTCTGTTCTTTTTCCCATACAAAGGCTGTATTCTTCTTAGTTAAAGCAGTTAACGGCTGCACTATTCGCGAGAAGTCTTTGATGAACCTCCTGTAATATCCAGCTAAACCAAGAAATTGTCTTATCTCGGTAGGAGTTTCAGGAATCTTCCAATTCTTGATAGCCTCTATTTTTTAGGGGTCCACTTGAATCCCATCTTTATTCACTACATGCCCTAGAAATTGGATTTCACGCATCCAAAATTTGCATTTGGAGAATTTGGCATATAGCTGCTCATTCTTGAGCAACTCAAAAATCAGTCTAAGATGCTTCTCATGCTCTTCTTTACTACGGGAGTAGATTAAGATATCATCAATGAACGCAATCACAAACTTGTCTAGATATGGGCGACATACTCGGTTCATGAGATCCATAAACGCCGCTGGTGCATTAGTCAGTCCAAAGGGCATGACTAGGTACTCATAGTGTCAATATCTAGTTCTAAAGGCTGTTTTGGATATGTCTTCTTCTCTTATCTTCAGTTGATGGTATCCCGATCTTAAATCTATCTTGGAAAAATAACTTGCTCCTACTAGTTGGTCGAATAGATCATCAATTCTCGGAAGAGGATAACGATTCTTTATTGTCAGCTTGTTTAATTCCCGGTAATCAATACACATACGTAGGGTTCCATCCTTCTTCTTCACGAATAGCACCGGGGCACCCCATGGAGAGACACTTGGTCGTATAAATCCCTTGTCAAGTAGCTCTTGAATTTGTATCATTAGCTCTTTCATCTTGGGCGGGGCGAGTCGGTATGGTCCTCGCCCTACCGGAAGGAGTTGAGGATTTCGTAGTCTATTGTGACGCCTCGTGTCAGGGACTAGGATGCGTGCTAATGCAATGAAACAAGGTGATTGCTTACGCATCCAGACTGTTGAACGAGCATGAAAAGAACTACACGACTCACGATCTGGAATTGGGTGCCGTGGTGTTTGCACTCAAAATGTAGAGGCACTATCTTTATGGCACCAAGTGTATTATCTATACTGATCATAGAAGCTGTTGAATCTTAAGAATAGGCTGAAACTTCCTGTTCTTACAAAGACCTTGCTTGAAAACTCACCAAAACTCACTTTCTAGCTTGGTTTGAGCTTGCTCGATGCTAGAATGGTGTTGTTCTTCGATTATCTTACTAGGATGAAGAAGAAAATGCAGAGAATAAGGTGGAGATGGCTGGAGATTTTCGTGAGGAAGAGAGAGAGAGAAGGGAGGAGGCTTTTACATGTATGGGACATGAAATGATAGAAATCAAACTTTACGGTAAGAACTGTAAATTGTGAAACTTGAGGGACTAAAGTGTAATTCTTCAATTTCACCATAAATTGATCAATATATGACTAAAATTACTTGTTAAACTTATCATCACCTTATCAAACTGATTTAAATCTTAAAAACTTGTTATTTACATAAAGAAAGTCAACTTACCTAAAAAGGAAACTTTTTAACACAATTGTTAAAGAACCCATCATCAAACCATTATTTAACTTTTAAACCAGCTTCATAAGGAGTTCATAAACTGTTTTAGAGCAGAAGTTTAGCATAGGTTGGGAGGCTTTTCAAAATAGGTGGGTTTTTGGTGCTAAACCCATGAAAAAGAGGGTTTTTAAGGTGATATCGGGTGCACCAACCCTTGATTCACGATTGTTCTTAGCATATACCTTCTTGTGAGGTTGAGAGTCCTTCAAAATCAGTAAGGTAGCAGCAAGTTTCTGTTTTGAACAAGAAAGTAAGATTTTTGAAAGAAAAGTGAAGAAAAACACAAGATATAGCCTTATTCAGGTATGATGTTGCTTACACTTCAGGTGTTCCATGATTTTGGGATGATTTTGAGAGTTTGAGAGCTGTTGAATCTCGAGAATAGGCTGAAACTTTCTGTTCTTGCAAAGACCTTGCTTGAAAACTCACCAAAACTCACTTTCTAGCTTGGTTTGAGCTTGCTCGATGCTAGAATGGTGTTGTTCTTCGATTATCTTACTTGGATGAAGAAGAAAATGCAGAGAATAAGGTGGAGATGGCTGGAGATTTTCGTGAGGAAGAGAGAGAGAGAAGGGAGGAGGCTTTTGCATGTATGGGGAAATGAGGGATGGAGTGTGTAGGTGGGATTGTGGTCTTCTAGGGAGTGAGATGAGTGGAGGGAGAGGGGGGCGGCCGATTTGGTGGTTGGGAGGGGAATAAAATTTGAATTTGAATTGTATTTAATTAATTAAAGTAGGTTAAGTGTAGTATAATTTTATTAGGTAGTGTTATTTGGTAGTTGTTTTTTGTTTTGAGGTTTTTAAGTGTAACAATTCATATATATAATTCAAGATTGGAATTTGATTTGTTATTATCACTAATGATTTATTTTACCTTGAAATTAAATTTCATCACCTAATTAATACTTTTCAAGGATTATCTAATAATTTCTAGCTAATGCAAGGCATAAAGGTATTATCTAAGGCAATCAAGCACAAAATCAAATAATCATGTAAAATTGATAATAATAATAATACTATGAATAAAATAATGTTAAATTAAATTTAGGGTTTGGGTTGGACCTAGGAGTTGATTGTTACATTCTCCCACCGTTTAGGAAATTTCGTCCCTAAATTTTAGCTTCGATTAGATTCAGAACGTGTGGGTTTGAAGAGGTGCGGGTAAACTTTTCTCATCTCGTCTTCTCGTTCCCAAGTGAATTCAGGTCCTCGCCTGGAAAGTATTATCTATTTCAGACACTATTATTACTATTATGGGGGTGATGGCACCTTCCAATTTGTGAAACTATGATGCTTTTACTATTATGTTTGGTTGTGGTTGCATTTATCTATTTATGAACTTTTGCTTATGATACTAACTTATGCAGGATGATTTTGAATGAAAGTATGTAATGATATGTGACATGAATTAATTTATGTTGTCTTATGATATAATTTTCCCATTAATTAAATGAAGCATCTTTGAATGTCATGAAATGTGGAATAAAACCTTTATGTCCCGCGTTTAGTGGCTAGTAGGAGTAAAATCGGTTGTTATGAGATACTTGAAACCAATTTATGAGATGCTAAACAGATTTGTCTATGATGACACCAGAATGCCACCGAGACGAGGAGTTCGTATTGGAAGAAGAGGAACAACCAGGGGAAGAAATGTAGAAGCTAGGAACCAGAATGAAAACCAAGCACCTACTCAACCAGAAGCTCCACGTGAAGAGAACGTCAACTTGGAAAATGAGGAAAGGATTGCCAACTTGGTGGCGCAACAAATTGCAAATGCCATTCCAACCATCATTGCTCAGATCAACGCTGATCGGGGTAATGCAACCGGGAACGGTGGACCCGGGAATGACGAAGCCAACAATGATGACACCGAGGAGATAAGGAATGGGTGTTCCTAGAAAACCTTTATGGCGTGCAAACCAAAGGACTTCTATGGCACTGAGGGTGCGATTGAGACCTACCGATGGCTGGATGAGATGGAAGCTGTGCTGGACATCAGCGAGTGCAAACTTGAGCACATGGTAAGGTTTGCTTCTCAATCACTCAAGGGATCAGCACTAGAGTGGTGGAGAACTATTGTTCAACCTCGTGGAAGGAATGTTGTTGGAAGAATGAACTGGTCCGAATTCAGAGAGCTAATGACCAACAAATACTGCCCAATCAATCAGCTTGAGAAGCTAGAATCTGAATTTCTGAGCTTGGAAATGAAAGGCCCGAACTACACGGAGTACATCAACCATTTTCTGACTTTGTCCCGACTGGTGCCGCATCTAGTGACACCGGAAGCCAAAGGTGTAGCCCGTTTCATCTGGGGATTACATCCCAGGGTTAGAGGCATGGTTCGATCTTCCAGGCCCACGACCCTACAAGCTGCAGTTGATTTCACAAGTAGCTTGACAGATGACTTGGTTAGAGCTAGATGGATAGAGCATGTGAAGGCAGAAGACACGAAGAAGGTAATGGGTGAGAAAAGAAAGTGGTTTGATGTTAAGAAGACAATGGGTAGCAGTGGTAGTTCAAGCAAGAGAACCGGTGAAGGAGCAAGGCGTGATGATCATGGTGGAAGGGCTCGAAAACTGTACTTATTTACAAGCCCCTTTTGCAACAAGTGCAAACTACACCACCAAGGAGATTGCAACCCAATGCCTTGTTTCAGGTGTAAAAAAACTGGTCATTTGATTAAGGATTGTACGTATGAACCGGGTAAGCAATGCTATAAGTGTGGAGATCCAGGACATATGAGGAACAAGTGCCCTAAATTAGCAAGGGACAAGGATGCCAAACCCAACAAACCCAAGGAAAGAGCGTTCGTGATGGATCCGAACGGTGCTCGTAAGGAACCCGATGTGGTCAATGGTACGTTTCTCATAAATCACCATCCTGCTACTGTTCTATTTGATACTGGAGCGACAAGTAGTTTTGTTTCTACTACCTTTAGGCCTTTGATTGATTTGAAAGCTTGCACCTTAGCCGATGCCTATACTGTAGAGTTAGCCGACGGTAATATAATAGTAACTAATGAAATCATCAAAGGTTGCTCAATGGAGCTAGAGGGTAATTTATTTAAGATAGACCTGATGCCTATAACGTTAGGAGGTTTTGATGTAGTTGTTGGGATGGATTGGTTAGCCAAAAATAGGGCTGAAATCGTGTGTGATGAACGATTACTTAAAATACCTTTAAGCGATGGGAAAACGTTAGTTGTTCATGGTGAAAGAAGTAACGCGCTATATCTTATGATATCCCACCTAAAGGCTACCAAGAGTCTCATGAAAGGATGCTCAGCTTTCATAGTCTATGTGATGAAGGCGAAAGAGGAGAAAAAGATTGAAGATATACCGGTGGTTTCTGAATATCCGTAAGTATTTCCCGAAGATCCACTGGGACTCCCTCCAACCCGACAAGTTGAGTTCCAAATAGATCTATTGCCTGGAGCTGCACCAGTAGCCAAGGCACCATACCGACTCGCCTCGCCCGAGATGAAAGAGCTAATGATACAAATTCAAGAGCTACTTGACAAGGGATTTATACAACCAAGTGTCTCTCCATGGGGTGCCCTGGTGCTATTCGTGAAGAAGAAGGATGGAACCCTACGTATGTGTATTGATTACCGGGAATTAAAAAAGCTGACAATAAAGAATCGTTATCCTCTTCCGAGAATTGATGATCTATTCGACCAACTACAAGGAGCTAATTATTTTTCCAAGATAGATTTAAGATCGGGATACCATCAACTAAAGATAAGAGAAGAAGACATACCCAAAACAGCCTTTAGAACTAGATATGGACACTATGAGTACCTAGTCATGCCCTTTGGACTGACTAATGCACCAGCGACGTTTATGGATCTCATGAACCGAGTATGTCGCCCATATCTAGACAAGTTTGTGATTGTGTTCATTGATGATATCTTAATCTACTCCCATAGTAAAGAAGAGCATGAGAAGCATCTTAGACTGATTCTTGAGTTGCTCAAGAATGAGCAGCTATATGCCAAATTCTCCAAATGCGAATTTTGGATGCATGAAATCCAATTTCTAGGGCATGTAGTGAATAGAGATGGGATTCAAGTGGACCCCTAAAAAATAGAGGCTATCAAGAATTGGAAGATTCCTGAAACTCCTATTGAGATAAGAAAATTTCTTGGTTTGGCTGGATATTACAGGAGGTTCATCAAAGACTTCTCGCGAATAGTGCAACCGTTAACTGCTTTGACTAAGAAGAATACAGCCTTTGTATGGGGAAAAAACAGAACAAAGCATTCGAAACGCTCAAGGAGAAACTGTGTAGTGCACCTATCCTCGCCCTACCGGAAGGAGTTGAGGATTTCGTAGTCTATTGTGACGCCTCGCGTCAGGGACTAGGATGCGTGCTAATGCAACGAAACAAGGTAATTGCTTACGCATCCAGACTGTTGAACGAGCATGAAAAGAACTACACGACTCACGATCTGGAATTGGGTGCCGTGGTGTTTGCACTCAAAATGTGGAGGCACTATCTTTATGGCACCAAGTGCATTATCTATACTGATTATAGAAGCCTGCAGCACATTCTTGATCAGAAGATGTTAAACATACGTCAGAGAAGATGGGTTGAGCTATTGAATGATTATGAATGTGAAATCCGCTACCACCCCGGCAAGGCAAATGTAGTGGCAGATGCCTTGAGTAGAAAGGAAAGGGAAAAACCCCTTCGCGTCCGTGCCTTAAGGATGAAGCACAGGATGAGTGTATATACCAGCCTTATTGCTAGGCTAAAAGAAGCTCAAGGTGAAGCACTGCAGGAGGATAAGCTAGCTGAGGAGATGTTAACAGGAATGGAAAAGCGTTTAGAGTTGAGCAATGATGGTTTATACAAGTGTGAAGGAAGAACGTGGGTACCAAAGTATGGAGGGATTAGAGAGATAATCCTAAATGAAGCTCACAAATCTAGATACTCGATTCACCCAGGAAGTGATAAAATGTATCAAGACTTGAAAGCACTTTTCTCGTGGCCTGGAATCAAGAAATCAATCGCCACCTATGTTGGGAAGTGTCTGACTTGCGCAATGGTAAAAGCTGAAAATCAAAAGCCGTCAGGTTGCTTTGCAACAGCCCGAAATTCCAGAGTGGAAATGGGATAATATCACGATGGATTTCGTTATGAAGTTACCAAGAACTTTCAAAGGACATGATGCCATTTGGGTAATAGTGGATAGGCTTACCAAATCAGCCCATTTCTTGCCAATTCGAGAGGACTACGACTTGTCAAAGTTAGCCCAACTTTACATCGACGAAATAGTGACCAGACATGGAGTGCCACTATCGATTATCTCAGACCGTGATAGTCGCTTCACTTCTCGTTTTTGGAGATCGCTCCAACAGGCTTTGGGGACCCGTCTGGATTTAAGCACTACATACCACCCTCAAACCGACAGACAAAGTGAAAGAACCATTCAAACTTTAGAAGATATGTTAAGAGCTTGCGTGATTGACTTCGGTGGGAACTGGGACAACCATCTTCCTCTAGTAGAGTTTTCCTACAATAATAGTTACCACGCAAGTATAAAAGCAGCCCCGTATGAAGCCCTATATGGTAGGAAATGTCGATCGCCATTAACTTGGAATGAGGTTGGGGACAGCCAAGTGATGGGACCCGACATCATGATCGAGACCACAGACAAAATATTTAAAATCAAAGAGCGTCTAAGAGCAGCCAGAGATCGTCAGAAGAAATACGCTGACAGAAGGCGAAAACCCTTGGAATTCCAGGTAGGCGATAGAGTGATGCTAAAAGTAGCACCATGGAAGGGAGCCGTAAGATTTGGTAAGAAAGGCAAGCTAAGCCCAAGATACATTGGACCATTTGAAATACTTGCTAGAATTGGCCGAGTGGCTTATCAATTAAACCTACCTCAAGAGTTAAGCTACATACATGACACATTCCATGTGTCTAACTTGAAGAAGTGTTTGGTAGACAAAGCCCTGGAGTTGCCTTTGAAGGAAGCTAGAATTAATAACAAGTTGAATTTTGTGGAAGAACCTGTTGAGATCACTGACCGATTAAAAAGTAATACATAAGTCTTATGGGTTAAAAATTACAATATTCAAAACTAGACGTTAAATTGTTGGTTTAACCGTAACCGATAACTAGTTATATGTATTTTAAATTCTCCAATTGAAATACTGAAAAGTTGGGTTAAAATAGGTCATTTTTAACATGTAAAACTTCTGGAAATTATTAAGGGTCATTATGAGTCATGAAATAATAGAAATCAAACTTTAGGGTAAAAACTATAAATTGTGAAACTTGAGGGACTAAAGTGTAATTCTACAATTTCACCATAAATTGATCAATATATGACTAAAATTACTTGTTAAACTTATCAGCACCTAATCAAACTGATTTAAATCATAAGAACATGTCATTTACATAAAGAAAGACAACTTACCTAAAAAGGAAACTTTTTAGCACAATTGTTAAAGAACCAAAGTTAGTTGAACTTTTAACCATAAATTAACCTAGTTACTCTTATAATGACCATAGATCATTTAGCTTATTACTTGAATCATGATGATAAGGTGTTAGGAATTGAATCTTTCTTTGTTCAAGGAATCGTTGACTTAACCCTAAGGTGAGTTCTAGTGTTCCCTTTTTACTACTGTTTTGGGATGAAACATGCTATGCTTACTTTGAAATTATTTATGTGCTATGATACTTGTATGTTGTGGTTAATATTGAACCTATTCTTAATCGTATCACAATCATTAATTCTTGTGTTAACCGTTTGTTCTATATGGGTAGATCTACTTGGGGAATCCCCCACACACAGTGCCTTCCGTCATGACTCAATGACTTAACGGAAGGGTACCACACTGAGATCCTACGGGGTCGTTTGTGTGATGTGACAGGTATTATAAGATACTAAGGTGGACCATCCAGCAGGTATGGTTCACTGTTTGAGGCTCAGTTATCCCTATGGGTTAGCCGGTATTAACACAAATTTAGAAGAGGCTAGCCGGGACTGAGTGCAGGGTTGATTGTGACCCCACAACAGTGATACTTATGATTTCAAAATTTACTTATGGATTCTAAGGAGTTCTTTTGTTTTTAAACTTTAAGCATTTGAATTCACCAACTTTTTAGTTGACACAAAAATCTTTTGAGCATGTTTAAGGTAATCCTTGATGAGAGCTTGGAATAGTTGGAGAACCTCTTTGGATGACCTAATTCCATGACCACCACATGACATTAATTAGTTTGAATCTATCATTGAATAATTTGTTTGGATGTTTGTTGAACTTATGAATTTACTTTAACTTGGATTAAGTCTGTTATAACCCAGCTTTTGACCATTGTATTTGGGTTATTAAAACTTTTATTGTAATGCCATGTGATTTCTCTCCTTGTGTGCTCTTTTGATGGTTAGTTTCCGCTTCCATATATGTTGCGAGTCTGTGACGTTCCACCCTACTTGGGCCCGGGGTGTGACAGAACCGGGTAAGGGGAAAATATGCATGGGTCAGTGGTGTCGGACTGGGTCAAACACGAAATAGTTAGAATCAAACACGCTGACCGGCCAAAATGTCTTATTTTTATCTCTCTTTCACTCATAATAAAAATCATAAGGGATGAATATTGATTTGGTAAATATAAAAACTTAATATTCAATCAATACATATAATCTTTATAATTTACGAATAAAAAATATTATATTAAATAAAGCTAGTTGAATTTTTTAACTTTTGCATATATTTTAAAAATAAGAATAGTTATAAATACTTTAATGTGAATGCTCTTAGTAAGATTCTTATCAAATCATTCTAGATTAGGCATCTTCATATTAAACATTTTAGTATCAAAGATTGTTGATGTGAGTAGAAGCATACAATAGTAATCTTACTGTGTTGTTCTTGTCTATATGTCCAAGTCTAAGTCTAAAGAGTAATGTAATTGATAAAGTAGGTTTAAGTGCTTGATTACTAGCGCATATTCCTTTTTTAAGTATTCTCTTTTAGTTTCATGTTCTTGATTTTATTAAAAGGTTATTTTTGAATCAGTTAGAGATAAAATATGTTTGTAAACTTAAAAGACACCTATGAATGATTTATGAAATCTTTTAATAAATAATTTTTAAATTTATGCTGACTGATTAAAAAGTCATATCTTATTTAGTCAAACTTCAATACAAAGTTATCAAACAACCCATATGTACTAATTTTATGTCAAACAACAAAGTTTGAAAATAATTATAATAAAATAAAAATAATGTTATAAATATTATTTGCTATAGTTATCAATATTAATTTTGTAATTTGTTAGAGATTATTCATTTCTTATTAAATTTGTGTTTGCTGTAATGATCATTATAAATATGAGTGTTGTGTACAAAGGTATTTGCTCAATGAAATATCTTTCCTCTTTTTCTCATTTTCATAACATTATCTCTATTATTGTATACATATATAATGTTAATAGTATGTCGTAGTTTTATAGTTTCTCGATTTATATATCCTAGCTTCTTCTATCTCATTCATGTCCTATTCTATGATTTATCTATTTTAAAAAAAATGGCATGTAGTGGTTTGAGTTGTCGAAAACAATTGAAAGAAAGAGATGTTGTAAGCGATGACTACCAATATACAATAGGTTGTTTGAGTGGTTATGTTGTTCAAACTTATGCTTTACAATTTTGTTCCTTCTCGTTTACTTTTGTTTGATTACCAGGTACCAACTTATGTTGTTTAGACTTATGTTTTGCAGTTTCCTTTTATTAACGAATTATGTTCAAAAACATAAACTGTATTAAGTATTCTCTCGTGAGGTGTAGATGAAGTTGTATTTGAAAAACAATATGCCGCTAATGTGAGGATCACATGAGTCTCTCTTAACATAATCATTAGACTCTATCACTTTTAGGGGTAAAAACTGTTAAAATTTAAAACGTTAGTGACCAAAGGTTAAAAGTTTGAAGGTTGGTCGAATATTGATTTGTATACAAACCTCATACACGATAATTAAAGTTTAATTTTTTTTTCGTTTATTAGACTGGGGAATGCAAAATGAAGAAATGAATGAAATAGAAAAAAAATAAAAAAAAAGTTAATGAAATAATTTTATGCGTTTAAAAGAAATGAAATTACTTATATAATAATTCATTTCATTTTATTTCCACGAATAAAACATTTTTCTTTTTATTCACTTTTTAAAGGTTATTTTCATTTTGTATTTTACTAATGCATACCAAACATTTTTTTATTTTTTTTTTGGAGCGACAAATTTATTCTATTTTTATTTTTAAATTACACCAAATTACATTATAACTGAGTTTAAATCTTTAAACTAGGTTTTCCGAACCCGCGCGTTGCACGGGGGAATTCCACCATGATCCCAAATATCAAAACTTGAATGCACTAACACATTCCGCCGGCATTGTACGTAACGTGGTATAGACTAACAATCAATCCGATTTGTCTTTGAACTAAATTTACGTTAACCGTAAAATAACTTAAATTTTTACTGTTGAACGAAACATATTACACTTTACCTGAATTTTTTCCAAACAAAATTATGTCGAAATGTATTACAACTCAAAACATACATAAAAGACACATGCAACTACGCCATATGTGATAAAAAATAGATTACGATTGTCGCGACTCGTTTCGGAACTAAATTTACATTGAAACGTAGAGTAACTCAGATTTATACCGTCGAATAGAAACATTTATTTTTTACCCGGCCCATTTCGTTACAAAATTCATGTAAAAACGTAGGCGAACGTCGAAATATAGATCAACTCAAAACGTATATAAAAATATGCAAGGAAACGTTTTATAACCAACTCATACCTGTACGTAAACCCGAAACTTAAAAAATCTGAATTTTACTTTAGAACGTTTAATAAAAATTTTAATAAAAAAATTATATATATTATTATTATTTAAATATTATTATTATTTAAATTTTAATAAACAAATAATATTTATTTTTATTATTTAAATATTATTATTATTATTTTAATATTATTATTACTGTAGAGCCTGTGGTTGATTAATATATAGGTAAATTCCCTTTTAAAAAAGTAAAGCATCTATAAGTGGGCAATCTTTATATTAACAAACATTTTTTTACTTCTGTTTAGACTGTTAAAATAATAAAAGGACGACTTTACCCTCCCCTCTTCTTCACTTTTTATCCAGTCCATCATAACCCTAGCCGCTTTCATCTTGTCTTCATCGTCTTCATCTTCTACTTCTATCGTTCAACTTCATCTGCATAAACCCTAGACGCTTTCAACCTTCTCTTCATCGTCTCCATCATCATCTTCTTCATCAGATTCAATCTCAAAGTTCTTCCATCAGCAAACTTACTTTTCGACCAAAGACATGGTGGACATTCCCACCGGCGCCGGTGATCGGAAACCGGCGAAGCTTCCGATTCCGGGCAAACGAAACATCCTGATCACCAGTGCTCTCCCTTACGTCAACAACGTTCCTCACCTCGGAAACATAATTGGCTGTATGAACATCACGTATGCTTCATTTTGAGGTTTAAATGGTGAATTTGAACTCAATTTGTTGCTGATTGCAGGTGTTTTGAGTGCCGATGTGTTTGCTCGTTACTGCCGATTGAGGGGATACAACGCGATATATGTATGCGGTACGGATGAGTATGGTACAGCTACAGAGACCAAGGCTTTGGAAGAAAATTGCACCCCTAAGGAAATTTGCGACAAGTAATTAAGTGTTTTTGATTTCATTCTATTCGATTTTAGTCTTTTTAGATGTGTTTTTTAAGATATTAATTAAGAATGATGAATTTAGGAGTTGTGATAAGTGGTTGATTTAGGGCTCTAATGGCTCTGATATTAATTTAGTTTTGTTCTCTCTTTTTTCTATCATTTTAGGTATCATGCAATTCACAGGGACGTATATAATTGGTTTAATATAAGTTTTGATGAATTTGGAAGAACTTCAACTCCACAGCAGACTGAAGTTTGCCAAGCAATTTTTAAGAAGTTGTTGGAGAATAATTGGCTTTCTGAGAATACAATGCAGCAGGTGTGCTTATCTTTGTATATATTTAACTTTTGCTTTAAGGTTCTAAGTTAATTATGATGAGTAAATCATGAATCTTGATTTTACAATGCAGCTTTACTGTGATACATGCAGTAAGTTTTTAGCCGATCGGCTTGTGGAAGGCACCTGCCCAACACCAGGTTGTAATTATGATTCTGCACGAGGAGATCAGTGTGAAAATTGTGGCAAGCTATTAAATCCAACAGAACTCGTCAATCCTCGATGCAAGGTAAGTAACTTTACCATTATTTAACATGGGGTATTGTGTTAAGGGTGAACTTCATGAGTCTTGATTGTTTTCTTGAGATTTAATGAGCTTATTCAAGTAAGTTTGTGATAATGTTTGTAGATATTTGAGTTGAAAAGGAGCTACTTGAATTTTTTTTACCATGAACAGATTTTATACATTATGTTAGAGGCATTCCTTCTAGGACTAGTTTGAGATTTGAGCTATTGAGTTCTAGTAGCGTTTGGTATGCTGAATCAGAAAATGAATGCAATGGCCCCTTCCATTAAAATGAGCAATGAGTGAATGAAGTTATAGACTAAGTTAGACTTGTAGTGAATCTCTCTCCTTTTGTACATTTTCCCAGTTCCTGTGTATAACAACATTTCATTCTGCTAACAGGTCTGTGCAACCAGCCCTCGAATCCGTGACACAGACCACTTGTTTCTTGAACTCCCTTTGTTGGAAGGTAAACTGCGTGAGTACATCAGCACTATGTCAGTGGCTGGTTCATGGAGTCAAAATGCCATCCATGCAACAAATGCATGGCTTAAAGAAGGATTGAGGCAACGTTGTATTACTAGAGATTTGAAGTGGGGTGTTCCCGTCCCTCTTGAGAAATTCAAGGACAAGGTATGGAAGCTCTTATATGTGGTTAAAATTTCGTTCTTAGTTAATTTCTTGTTTAGCTTATTTTTATGTTTTGTTGCCACAATGCCACATATTATCTAGGTTTTCTATGTATGGTTTGATGCGCCTATTGGATACGTGTCAATTACCAACTGCTACACGCAAGAGTGGGAAAAGTGGTGGAAAAATCCTGAAAACGTGGAGCTCTATCAATTTATGGGAAAGGATAACGTGCCATTTCATACTGTAAGTGTATTCTCTTTAGGGTGCTGTTTCTTCACTATGAATTTTTTTCTAGCCGTGTCTTCAAAAACAGGAATTTAAATAATAATGAAAAAACATTTCTAGGTGATGTTTCCTTCTACACTTATTGGGACTGGGGAGAACTGGACCTTGATGAAGACTATTAGTGTTACAGAGTACTTAAATTATGAAGCAGGTTTGTGCTATGCTAACCCAAAAGTCATAGTTTTTGCTTGTGAATTGTCAGTCAGATCTGTTTTTTTGGATATCTTCAGGCAAGTTTTCAAAGAGTAAAGGTATAGGAGTGTTTGGAAATGATGCAAAGGATACAAACATCCCTGTAGAAGTATGGAGATATTATCTATTGACCAATAGACCAGAGGTAGGATATTTGGTTTATATTTAATTGATAACACCAAACTCACTGTCCGTTATTCTCAAATAATTCTTGATTCCTTTCTTCTTCTTATTTCAATGTATTTTTTGGTCTAGGTATCCGACACATTATTTACATGGGCAGATTTGCAAGCAAAGCTAAACAGCGAATTGCTAAATAACTTGGGCAATTTCATCAATCGTGTATTGAGCTTTGTTGCTAAAGATCCAGGTTAGGAACCATTAGAATCTGACTTGTGTCAAAATAGCATGATTCCATCATTTCTTTTATATAATGCTTTATTTTCTCTTTTTGAGTGCATGTAAATAATATCTATACTCAATTGACAGACTCAGGATCTGGCAAGGGTTCAGGATACAATTCCATAGTTCCTGATGCTCCTGGTGCAGAATCACATCCCTTGACGAAAGCATTGGGAGAGAAAATTGGTAACTATGTTGACCAATATGTGGAGGCCATGGAGAAGGCAAGTGATTGTACTGGAATATATTTACATTCTAACACTTTTTAATCTTTAAAATTTTTAGGAAAAAACTCTGTTTGGCAATTGGTGTAGGTCAAGCTAAAGCAAGGATTAAAAATTGCAATGAGTATATCTGGTGAGGGAAATGCATATCTACAAGTAAGTCCACTAACAATGACTAAAATAAGAACAACTTAACGCTCTTGCATCACTAACGAATGTGCTTTTTCTTCATTCAGGAAAGCCAATTCTGGAAGCTTTACAAGGAAGACCTTCCTTCCTGTTCCATAGTCATGAAAACTTCAGTGGGAGTTGTTTATCTTCTTGCATGCCTTTTAGAACCTTTCATGCCGTCGTTTTCCACTGAGGCAAGTAATTTCACATTTCCATTTGAATGTTTTTGAAAGAATGCTATTGTGTTTCTGTAAAAAGATAATCTTTATAACCACTTTTCTTATTTTATTCTTACAGGTACTCAAGCAGCTTAATCTTCCCCATCAACTATCCCTTTCTGATGAAAATGGGGATCTTGTAAAGGCTAAAAGTCCTTGGGAGATTGTATCTGCTGGTCACAGAATTGGAACACCCGTGCCATTGTTTAAGGAATTGGTAAACTTGTTATCTTGTGTCTTTGTAAATTTTTCTCGAGTTGCTTTTAGTATATGGTAGAGAGATGGAAAATCACTTGAACACCTCTTATTTATGGTACGTTTTCTATTTTTTGTGTGCTGTGCAGAAAGATGAAGAAGTAGAATTCTTTAGGAATAAGTTTGCTGGAAGTCAAGCTGATCGTGCTGACCGGGCTGTGAAGGAAGAAGCTGAAGCAAAGAAAATCACTGAAAAGCTGAAGAACACTAATATTTCAGGTGATTGTTATTTCTTGCATTAACTAATTTTAGTCGACTTGTGCAATGCTTGTTTCATTATCTCAGTCTTTTCCGTTTAACTGAAACTTAAGCTGATCCTTTATTACTATCCAATAGTCAAAATTCTACATTTTTTTCTATTATACTTTGGTACAGTTTACCCACATTCGGTTACAATTAAACCTTTAGCTGGTTTTTCAAATTTTTTTGAGGTATTTGCAAGTTGGTCACTGGCATCTGTTTCTTTTGAACTATAAGTTGTCATGAATTTGGTTGTTCCTTATTGTTTATACCACATTGTTAACAGATCATTGTTTATCTTTCTTAAAGCTTGATGTCTGTATTAACTGATTTTGCAGATAAAAGTGGAAAGAAAGAGCGAGCAACTAAATCCGCAGGTGGACCCAAAACTAAGGCTGCTGCTCCTGTTGAACAGGAAGTAACGATCAGTAGACTTGATATCCGTGTTGGGGTTATTAAGGAAGTTCAGAAACATCCTGATGCTGATTCTTTGTATGTGGAAAAGATTGATGTTGGTGAAGATCAACCTAGGACTGTCGTTAGTGGGCTTGTCAAATTTATTCCTCTTGAAGAGATGCAGGTTCTTTTTACTTCGTCTTGTGCACTTGAATATTACTATCAACAGTATCCACACACACACACACAACTATAATGCAGAAAGTGACACATGTTGGCTTTTGGTTTACAATTCTCGCTTGTGTTTTTTTTTTCAGAACCGCAAGGTGTGTGTTCTCTGCAACTTAAAGCCAGCAACCATGAGGGGAATTAAATCACAAGCTATGGTTCTTTGTGCTTCCACTAGTGATCACACCAAGGTAAGCAACTCATAATTGTAGTCTTTCTTTTCATGTGTATAAAACCAATGATGTGAACCTATTACATCGACCTAATTCCAGGTTGAATTAGTGGAGCCACCCGAGTCTGCTGCTATTGGAGAGAGGGTTACCTTTCCAGGGTTTGACGGTGAGCCTGATGATGTTCTAAACCCCAAGAAGAAGGTTTGGGAGACACTGCAAGTGGATCTACATTCAGACAAGAATCTTGTAGCCTGCTATAAAGATCTACCATTTACAACCTCTGCGGGTGTGTGTAAGGTTTCAACAATCTCCGATGGATCCATTCGATGAACCTTTGCAGACTATTATGTTTTGCCACAGTTTTTTCATCAAAGGTTGTGTTTCTATTTTCATCTTTTGCAAAAACGAGTCTGGTATATTAGTTGATTGATGCAACAACAAAATACGGTCTTGGAGATTTTTTGCTTATATAAATGTGACCTCATAACTTATTGATGTGGGATTTAGAGCTTAATTTGACTTGAAATCACTGCATGACTGTATCCTAAATTTAAGATTGAATGTATGTTGATCATCAAAGAGAAACGACTGTCATAGAATGTATCTTTTGGGCACGTAACTCATCAAAGGATCTGTATATAGAAAAGTATTTAGCTTTTCTTATATGAATGAGTTGTAGTTACATGTGTTGAATATGTTACTGTGCTGTAAGCAACATAGGTATGTGACATTGTGACGTATTTTTCTGAGACTTGACAGACATCACGCAAAAGGGAATCTCCCCCTTATTTCTCCAACCTAACCCGATATAGCGAAAACCCTAACACAAAGGCCTAATATTGACCCAAGGTTTATACAAACATGCTTAGACTTAACTGAACACCCTACGAGGTTTCCATACCACAAGATGTGAAGATACATAAAAAGTTTCATAGAAAGAAGTGGCATCAAAACTCTTGTAGTGCAGTTCTTTCCATAGTTTTAAAAAGCGTTTGAGGCGTACGCCTCGAGGCGCGCCTCGAGGCGAGGCGGAGGAAAATCGAATCTGAGGCGGCGCCTCATAGGGTCTAGCCAGTACGTACGCCTCATATAGTCGAGGCGGTACGTGAAACGCTGAGGCGGTAGTTTTTGGTGAGGCGGCTGACTTTTGGGCGGGAAAGAAAAAACCCACTGGCAGCAATTTTTTCACTTTCTCTTTTTAATTGACCACATAGTTGGCAAACACAGATCACATAGGGCCGCAATTTCTCAATTATTCCAGGTTTCACCTCAATTATCGCAACTTTTTCAATTATCCCCATCGTCATCAATTATCGCATGTTTCCCTTTGTTTCAGAATCAGATCTGATAGTGAGTTTAGCCCAGAATGGGTTTTCATTTATGTGATTTCTTTTTGATGACTTCTTGATTTGCTAGTTTAGAGCAGAATGAAAGGGTGTACATGTTCATTCTTGTGTTTGCTAGTTTAGTGCTGAATGAAGGGTTTAGATGTTTACTCTTGTAATTGCTAGTTAGATATTCATTAGCAGATTCCATTTTGAGTGTATGTGATGATTAAAATGTTTGTTTGTGGGAGTAAATGGAAATTGGAGTATTTGACATCTAATTTGCATCAAAATATTGCAAATCTATGCTGGAAATTGAATGTATGTAATGGTTTACTGTTTTTTTTTTAGAAGTTTAATACTTTAATTCATAATTTGAGAATATTTTTGTATGCTAAAATTAATTCTAGCTGAAATTAGTTCATCATCCTGCTAAGTAATGCTTAGGAAAGTGCTTTTTTGATGTTTTAGTATTTTATTTTTATAAGATATATAATTTTTATATTTATTTTCTAATTCCGCCTCGGGCTTACGCCTCGGTTCGCCTCGAGGCTTACGCCTCGTGAGGCGAAGGGAAAACGCCTCGAGGCTCGATTCCGTTCTTTTAAACCTTGGTTCTTTCTTATAGCTTCTTGGTTGGGCACTAACTTCTGCATCAGAAGAGCACCTAATACCTCAACTTCAGCTAAAGCGACTGTGTAGACGTTAATGATCTGAAAAACCTCATCACAAAAACATAAACTTTAATAGGTTGGGTTGGGGTGTATGCTATACTTGTTGAGGCACATGGACCTTTTAAAACTAATTTGTAGTTCCTTAAACAAGACATTAAACAAACAATTCAATCTCTCTCTTCTTTTGCTATAGTTTCCTTAAACAAGACATTATGTATGGTGATCCAACCAATGCTATTTCACCCCTTTGGTGGCGGAGGGTTGGTGGTGGCGGCCGGTGGCGGAGGGTTGGTGGCTGCGGGTTGTGGCGGTGGGCGGTGGTTGGTGGCCACGGTGGCGGCGGTGGGGTGTGGCGGGCGGTAGGGTGTGGTGGGTGGTGGTGGTTATGGAGGTTTAGTGGGTGGTGGTTAGTGCTTGTAGGTGGCGGTTAGTAGTGGCAATTGGTGGTGGAGGTGGCCGGTGGCGGAGGGTTGGTGGCGGAGGGTTGTGGCGGCGGCCGGTGTCGGAGGGTGGTGTCGGCGGTGGTGGTGGTGGTTATTGAGGTTTGATGGGGTTGTGGTTGATGGTGGCGGCGGTTGTTGATAGGTGCTAGCGGTGGGTGTTGGCAATGGGGTGGTGTTTATGGTTGGTGTTTGGTAGCAACATTGGTGGAGGGTGCGGCGGCGATGATGATCGTGATGGTGGTGGTTGGTGAGTGGTACTAGTGGTTTGTGGTTGGTGGTGGTGTTGATTATTGGTGGTGACAGTGGTGGTGGGATGTGGCAGCGGGCCTCAGGTGGGTGGTGGTTGGTAGTGGCCATGGCGGTGGTGGGGGGATTGGTGATTGTGGTGGTGGGAATGAATAGTGGAAGAGGTAATGGAATGGATAAAAAACAAAGGGTGTGGATGAATGATTTTGGGGTGTTTACAGGGAATGTAATTCATTGTGTAATCGGCGATTCCATTCCATTGACCAACCAAACATTCATTTTTTCATTCACTCGTAATGACTCATTCAATTATTTATGTTATTTTAGCATACCAAACATTACCTAAGACCTTTGAAATTATTATAAGGGTTGGGATATGCGGAGATAATAATTGTAGTTACTGGGGCTCTGATTTAGATATGAAGGCTTTGATTTAGTTACGAAGGCTTAAAGACTGGAACATACTCTAAAACCTTTATAATTGATAAATCCAACTTTCTTGTATTCAGTTACCATTACAATCAATAACTAGACAATGATTACACTACGTTTAAATTTAAAAAAAAGATAAATGACAAAAACGATAAATTCTTGATCCTCCTTAAATCATATGTTATAACCCTTTAGCTTAATTTCCATTAACAACTTCAATAGAAAAGCTTCAGCTACCTACGATAGTTTTTGTTTTGTTTGAACGTTTATATTATTTTTTATTTTTTCTTTTATGCTAGCTCCTTGCATAGATATAAACCTATTACCATGCCAATTGAATACCATCTATACTAGTATTGGTATTCTTTTTTCTTGGTTGTAGTTTCGGTACCCTTTTGTTTTGACATCTTTTATATTTTCAATGGCACCGGTACCACCACCGACAATCAATACAATACTCCATTTACACTTTTGCTTGTTTTCAGTATCGTTATTTTTTAATTCGATACCGGTTCAATTCCATCTTGCTAGTCCTTTCATTTTAACAAATCCCTCTTCACGGTTAAAAAATAAATGCAAACGAGTCAAAAAAACTTACAACATGTTTTAAAAGGATTTAATAAATAGTTTAAACGGTTAGATCGATTTATCCTATTGTTCTTGAAAGTCAACCAATCGCTGGTCAGAGTCGTATCAACGCGAGAAAACGCATAATCTTCTTCGATCCATCATCATCTTCAGCTAGTGACCCATTCTCTATCTTCTTCTGCAAGCAAAACATTACAATCCACCTGATCAATCTTCATTGAATGGATCACATATACTAAATATACACCTTTTCTTGATTTTATTCCCATTTAGCATATCATCGAACACTTGGTGTGCATCATTTTTGTAGCAAATTATCAGATCGTGACGAAAGGGGGATGGTTCTCCCACTATTGAAGCTTGGTACTCTCGCATTGAAGACCTTAAGCAAACCCATTGCTAAGAAGCTCAAACAACAGGCTGCCATTCACCCTAAGTTTCGAACTTCGATCACTAGTTTCGCACAGGTAATCAACTGTTTTGCTACTTTACGTTTGCAATGATTCTTCGTTTCTGCTTCTTTGTGTGTTCGTGCTTGTGGGTTTTTGTGGTTGATTACGGAAGCTTTTGTTTCTTTTGTTCTGTGTATGATTGATATGGTAGGAGTGAACAAATTTATGTTAGCATTGACTATTAGGGTTTTTTTCTTGTTAAATTGAAGTGTTAATGGTACCAAATTTGTGGAATTTAGGGCTAGATTATAAGCAAATTGAAATAAAACATTGATGTTACCCAGTCCATTGGAAAATGTTCTGTCATTTTTAAGGTTTTGAGCCTGTACATATACTATGTTAATGTTAATATTATAACACCTTAATAAAGTAGAGGAATTTGTAACCGAAATACAACATAGAGAGAACCTAAACTAAAAGCCTCGAACAATATAGGATCAAATTGCTTCATAGCCGTAGCAGAATCTGGTGTGCATCCATAAAAGTGTGAACTTTTGATTTTGTTGATGACTCATAGGGGATAGCAAACACAAGATCATTTTTCTCTCAATCTTGTAAGAAGTAAGATTTCAAAATTGAAAGCAGTTAAGATGCAATTTACAAATCAATTAAGTTGTATGAGCATTTTAGGCTTCTAAATATAGCAGAAGTGCGATTGAAAATAGAAGGCAGATGATTGTGCTTGGTGTTCATGAATCAAAATTGTTATCATGTTTCCTACTTTGATTGTGATATCAGTGCTTAATAGTCAAGAAATCTGTTGATTATTTTTAGCATCTTCATGTTCATAATTTTTTTATGCTCCTGACCTGTTTCCCTTAGATCAATCACAAGAAAACACAATATTTTTTAGTTTTTTGCTTGCTTCAGACTTCTGAGGCTCTGTTGGATGTCCTAGATTTAATTGTTTTACAAGTCAAATACAAATTGTTCCTTGAATTTTAACCTTAAACAAATCCCCCCTCTTGTATCATTAACAATCTCATGTGTAACACGTCATTGGTACATAAACTTTTGGGTTTTTGATTCTCCTATTTCGTAGATTAATACTTATTTGTATGTGAATCTGTAAGGTTGAAGTTTGCTCGACTTTCGTTGACTGCTGGCTAATAATAAATTATGTGTTCTCTTGGTGTCATATAATGGAACAGGCAAACCACAGGCTAACAACAAATATACAAAGAAGAATTTATGGACACGCAACAGATGTTGAAATTCGTCCCTTAAACGAGGAGAAAGCCGTTCAGGCAGCTGGGGACCTTATAAGCGAACTCTTTGTCTTCTCGGTATAGTGTTTCCTGCTATTTAATCTTCTTCATGTATTTAATATTTAGTTCAGGTCTCATCATTTTACTTATAGGCTGAGAAGAACCGCACATAGCAGAAGAACCTAGAAAGTAATGCCAAGAATAATGATGAATGAATAATCACATTTGAACTTTGCAAAAGTAAATGGGACACCGATTAATTTGTTGCAGAAAACAAGTAAACTTGATACCAAATTACCAATTTTTTTTATTTTTTATTTTTGAACACCATCAAATTACCAATTAACAATTACAAAGCTCTGATTAAGATGTGATTCCTTGATTGTACATTTGTTCTTGGCTAATTATCTCCTTGTTACAAAGCAAATTGAATTTAAAAGAAGTTTGATTTTAGTAAATGAAAATGTCTTTTTTCACCTTGTAAGCACCTATGGGATCTGCATGGCAATCCCTCATTCTTCTGTTGCATGGTGAGTGACACTAGATACTAGCCAAAGTACTCAATTGCATGCAGAGGTGGCAAAATGGGTACGTTGGCAGGTGGGTAAGTCAAAATTGGTGATATTTTATTGCGGGTCAAAACAGGTTGTGTTGACATACACTTTCTCTAATTTTTATATATAATTAATGCATAGATATGATTTCATAAATCATATTAATAATATGATCTTATTAATGAAACAGTTTAGGAAGTTGCATGCATTAAAAGATATACTTTGGGCAACTTTTAACCCCTTTGATCATTTGACCCGTTTGCTTTTTGTTACTATTATTTATTTACTCATTTGACTGGTTATAGATAAAATGTAACCCAAATCAACCCGTTTATAAGTGATTGGGTTGAAACCGTCTCCACTAAATTCATGCAAGTTTTCCTAAATTTCTGTCCACTCTCTCTCGTTTAGTTAACACTTGGTTTTAGCTATTCATCAAATTGTTTTCCATGCACACAAAATGGAATGATATTTGCTTTAAGTAATCATGTGATTTGTCTAGTATCTATCCCCAGAATGCAGTACATTTTCTTTTCTGTTGCATACTTCTTGAGATAAGAAGTTAAAGGAGAGCAGCTAAATCATTATGTCTACTTTTGCTCTATCTAAAAAAGCCCAAAGGTCCTTACTTAACAGAGTGGTAAAATCAAGACTTAGTAACTGTAGTATTATAAGCATTCTAGACCGTGATATTATTGTCCAATCACCTTGAACAAATAGAGAATTTAGTTGTTGGATTATCATCGTCAGGATGTTCTATTTGATTTACCAATTTATTTTATCTTCTCTTATAACCTAGAATCATAGTTTATCCTTGAAAGTTGTTGATGATCTTGTAATGCTTGTCCTAGACTCTTAGTAGTTAAATTTATTATCTGAAATCAGTTGGTACATTTTGATGGTAAACAAAATCTATCTTTCAATGATAAGGAGCTCAAAACAGTCGTATAAAGCTTGTACCCAAGCTTTAGTTATACAAAATAATAGCTATTTGTTACTTGTTCATTATGTTATTTAACAAGATCATAGATGATGATTTGTCCTTAACCAATCGTCAAAGTTTTACTTGAATTACATTGCTATATAGCTTAATCTATTTTAATTTATTTAATGGTGGCTTATATTTTTAAATTTCAAACAGGTTGCAGGAGTTGCCCTCATTTTTGAGGTGCAAAGAAGTGCTCGATCAGAAGCTAAAAAGGAGGAAGCCCGCAGACAAGAAATGGAGGTAATATTTTATCTCTACCTACTAGACTATTATAACTACCAAAATAAGTATCAAGGATGCTGAATATCCTTTAACAATCAGAGATCATATGATATTCACCCAAAAACTAGGGTTTCAAATTGTGAATTTCAACCCATTTACCTATAATTGTGTCAATGTGGTTATGTTTTATCTGTAACAATTCAAATGCGTTAAGTTAAAGATTAACTTGTAAGGGTCAAAAAAGTGTTTGCTGGATTTTCTTTTGTACTAATAGATTTTTTAATCATATTTAGCACACTGGTCATTCATACATAAAACATACATCTTATCTGGATTAAAAAAGTGTTTGCAGGACAACCCAACCCATTTTGACTGAAATGCTCAAATGCCTTTTGACTAGCCCTCAACCCGCCCGCCCTTGCCCCTTTTTTCGCATCTAGCAAAACTAATATTATGAGCTGTGGACATATGAAAATACCAGTCATACAAGATCTCTCACATCCATGACATTTCCAAAAACACATTTTAGTACACTTTCTAAGGAATAAATTCTATTCCATTTCTTTGATACATCTATTTATTCCGATATTCCGATTAATATGAAAGAATTTTACTCATATATGGCTTCATTTTTTAGGCAAGCTCTTCTTTGTTGTGCAAGTGTAATGTTATTAAGTACCAAAAGCAAAGACCTGTTGGCAATAGGTCTTGGTCTGAAACCATAATTTTAGGTACATGTTGAAAGGAATCTATTCAGGTTGAGGTGAAACTTGTTTGTCCAGAAAAAAAGATCTTTTTATAAATAGTTAGTGACTATGATTAAGAATTGATATTCTTTCAACAATAATATAATATTTTGAGAAATGATTTAGGAGGCTTTATGCTTTTAAAATACACTTACGACGGCTTTTGACTCGTTTGACACATTCAAGCCATATGACATGTTTTTTTTTAGTTAGTTTTGTTTTCATCCATTTTGACCCGTTAGACTGTTACTCCATTAGTGATATAAAAAGTGATCCGAATTGATCATTTTCGTAAATTGATCGAAGTCAAGATCATACAACACGTTTCGGTTTAAGACATGGTCTATTAATATTTTTTTATTATTTCAATTAGGACACAAGGTGAGAATATTTATCGTCAATTTTTAGTTTAATACAAATTTTATGGGCTATAGGTTATGCGGCAACGAGACGAAGCTTTAGCTGAAGAATTGGAAAGTCTAAAGCAAAAAATTCAGGAGCTTGAGCAGCTTGCTAAAGGAAAAGGACTTGCAGGTGTTTTCAACTTCAAAAGTGTTCAAACCCAAAATGCAAATTCAACAAATCAACCATGATCTGACCCACACAACCCTAATGCTTTTCACTTCAATACAATTATAGATCATGGGTGTTGATTGATTAAGACCTTTGGATGGGAAACCTTTCATTCTTGATTGTTATCTAGTGCTAATACTATTGATTTTTCACCCTAAAGTCCTTCACTGTTTCATTCCAAATAAAGGGGTTGACCCATTTGCATAGTAGTCAAAACAAGATTTTCTTGGTCTATACACGAGTCTAGGTTATGGTATTCTACCATTTTCAATGAGTTGTACAACTTTTATCGGTTGATGCCAATTTCTTTTCGCTTATTGGTATACATGAATAATATGAAAATATCACTTTTTGATAACCTTGTATAGATGGACTTGTGTTTATTGCATAGTATTATGCTCATGATCTTGATCCTTTATAGAAAGAACAATTTTTCGGGCACAAGATGCTTATTGCTTTCAATAAGTTGGTTGGTGTCCTCTTGAAAAAGATAGCCATTGCCGTTGGTGCATTCTTGACTTTTCCATCTCAAATGGAGGATTAAGAATTGACTCCAAAAGAATCTAATGAATGGTAGTGGGAGGATAGGTGTCTTTTATTTATGCGTTTCTTCATGTCGTCTTCTTCACTTTTCTCACCCACAAAAAATGGAGAAATATAAAAATAAAAGTAGTAATTATTATATTTGTTGAAAGTAATACCTAGTTTTCTTCACACAAGTGCAAAGGTTATTTTACATTCGAGTCGTAATATATATACATGATAAATCAATTAAATTTGTTAAAAAAGACTATTTTATAATTTGAAAAATAGAAAATTTGTTAAAAAGATTATTTAAGATTAAAAAAAATTAAACTTATAGAGAATTACATCATTTAACACAACAGTATACAATAAGATTTAATATTCTTTTTGATAATAACATATCTTATTTACAAAGAATGTTTTATTCTTTCAATATGTTAAAGTATTAAAATAATATGACATGAGACATGTGCAATATCTTATTGTTAAATGACATATGGTTAATGGAACAATCAAAATGGCCCATCATCACAGGAAAAGGGCATAAGATGGGTGAAATATGGTGTTCACTTATTCATCATAATCAAGTTTACTCCTACTTACCCTAAAAGAAGTGAGGAATAAAAAATATATATAAAGCCAAGAATATATACCAAACACTTTTTTGTTGAAGCAATAATTGCAACAGACACACTTTCTTTTATTGTCACAATGGAAGTGGCATCCACTTTGATGGTGTAGAAAACAATACAAATGACACTCAAATTCTTGTGCACATCTATTTTTCCTTATTTATTTAAAACTTTCTTTGTGAATATAGTAAACTATAAAAAAGTAAGGTTATGTAATAATTTTTGTAAAGAGCAAAGAAACTGTTTAAGGTTGCAAACTATCATCTATTTTCCTTTTTTATTAAAATTTTTCTTTGTTGTTATTATTATATAATATAAAGTGGTATAAGGCTATATGATACTTTAGGTAGGAGTAAAGAAACGGTTTAAGGAAGCAAACTATCATCTGATTTATGTGATTGATAATGATTAGTTAAATATTTGATTCCAAACATCCATGATGGCTAAGAAAAGAAATGAATTTAAGTATTTGTACTTGTTTTTTACAATCTCAGAATCTCATGGTTTTATTAGTTTAAAATTTTTAATACATTTAAATTCTAAAAATGAATAAAATCTTTAACAACTATCTTAACCAAAATATGTAACTTTAAAATAATTAAATTTTATAATAATCCTACCTTTTGTATTAATAACATACATGGGATCAAAACAAATATGCAGGTAGTGTTAACACCCCCGGAAGTACAAGCCTATATGGGTAAACGGCAACAAAAATAATTAGAGGGAAGAGGTTTAGAACAGGGGTGGTAATTTCATACACCAAACTCAATTAACATGTTTACAACTTGATTAAATGAATCAAGTTCGGGTTACATAATCTTAAGTGTTTGCGAATTAGAGTTGATGTTTTTGACACATAAAAATATAAGCTGTGTTCAGGTTAAACAATTCAACCCGTCAACCCTGACATGATTGACACCTCTAGTTCAAACTCTAGTCCTTTGACTAACAAAGTGTAGTAAAATCGGCTTAGTTGAACTCTAAAGGCGACATAAACTTGTAGAACAAATATAGACACTAGCATATATGGGCGGGTCAAGGCTCGCCCCATGATCGTCTTAGCTTTACTCACTATCGTCGAAGCTATGTTCTCATCCATTCATTGATTGACTAAATTGTTAATACATGCATGATCATGCCTTATAAAATACACTTATTATTTTTATAACAATAAACGGTTAATCAATTAATCAATTAATCCAGATAGTAATACCCATATTCTTATCCTATATATTAAGTATATCGAAAACAAGCATGTCAGACCACATTTCTGGGAGACCTCACATATACATTTACACACTGAAACATAATTATTATATTTCAACTTTCAATAATCATTGCTACGTATCTGAAAATGTCATTACATATTTAACTGTCTTAAAACATAAAATGACAATACTTTAAATTATCAACTATTATAACTTGGATGCTAGTCCGCATATGGCGAGTAGCTCTTATTTACATGCCAAGCATCCATTTTTATTTCTCATATCACTTCTTTAAAGCTTGATGCAACCCATAGAAAGTTTTATCAAGCTTGCAATTATAGTTTTGGAATTTCTAGATTATTTAAAACTAAGTGGTCGGCAAACACACACCTTTCTATCAATTTCTTCATAAAAGCATTTTTTTACATTCATTTGATATACTTTGAAATTCTATAAGACAGAAAAGGCTAGAAAGATCCTTATTGCCTTAATTCTCGTCATAGAGGCAAATTTTTTATCATTATCAATTTTTTCTTCTTGTATACGCCTTTGCACCACAAGTCTTGCTTTATTTTCTTTATCACTATCCATTGATCATTCTTCATGTTTTTAAAGACCCATTTGGTCCTTATTACAATCTTCCCCTATTGAAAGTACACATAGTTCCAAATTCTATCTATAAAACTGAAAAAGCTCTTCTTGCATTGTTTTCACCCACATATTCTCTTTTAAGGCTTCATCTACCTGCCATTATTGATGGATCTTCTTTGAGTAATATGGTCTCCCTTAGCATTACTTCTAAAAGAAAAAGACCTCCATCATAAGCTTTAGTGTTGATTAGGAGAGAATTATCACTTATTATGTCCCTTGAACAACCACTCTCCATAATCTATAAATTTTTTTTTACATTGTGACTGTTCTTGCATTTTTCTAAGAAGGTTATTGGTGAACGGGCAACCTAGCCTAAGGTGTTTTGGGTCTTTTAAACTCAGTAAATAATCAATCTTGTTTAAGCTTATAACAAGTTTTATGTTTTGGGGAATAAGCTTTGGTGTTTTAGAAGTTGAGGGAGTTAGAGTGGTAGATTTGGCATTTTAGATTTGTTTAACTTTTGATTGGTAGAGGTTTTAGCTACTCCTTTTGGCAGTTGGTTTATTAGGATCGGAAGTTATGGGTCTTCATGTTGACTTTGTCTATAAGGCGAAGATCCTTTGGCTTCCGATAGATTTTTAGCTTTGGGAGCTTTCTTTACTTCTAATGAATTGCCAACTATAACACCTTCAAGTTTTGAATATAAAATAATAAGCTTGAAAAGCTCATGGTTAGAAATTTAAAATTTAAAGAATTAGGGTTTTTGGTCTTAGTCGCGGACCGTGGCCCATAAGTGTAAAGAACTTCCATGAAACAAATTAGGGTTTATGGAATTTTGGGTTGCATAACGGACTACCATGCTTCCCTTGTAATGGTCCGCTACGTGTTCCCCACGCATAACCCTCATGTAGTGACACGTGACATGATGATGAGGACCACAGGGTGACACATGCCATCCTATAGTGACAAGTGTCTGATGACGAGACTCTAAAAATCACACGTGGTGACACGTGTCAAAATTTGATCAGCTTAGAATACTATTGGCCCCCTGATATGCATTGCGAACCGCGACCGTGTTGGGTGGTGGTCTGCGATGGTTGACCCGACCAGACTATAAAAACCGATATCCATGCACTCCAATTTCACACTTATAACATGTGCCTTTTGCCACTTGTAATCCT